>JBBPBP010000001.1:66593994-66645477 GCA_037974735.1 Cicer chorassanicum
TTCATATCCATTCAAAGTTTTAATTTTTTTTAAAACTTTTAAAAAAATTGTATTTCGAAAGTTATACATTCATCCAAAGTTTTAAAATTATTTAAAATTTTTAGAAAACTTACCTTTAAGAAGTTTCACATTAATCCATATTTTTTGAATTTTTAAAAACCTTTTGAAAAAATTAAATTTCGTAAGTATCACATTATTCAAAAGTTTCAAATTCGTTTTAAACTTTTGAATAGTTTGCATTTCAAAAATTTTACATTCATCCAAAATTTCAAAAAATTTAAACTATTAAAAAAATTGCATTTCAGAAGTTTCACATTCATCCAAAGTTTAGTTTTTTTTTTAACATTTGAAAAAATTACATTCCAAAAATTTCACATTCATCCAAAGTTTCGAAATTCTTTTAAATTTTTCAAAAATTTTGATTATCAAATAATAGAGAATAAAAAAAGCAAAATAATTTTTCATGTGTTTGCAAAGTGGAAAATAAATGTGAGGGAGTGAGTGATAGATTTATCCTCTTATTTTTGTGGAAGGAAACTCATTTGACGGACAAAGCCCAAAATGCAATTTACAAAAGATTCAAAAAAAACTACTCCAGCCCAAGTCAATGATCAAATTGTTGTGAGTGATAAGCAAAATATGGAAGAAACTTTCTTCACTTCCAACATGACTTGCTCGCTATATACACATTTGAAAAGAAGAAGAAAAATATTAAAAAAAAAAAAAAAATCTAAATAAATTATGCAGTTCAAAAATATACTTCTAGAATCATGTGTAATTTTATAGAAATGTGGGTAGAGAAAGTTGCCCTATTCCGTGATGTTTACGTCGCATCGGTTAATTCGTAGGAGCTGAATTTGCAATAATATACCTATGGTAAAATCATATTTAGCCAAAAATAATATCTCAATAAAATCAAACGCCTACTTTGATTTAAAAGAAAATACAGAAACAAATAATGATTAACTTTTGTAATTTTCTTCTGCTATGAAACAATTATTATCAGTCACACATTGATGGGTTGTACTCACAGGGTAAATATTAGAGATTTTTTTGAAGAGAGGAGGAAAAAATTAGCTCTTGTCAAACTATTTATTGATGGTAAAATTAAAGATTAGAGGGTCTGTCTACCATATAGAAATAATCATATGATCAAATTGGCAATAATTAATTGCAACTTCAGGTACCATAGAACTAGGACCTTTTACATTTAGCCACTGTTCATTATGTACTTACTATGCATATGTTCATTGGGTTTTTATCAACACTCACACAGCTAAACAGGAAAAGTAGTTTAGAATTCTTAAATATAAAATGCAAGAGTAATCAGAGAGACCAAGGTGGCAGGGTTTATATTGAAACATTAATCTTCAATTCACTAAGCTAACAATAAAAGTTTTCCTCAAGATTTCAACAATGTCAAATTACATTAATGATGGCTAAGTTTTTGTAGATTGCATTCATAGTTGACCATAAATCACACTGCACATTCAAATATTTTTTTCTTCTTGGTAAACACTTATACCATTTAGCTATGTAAAATACACATTACAGATTAGCACACAAGCACAGTTCAGGCAACTTCATCAGAAGTGCCCTTTACTAAAGAATTAGGCTCAAATCCTAAAGCCTGTTAAAGCAAGTAAAAGAGAATTATCTTTCACTTCTTTCTCTTTTTCTGTTTTGATATTTACAAAGACCAATCGTGAGTGCATGAGTGGTATATAACAAGACCAAATCTACAAACAAACTTAGCCTAAAAAGTGTCCAAAAAAGGAGTATCACAACTTACACAAGAGTATCTCCTACCATTTCACATCAAGTGTAAGAGCCTCTGGAGGAAGAAGAATTGGTCGCAACTTTGTATACGACATATTCGACATCAAATTAGCCCATGAAACTGAATCAGATTCAATAAAGGGTTTAACTTTCTTGATCAAAACAGGCTTGAGCCTGTTTTCCTCGACTCTGGCCAATATCTCAAACCAGACCCTCTCGACACTTGGTCTTGTTCTCCAATCAGGCAACGCACTACGAGTGACATTATTCCCCACGACTCTTTCCAATTCTAGGGGGAACTTTACAGCAGCATATGCTTTAATATTTGCTTTGATAAGGCCAGAAAATCGATCTTGAAGGATCTTATGACCAAGAAGACTTCTCAAAATTTTCTCTAACATACTTAATCTCAAACTTAAGGAAGCAACAGGGCATGCTCGTTTTCTAAACACACGGCCATGGTAACATTTTTCTGGAAGCAGTTCAACAGTGTCCTCGGAAATCAACGTGGTTCCTATATGTGCATAAGGATTCCGAGCTCCATAAGCAATCAAAGATGCAGAACCTATTATGTGTAAGGGAATTAGAGGCACACACATGGATTGCAAAAAGGGCCAGAACTCACTCTTCCCCTTGCTACATGCAACACTTCCATTCGTTTGCCGATCAAGATCGGGACGATAAAAAAAAGACATTTCCCGTGCTCTTCTTACTTCGACCGTAATACCTTCACCAACAATAATGTGTTTCAAACCAGCATACGAAACATTCATCTGTAAACAGAACCCAGATATTATTGAAATATCAAAAAGACTGCTACTTGGAAATATCATAGAACAATAATCTTATCAATTAAAGGGAAAAAAAACATCAATCAAACAGTTGAGCATAACAAAACAAATGACAGTAAAATGTCATTGACTTTGGAGATATCATTAGTTACAAATAGAAGATGTCAACACTAGTAGCCGCAAAATATACTTTGAGCCAATTTGGATGAATTTCTCAGCAAACACAGAAGCATTTATGAGTGGAAAATATCAAAAGAATCTTATAAAGTTATAACCATGAGTATTTTAAACAATAGCTTCAAGTATAATTTGAAAATAGCATCTACATTTCAACTTCCTTCCCATTTAAAGTCTCCATAAACAATGATTAAACTTATAAGTACTTTTTGTTAGCAGAAAAACCATAATTCCATGAACTAATTTTATTGAGAGGCTCTAATAAATCAGAAGCTAATCCAAACTAAGCCTACAATGTCCAAGGCTATAGTAGCAAATACACGTAAGAAATAACAACTTGTCATCGACAACAGCAATAGGTATAGCAATATAACAGTTGACCCCTTTAGTTTTCAATTCATTTCCATGTTTTCACTTCTTTACCCGAAAAGAAATTTCGCAATCAAATTGTAAGCTATTTCTATAACAAACAATGAAATAAAGTCATCATTTTACAGTATAAGCTATTTTCATAAAAAAATAAGCTATCTTGAGTAAAAAATTAAGCTACTTTGAAAAACTTATAAAAATAAACTGAAAACAGCTTTAAGGACGTGTAACATGCAGTTTCCATTAACTCTCCCAAACAATCTCACAAATGTTTACGACAATAAATAAAGTCAAATAAGACAATCCAAACATATCCTTACAATCTAGACATAAAGGAGGTGAACAATGACAGCAAAATTCAAAGGAACCCTAACCCAAATTACCCAATAAAAATAATAATTTAAAAAAACAAACTTTAATAAATTGGTAGCAAATAGAGATCTAAATTATAACTTACGGGCAAAGAGAGTGAAAGGTGATGAAGTTCATCGACGTGCAACTCAAAGGGACCTTCCAATTTGATGTCATCAAGGAATGCGATTGAACTGAATCGATCAACGAGTGTCTCTAAATCGAGTTTTGGTGTTGCGAAGTTGTTGTTATTGTTCCAAGAGGAAACTTGGTCGGAGAATTTGAGGGTAAAGTTATCGTTACCCGAACCGATTCGAAAGTGGTAGGTTTGGGAGGTTCCGAACCTAATTTTTGCAAGATCGAAGTTGAAAACTCTGACATCGTTGAAATCCCACTTCTGTTTCGCTGATATTGCCTTCAATATATCCTGATTTAGATAAATTCACAACACAAAAAAAAAAATCAGAAATTTATTTGTTGTTTATTAATTAATTTGAATGAAGAAAAAGGAATGGAGAATGTGAGTAATGTACCTGGAAAATGTGGGTGAGATTGGAGTGAGTGGAAGAAGATGTGAAGGCAGTGAATTGAAGGAGAAAGATGAGGAGGAATGGAAGTTGGAAACGACCACTTACCATCGTCTCTTCCAAACGGTATGTCGTTTGTGTCGGTTACACTTGCAAGAAACTGTTTTTCTTTTTGGCTGAATTTCTTTTTTTTTTTTTAATACTGCTTGGTTTTCTAGTATAATTTTAAGAAACAATTTAGAACAATTGTTTGAGTTAATTCACATATTAACAATACCTAACTCTAGTTTCCATAATTTTGGGTGGGGAAGGATGGTTGCATGAATCATGATAATTACAGAATGTGTTGGTACATAAACTTATGGGTATGGTAAATCTGTTAAAATAAATTTACGTTGATTCAAGAAAGTGGAATGAATTGGAATATTGAATTTTATTGGTTTTTAAAATAAGAAAATTGTTCATTAAAGTTGAATATCGGTGTAAAATTGGATACAACCCAAGTATATTCATATGACTCGGTCCTATAAAAGTTTTAAATTTTTTTTTTTTAGATCTACTAGGATTTATCATGTTTATTTTTATTAGGACAATCAGAAAAATATTAAACCTCGCCTCTCTCATTTCTTCTGAATTGTAACACACATTATGTTGTGTCGCCGCCACCCTCACATTCCTTTAGTTTATTGCCTTTTCTACATGGTTGCACGTCGCCAGCTTCACATACGTTGCATTTTTGTTCTATGTTTTTTGCATTTTCATGTGTTTCAATTGTATCATTGATGCGAATGTTTATGTTAATATTTCTATTGTGAATTTTTTTAAGTTCTTGTTGATAATTTTTAAAAACATATCTTAAGAAAAATTATGGAGTAATCCGTACCCAAACAAAATCGAAAATAAGTAGTTTAACCCAATCTAATCGAATGTTGTAGTAGATAGTTTTATTTTATTGACCAAAATCGGATCCCCTGCAAGGTTCAAGTTTGGATTTTGATCAAACCCGACCTATATACATATAAACTTGATGTTTGATTTTATACAAACTAGATGGAGTAAACTACTAAATTAGTTTTTGTCTCTGTACTCTCAAACACGTATATGGAACAAGCAATATTTCAAAATAATTTTTGTCTCTGTCAAACGTTATTCAGTTGAATCGTGTTGTGTACTCCTATTTTCTAACAAATGACTTTCACTTTAATCCATACGTTTACCTCAATTCTAGTAAAATGGTCCCTTTCAGAATACACATATTATAAAAAAGAACATATTAAAAAAAAAAAAACATGACTGCAAACAAAGTTGTGTAATTATCCTCACAACTCACGTGATTTTTCTCAGTCCTACCCCTAAAAACAATAGTCCTCCTACAACACCAACACTTTATCTCTTTTTTAGAAGACCCATTCAACCGAGAACTAGAACCAACATTAATAGTTTAATCTTTTGTATTCCTTGATCATATTCAATCCCCTTCATTTATTTTTTCATAAAGGATGGAATTTATGTTTGGAAAATTTATGGTTTTTGTTGTGTTTTCAGAAATAAATAGGTTTAGGGTTCAAGAAGATGGAAAATCTTTGACTGGTCAGTATAAGGAAATTTGAGAAATTTGTGACTTAAAGATGATTGGGGAATAAGATTGAAGAAAAACGGTGGAGACTAAGATTAAGAAAAAAGGGTGAAGAAAAAGATTAGAGAAAGAAGATTGTTGTTTTTAAAAGAGAAAAAAAAAACATAATAGTTGTAATAATAGATATGTTGCTCAATTGTCCACATGTGCATTTAACGGGCCACATCAACATCATTGTTTGTAATGACGTCAGTAGACGAGAGTAGATAGAGGGACTTATTGAGTAACATTTGACAAATACACACACTATTTTGAAATATTTATAGCCTCACGGACGTGTGTTGAGAGTTCCTTTCAAAGACAGAGATTAACTTTATTATTTACTCAAACTAGATGCAATAAGGATTATCGTGAATCCCTTTCAAGATATTTCGGTGTCTGTGAAGTGATTACACACTCACTTTAGCTATATCAATTAATAATAGTTTAGATAATAAAACTTCCTCAATTGCCTTCGTGCACTTTGGATTATAAAACATATTTTTTTTTCGTATGTTTTTTATGTCTTTAGAGTACCTCTATTTAAAAGAAAATAAAAAGCTCAAGCTAATTAGTGAAGAAAAACAACTCTTAAATTAATTTTTATTAAGAAAAACTCAAGTCTCACATGGATAAAAGACAAAAATATATAATGATTTATGAAGAGAGACAACTCTCACCTTACAAGTTGATTTTGTAAGGATGGGTTAAACCTAATATAAAATCTAAGATGGTATGAAAGTCTACTCGATCGGGTCATTCACCATTTATATACACACACCAAAATGGTATCTGAAAATCGTTTCAAAATGCATACAAATGTAACAAAGCTTACAAATATGATACAATTGAAGTATCTGAAATGTCAATGCCTCTAGAGTCGCTAAGAATGTAGTACTAAGACGGAGAAATCACGAAAAAAACGATTTAGAAGGGTAACTTCAGACAAAAAAATTAGTCAGACAAAAAAATTAGTCTTAACTCAAACTTATGTAAATAAAAATGAAATAGAACAAAAGAGAGAACAAATTTGTCTTACCTCAAACTTATGTAAATAAAAATGAAATAGAACAAAAGAGAGAAAAAAAGGTGATGCAGCTATTAGATTTTAAAGATACCTCTTAACATTCGAAAATGTCACATGTTCATTTCTAATTAAGTAAATATTATTGGTTGAATAAAAAAAGTAAATAATTAGGATTTAATTAGTCGATAATGTCAAATATTTATTTCTAATTAAGTAAGTAAATAATATAGGTCGAGTAAAAAAAAAATTAATTTATATAAATTGTTAGTATAAATTTTTTTTATCAGATAAATCAATTACAACAATCAAATCATTAAAAACATTTTAATTTTATAACTACTTATAAAATTTTATATGAAATTAATTCATATATAATGTGATATAAAAAAATTATATAGTATAAGTCAATAACAATCGTTAAAGATGTACAATAATTTACATTAACAACACACTATAGCCATATATAAATATGATTTTGGAGATAATTATATTAATTATAATAAAATCAATTTTTTTAAATGAACTAAATGCTTGCCGATTGATATTGTACATAAATTAAATCCAATTAAGAAAAGAAAAAAGTAAAAAATTTATTATCATTTTACAATTTTAGAATATTAGTACTCTAATAGATACATCATACAAAATGGTAAATATGACGAAGAAGCACACTATTGAATTAATTGCCATTGTCATATGAAAATGAAAATGAAAGAGAAATAACCATTACCAACACTCCCGCTGCAGCGTCTTCCTCCTCGCTCCAAACTACTCAAACCAAAGGTTCTCTCTCTCACCTTCAAATCTTTTATATTTTATTTCAATTTTCATCAATTTCTTCTCATTTCTGTTTTGGCTAGGTGTTGCGATGATGCTAGGGATCAATCATCAAGATGCAGTAAATATTTAGGGGAAAACAATTTTCAGATTTTCTGTGGTTGGTTATTGATGTTTGAGAAGTGAGAAATCGTTGACATTACTCGAAAATCGAAATTAAGTATATTCTGTTTCAATCAAAGAATTGAATTTGATTTATGGCGTGTGATTGTAAAAGAAAGTTAAATGTGAGAAGACCTCACTTCTATGAGGTGTATTCTCTTGCTTCTAGCTCTGAAACTATGGTAATTTCGAAACTTCTTTTTTCTACTTCCTTGTTCTTGACCTAATTGCATTTTTTCATAAATACTCCAAAAATGTATATAACTTACCTATTTGTTATGATCTTTATTAATGAGTGAATGTGAATGACTTATTTCTAGCATATTTTGCTACTATGTTGCTAGTGAGGGAGTTCATTTATGTGTTGATGTGGTATACATTATTATAGTTGAATACTAGAGAATGGTTGGGGGATACAAAGTTGGTTTGGTGGCTGGGGTGAAGGAGTTAGGGAGTGGTGTGATAAGGAGGTTGAGGGTTTGATCACCACCCTCAGCAAAATACTAACAATATTAACGATACTAATTACTAATAGTGGTTGTTGCAAAAGAAAAAAAAATTAGATTATCGTTTGAGACATTTCAAAAGCTAAAACAAATGCGATAGTGCATCTGTAAGCAACAGTAACAAGCTGAAATGTGTTTTTGTTGCCTAAAGTATTTTCGTTTACTATTTTCCATTAATAAGCTTACACTGATACTAACAACAATCAAACCTTATAGATGGGACTAGGAGGGGTCTCCGATAAAAAGCTTCTTGACATTTCTTATTGGTAACGGTATGTTTGGTAGGTGGGTTTTGGAGGGGAATTGAGAGTAGGAGGGTTTTGCAGGGGAAATGAGAGTTGGAGGAGGCTAATGGTTAGTTTTCCCCTTGTTTGTGACTTTTTAAAAACAATTGAAACAGTTTGGGGTTTTTTAAATCCCCTTCAAAGCCGTCCTATATCTTTTTTTTTTACTCTCCCCAAATTGGGAGATTTACTCTCCCTTCCAAGCAAAGTGAAGGATTACCCTCACTTTCCCTCTGCTCCGCTCCTAATTCCCACACATAGCCTAAATGAGGCTGATACCTTAAAGTCCTACCTTTCCAAAAAAGTCATGATATGGAATCAAGTGGCCCTTAAAAGTGTGAAGTAGTCAAGTTTGCAGTCTTAAAGTAAGACTATCATCCTTAATTTCCAGTGTCATGTATCTAAAAGCTTGATACAAACGACTAAATACTAATCCCTATTTATAGTGATACGTAGACCCAATTCTAAATAAATAGTGAAATCAAGATACACATAATAGCAATAATAATAATAATAATAAGTAGGAGATATTGAAATTTATCGTAAGAGATAATCTAAGATATGCTAAGATTGATAATTGATCGCAGGAGATAAACCAAGATATTCTAACATAATATCAATGTATTATAGCATATTATTTTATTTTCTTATAGGTATCATAAAATGCTTTTGGAGTTTCTGTTTGAATATATATTCTTTTGTTGCAGAGGATTCCAGATGGTTTTATTTGTCAAATGGAGGGAAGGACATGCGGATTAGTTTCATTAACAGGTCCAAGTGGAAACACTTGGCAAGTCCATTTAGTTGAGCAGAACAATTATCTATTCTTCCATCATGGATGGTCAACATTTGTGGGAGATCATCATTTAAAATATGGCGACCTTTTGGTTTTCAGATACGAGGGTCAGCTGCATTTCACGGTGCAAGTATTTGGTGAGAATGCATGCGAGAAAGAAGCAGCATTTCATTCTGAATGCAATCTAAATTCATTCAACTTTGATAATATTAAAGGACAGAAAAGTGATGCTATGGAGAGTTCTTCTTTGGACGTTGTCGGAGGTGATCAGAGGAAAATGAGATGCGGCACCATTGAAAACCAGGAGCTTGCTCTGGGTATTGCTGGTAGAGATCTATCCAAGTATGAGGTAGTTAAACCAATTAGTATTATCAGAGAAATAGAAGAAACATACAAAGAATGTTCAACTAGTGCTGTCCCTGTTCCTTTTCACCCAGCAAATAGTAATGAAGATGAAGGTAATATGTTAGGATCCTTTCTGTATCTTAACATATAAAAAAATTGATTTCTCAAAAAAAATATGTATTAAAACTGGTCTCATCTTCCCTAGCAAACTGATACTCTTCTAGGAACTAGGAAAGAGTATTTTGCATTCATATCCTTATATTTATGCCAGAGCATACCCTTATTTAATACTCCATGTTTTATATGTAGAAATGCCATCCAGAATACAATATATTATTAAAATCTTTAACTCTTGCTTGAATTGTTCAATTCCACAGAGGCAGCCATCTTGTATAGAAGTGGGAAGGAAGATGATCATTATATTGTCAGCGGAGCTTCGATGTCAAAGTTATCAGCACATGATGAGAGAAAGATAGCCCAGTCATTTACCTCCTCTTTTCCATATTTTGTTAAAATAATTAAAAGCTTCAATGTCAGTGGTTCATATACTCTGGTGAGTTGTTCCCTTTTGTGATTCTTAATTTATCTTCCAAGTGATGTTGTTTTAGCTCTCTGCTCTGATCGTAAGTCACTTATGTTTATGTAGTGTTTCATCTGCTTGAGAAACTGATCTGGTTGGGGTATATTAATTTTTACAAATTGATTTCTTTGCAATTACAATGTTGTATTTTTCCAATAAGTACCAGTTGTTATTGTTATCATCGTTTTCCGCTCTTCAAATTTTAGATTGAATGATATTGTAATTTTAACTTTCCTTCTCCTCACATATTTCCTACTTTGAGTTTACTGGTCAAAATATTTGCTAAGTTTTCTTCTGATTCGCTGTGCTTGGCATTAAACCGAAAGCTCTTGCTGATACTGATTTATAATTGACATAATGCAGAATATACCGTATCAATTTTCGATGTCACATTTTCCAAACTGCAAGATAAAGATTATTCTTCATAATTTGAAGGGAGAACACTGGACTGTTAATTCCGTTCCAACAACTAGAGTGCATACAAGTCACACTCTTTGTGGAGGATGGATGGCTTTTGTCCGTGGCAATAACATAAAGGTCGGGGATGTTTGCATTTTCGAACTTATACGTGAGTGTGAATTACGTGTTCGCATTGCCGAGGTTGGAAAAGATGGGCTGGACTGCCAGGTTGGAAAACTAGCTTTTAGTATGCTTAGTGCAGGACATGATGTCGCTTGCAATAAGACTTCCAAATATAAGCCAAAGAATCCTAAAGTCAGCTCAAAGTGCAGAAACAAAGTTGATCTGTCAGATAAAAAATTGTCGAAGATCGGTCAAGAAGCTGTTTTATCCATTGACTTAAAAAAATCTGGTAGAGCTTCAAATACTTCGAAGAAGATGGGGCTTTGTCCCCAGTCGAAAGCTTCCCATAAAAAGTTGGGTAAGGTTTTTCCTCTGTTCACTAGATAACCCACTCAAATTATATTGCATTGTAGATCTATATCTTAAGTTTCTGCATCAAATTTCTATGAAGTATTTTATTTTCAGAAAAAGAAATAGAATATAATTCAATTCCTTGAGATTTGAGAATTGCAATCATGTTACTTTGCTAGTGAAAGAAAGATAAAAAGGATAAATATTGAATACTTTCCTTCTATAATAAACGTTTCTACCTTCAAATTATGACCTCAGTCACATTTGAACTGTAAACAAAGACAGCTGTATCAAGGAAACATCGTGTGGAAGATGAACTAAGCTCCCAAGCTAAAGCTGGTTTGAGAATGTTGTTTGCACTCGACGAACAAAGAGTAGCTCAAGCTTTTTCATCCCCATTTCCTAATTTTGTGAAAATCATGAAGAAGTTCAATGTCAGTGGATCATACACTTTGGTGAGTAATACACATTACACAACTAATTAGTGTTAGGATGTGTATTTAAAATAAATATCAATGCTTAATTGTCGAATGCTTGTTACACTGTAGAAAATCCCATATCAGTTCTCTGCTGCACATCTCCCCTCATACAAAACAGAAGTTACGCTTCGCAATTCAAAAGGCGAAAGTTGGACTGTGAACTCTGTCCCAGATGCTAAAGGGAGAACAATTCACACCTTTTGTGGGGGATGGATGGCCTTTGTTCGTGATAATGACATCAATTTTGGTGACACTTGCATTTTTGAGCTTGTTTCTCATTATGAGATGCAGGTTTATATATCTGGGGTTGGAAAGGAAGGTCTTGATGATCAAAATGGTCTTGTGAAACTTAACAGCTAGTTAGTAGCTACTGTTCCATCTACATGCTAACGTTCTTGTTTGTGAGAAAGATAAATCAATCTTCAATAAAGATCTTTTGTTGCAAGAGTAGCAAAAGACTTTATTTATTTTATGCATGTCAGTAAATTAGCTGTATCATCACTAATCAAGATCATAGAATGTATTGATTATATATCATGCCATTGTTGTTTTAGTTCATTATAACATTCAGTAGCCTCGTGAAATGTTGGTCCCGTACAGGCAAAAACTACTCTGATTTTTGTACATGTCTCGCGATTCATGAGTTAATTGTTGTCTTGTTATGTATGTAGTACATTTTTCAACAGGAGTTTGACCACTTTGTACACCCAAGGCAATATTCTATGTAGTACCTTCGGTTTCTTTTTTCTTTGGCAAAAATATCATTTCGTTTCTTTGTTCACTTCACTTATATTTCCTTTTCAATTAAAATTAATAAATAAATAAACACCCATCTAAGTACACACTTACTGAAAGGTTATCATTAAGTCTCACATCAATTATTAATCGGTTAAATGTAAACTATATAAAAAAAGATTTATATATCTAACATTTTAAAGTTCTAAGTGAAAATATGGTATTAACTAATCAAAAAGAAAATTGTTTTAAAGTCTTTTGTGGTTTTAGAGCAGGAAATTGTTGGTTAAATGTGAGTTGTTAAATCTCACATCGACGTTAGATATATAAGTGAGATGATCAATATATTAATTGTCTTATGGCCCATAAAACTGAATAATGATATGATATAATACTGACAGGATAATCATTATCATATCATGTGTTTGATACATACATGATAACAACATTTTACTTTGTTATGTATTTGATATACATCTCATCATAATATGATATAATATATATTATATTTAAATAAAAAATTATCATTGTGAACAATTATCATTGTGCCGAGTTGTGACCACTCTGCATAAACATCAAACATCAGTTGAACATTTCGTCATCTCAAACCTTATCAATTCAAACCTTGTTGTATTTTCACCAAAGAAGATAAGGTGTCGATAAATTATATCAGTTATCGTGACTTTGTCGTCGAGCTGTAACTTTTTTTTTAATGACATTCTTTAGACGAGCAAGGTTGCTTCCAAATTGTACTTTGAATACCTTTTTATAATCACTTACAAATGTTTACCTTCAACTCCGTCGAGAGTTGAACCATTGTAATAAACAATAAAAATTACTTTTTGAGTAGCCATGATTAAGTAATTGATTAAGTATGAAATGTTAGAAGGTATAGTGAGATAGAAGGTGTCGTGAGATAATGTGATTTAGTTTTTTATTTATACAAGGTAGTAAAGTGTATGTATTCCAAACAAAATAACAAGAAATTATGATTTGTACTGCACTAGCCGTTGATAAATTAAATTGGAAGGTTAAGATTAAATATTTAATAGACCAATTTCATTGGTCTAAACAAAATAACAAGGATTAAGGATTTGTACTGCACCATCCACAGCCGTTGATAAATTAAATTGAAAGGTTAAGATTAAATATTTAATAGACCAATTTGATTGGTCGAAACAAAATAACAAGGATTGATAGTGCTTTGCACCATCCACAACCATGATAAAATATATTAAACTGATCGGATTAAAGCAAGCAGAGATCGCTACCTGGGGATGCGACCCCCTTAGCAGTTTGCTCCCCGAGGATGCGACGTCCTTCATGTTGTGACATGGGGATACAACCCGCTTCAAAATCCTATGCTGGGGAAGCGACCCCTTTATAAGCACATTCGTCCACTGATTTTTTCTCACATCTATTTCTTCCATTGTTATCACAAATATTTCTTCATACATTCAAAGTTATATCAACATTCTCAATCAATTTTTTTTTCCTGATGGAATTATCTACGAATCACAGAGCTGAAACTCAATACATTAACGCATTTATAAGTATTTTATATATTTACTTTATTTTATTTATAGTTTTTAGTGTCATTGATTATTTTGCTTTTATTATATATTATTAATTTTAATTTCAGATACACTCATAGGACAAACTGAAATATCATGGTCATGTTAACAAAAACCAAATGAAACCATATTATCGTATTTGCAAGAGGCCGAATTTGATGAAGTGATCAAACTTGAAAACTATAAAACATATGTCGGCCCAATTACTGCTATGGTTGAAAGATGGAGACCAGAAACTTATACTTTTTATCTCCCAATAGGTGATTGCACAATAACTTTAGAAGACGTATACTACCTTTTAGGATTAGCTATTCGAATTTTGTGAACGTTAGAGATGTTTGTCTAGAATACTTAGGAGTTATCCCACCTGAGGGAGCAACAAATGGTAATTTTATTAAATTAAAATGGCTTAAAGAAACTTTTGATGTTGAAAATGCATCTGTAGTAGAAAAACAAGCATCATTTAAAATATCTTTCACTCTTGGGAGATTTAAGTAAAGCATCCCAATATAATTAGGGTTCAGCAGTTTTAGCAACATTTTATAGAGAATTATGTTTTGTTACGAAACTGGTGTAATGGATGTGCATTGTTGTTGCAAAATTGGGCATAATATTGTTTGTCTTGTTTGTGTCGCTCAAGAATTACCTAGTGCATGGATATTTCCACTTGCGCAAAACTAACTATTGCAAATAAATTATATATATATTTCTTTTTTTAAAACTAACTACTTACCATATTACTAATTTTTTTTATATATAGATAGATTTAAATATGGTAGTCTAAATTTCAATAAAATTCCTCATAACAACATAAAAGGATATCAAAAAACAATCGATCACATGTTTAGGAAGTAATATATTCATTCACATTTATTTCCACTTAATATATTGTTTTTTAATAACTCTTAATATTTACTTTAGCCTATTTTTAACATATCAGTTTCGTTGGAGACCGTACCTCGGGTTCCAACACAAGGTTCTAAACAAGAGATGAACACATAGACTGCATGTACCCATCTGCACTATTATTATATTGTCGAAAAACATCATATAGATAGAGTTGCACTTCAGTTCGGCTTCCATCAACAAATTTCACAACCACCCGAGGACATGAAAATCTACCATGAGGTCGACATGAGGTGTGACATTGATGATAATTAGAACTGGGATTGGAAAGAAAAGATTAAACATTGGAATGAACGTGAGAATTACGTAATGCAAGGTCAATTCGTAGAAGGTGTTTTACGCTACAGTAAAGAATATATCAATTGGTTTAAACATCACACAAAATTATATATATTTGTGGAACAATATATGTGTGATCCACGTTTGCAACCTTCATCATAGTGCACTCAACCCCATAACAAAAAACCATGCACCAGAACTGTCTTTATCATCCGTCACCAACACCACATCTACATGAATATGCAGATATACCGATTCAGTATTACGTTCCGGTAGTGCCAGAAATACCAACCCCGTTTATCCGACATCGATATTTTCTATAATTTGTTGGGAACTTAGTGCACAACTTCTGAGTCGGCTTATGGTATTTTTGATTTCATGTATAACTCCGAAACTCAAAATTATACAGATGCAGATAGTAGTGCTTCTAATCCACATTCAAAGGATAGTTCACAAGGAGGATCAACTAGAACAACCTCAATTTGTTCAAAGAGTTAGACGAGTTCGACGACAGCTTAGATGTGGAACTGGAATACATTTAGATGGAAATCATTAATTTAAATTTGATATATATTTTTTTTTCAATTTGTGGTATTTTTTCTTTAATTTAATGTATTTTGTTTCTTCAATTTAATGTATTTTATTTTATTAATATAATTTACTTTATTATTATTATTATTATTATCTTTTATTTATTTGATTTGGAGAAAAAATAAGAAAAAATCGTTAACAAAATAAAATTAAGATGCTAGTATCTATCAAATATGAGTGACACATTATTTGTTTTGGCACATCTACTCAATTACGTTAACTTTGATGTATTTTTTTCTATTAAATGTATTTTGATTTTTTAAAAATATTTTATTATTATTTTGTTTATTTATCAGATCGTAGTAAAAATAAGAGGGAGTTGTTAACAAAATAAAATTATTTATTTTTTTATTTATTTGATTTTATTAATATAATTTTGTTTTTTAAATATTTGAATTATTTTTTATTAATTAAATTAACAATTTTTCAAAAATTAAAATAAAAAAAGAAAATTAAAGTTTTTTCAAAAAGGGGATAAAAAAAATCCTTCATTTGCTTGCAAAAAAAAATGACGTCTGGGAATACCAAAAGGTTGTTTTAAAGCTTCTACCTTTCTTTCTTTTCATAAAACAAATAAAAAGATTTCAGCTTTGAACTATTTTCATTTTGAAATGGGTGGAGAACAAAACTTCAAATCGTCATGGGAACAAGACATCTACTGGAACCATTTCCAGTTCAACCATTTTGTCCAATTTCTTAGTAAAGATTATCATCAACGACTAGTCAGTACTTTCTTCCTCTTTCCTTCTTATATAAGTAAAAATAATAATTATTTCTTTCTTGTAAACGATTTTTTATTTTTATTTTTATTAAGTTTTGAGGGTGTTGTATGCATGCATTTCGTTTCACCTTCGCTTTAATTTTTTTTTTTTTACTTTCCCACTTTTTATTTTTTTTAAAAATCTTTTTACAGTGTTTGAAGAAAGTTGAGTTTTTTTTTTATTGTTTGTACTAAGATTTTTTACCTTTTGATTACTGTAGTTGTTAAAGTTTTTTGCCCTGGTTATTATATTATATGGTATACTTCTTTTTAAATAATGGCTTAGGAACTGTGACATTAGCGTAGATCTGTGTTTTTTTTCCCTTTCTCTAGTATTTGTTTTTGAGAAACTTTGTTGCCAGCTTTGTTTTTTTGGTGAATAACTTTGTTGTGAGTTTGTATTGCAATAGAGAAACCATGCATCTACATTGTAATTGCAATAAATTCATGCTTGTGTTGTTTGGCTTAAAAACAAAATATAAAGGAAGTTAATTAGTAGATTGTAGTGTGGTTATTTTTTTGAGTTATTATTCTTCTAATTGTTCTGTTAATACTATCTATGTAAATCATGAACTTGAGATGATTAAGGGTTGTTTTTCAACCAAAAATTTAACTCTTCAATTCAAATGTTTCTTAATCTCAAAATGGAAATTTATATTTTAATTGTAGGCACTTCCTCAAACATTCTCACAGAATGTAAAGAAGAAGTTGCCAAAAGATGTGTCACTCAAAGGCCCTGGTGGAGCTGTGTGGAATATAATGCTAACAACTAGAGATGATATTGTTTACTTTGCGGACGGTTGGCAACAATTCGCGAAAGATCACGCTTTGAAAGAGAATGATTTCCTTGTCTTCAAATACAACGGTGAATCGGTGTTTGAGGTTTTAGTCTTTGATGGAGAAAGTTTGTGTGAGAAGGCAACTTCTTATTTTGTTGGAAAATGTTGTGGCAAGTTAAAGGACACAAACAATTCTAATGAAGAAATCAATAATATTTCTAATGCTGGTGTTGAATGTGGTTCATCTGCGAAACTTGTGCATTTTAACAATATTGCTGAACCTTCTAAAACAACCAAAGGAAAGACGTCTAATGATCGTGTCGAATCTTGTCCTGAGGAATTCATGGCTGACGCAGTCACTAAAACCGGGACCAAGAGCTCTGTTATGTCTGTCCAGAAGAGAGGAAGACCACCAAAAGTATCTAATTTTTCTGGGTGACTTGTATCATGGAACCTCAGGTTAAAATATTTCTTTCATATTCATTCACCTTTGCTATATTCTAAATTGGATTTAATTTATAAACACTGTCGGCGTGCAAAAAGTTTTTATTTTTACACTATAAATCAATTAAGGAGTGTTTTGGTGGACCAGCATAACATATGGTCCACCGCGCACAGGTGCTTAAAAATCACCCAAAGCTTGGATGATGATGCTGAGGAGAAGTTCATGGCCTTCCTCGGTCATACGGTTGAGATAGTGACTAGATTGGTGTCAGTTCGACGAGTTCGTCTTTTCATGGATACATACTCGATTTTCCTTGTTTTTAAATAAACAAATTTCAATCAATTCTCAACTCTAACGAGGAGGACCACAAACTTCTACTGCAATGAGATAATGTTTGTCGTCAGTGGAATTTTAAACAATTTTAAGTACTTATCACAATGAACCACTTCTGAAAGTGATCCAACCATAAAATTTGCTATCAATTATAGCAACCATGTCATTAAAAACATTTAACCTTTATCATAACTATTTCTCAATTCACACGTATTGATAGTTGTGTTGCCAGCTTTTTACATTGAGAGTCTATCTATAAAAATTAAACTCTTCTAAATTATTCAGTAACTATAACTTATTGATGTCATTGTTTTCTCTTCCTTCTACCACCATGTTTATTGTCCAAACTAGTTTCTTTCCGTTTTCTATTTCTTAGACCATATACTCACTTTTTTTCTTCATTTCTCATGATTTCATGTAACAAAGACAAAGATGTCGAAGACTATTAATTTCAAGGTGGAAGCTGACTTTGAGTTATGAATTCAGAGGAAGGTTATATTGTGTTATCTGTTTTTTTACTGTCGTGTTTGGTTCGATGGAAGAGAAATCTTTTTGGATTTAACAGATAGTACAAAGGAGCACTTAAATGAAACTCTTATTGGACATGGATAGTACATGGAAGCATGAAATTGTTATTAAGGTACTAGTCATTACATTGTTAAATTAACCTACTTATCAATTCAAAGGGTTAATTTATAAGCTTTATTAACGTGACAATGATATAATCTTAAATAAAAAGATTTGAATCAAAACAATACATGTGTAGTTAAGCAATGTTCCTATTAATACAAATTTATTTATTTAGGCTTAGTATAATGTGTACAAATAAATTAAGTGGTACATGTTGCACAATAGAAGTATATTGACTTAGTGGTGTTAAAAGGGTTTTCCTTAGGATTTTTCTATTAATTTTGTTTAAAAGTAAATTGAATAAAAATTGATTTTTGTTTGAATATATTTACATAAAAGTGAATTGAAAAATTTGAGGTTGAAAATCAATTTTAGAGACAAACATTTTAAATTTCATTTTCATCTCTAGAACAAATTTTACCTCAACCTAAACTGAAATCAAACATAGATTTAAATGGTTTATAAATTTTAGATTTGCATAGAAACAAATAAGTTTCTTGAAAATAATCTATTTGGTCCCATCAAATCAAACCATATGGTGGTACCATCAACATTAGTCAGCCCACAATATGGAGTTACTTGGACCGCTAGATTACGTCATGTTAGACTTTAGAGATATAATAAAAAAAATTACATTCTAATTTCGGTCCGTTAAGTTTCATATGCTTATTTTTATGTCAGAGTTTTTTAAACTCTAATATGATCTATTAATGTACTTAAAGATTTATTTGAGTGATTTATCCTATATTTAATTAGATAACCTAACTACTTAATGTATCAATTAAATTAAATTCTATTTTGACATTGAACATGATATTTTTTAGATAATCTATCATTATATGATACTCTATTTGTCCCATAATAATCGTCGCTTTAGGTTTTTAATGTAATTTTTTAATCAATTCTATCGTCCAATTAATATTATATGCATCACTGTCAATTTAATATCCGTCCATTTTGTATTTATGATAATTGAACTCAATTAATTATTTATAAGAATAGTTTGGTAATATTATTTTCTCTTTTTTATTTATCATATTTTTCTTAACCTGCGTTAAATAGTCAAATGCGACAATTATTTTGAAACAAAGGAAGTATGTATTTAGACTCTATTTTATTATAATACCTTTAAACATATAAAAAATTAATGTATATGAATGAAGATATGTTAACTTTAGAAATAACTATGTGATGAGTTATTTCGCTTAATAACTCAATAAAAATGATGAATTTCACTAATCCAATCATCACAACAAATTTTTTATTGAGTAGATCAACTCTTTAAATTTTTATAAATTTTTAAGAATTATTAAGTAGAGTAACACATCACATATTTAATAGATCTTCACGATTTTCAGTAATATAGCAGTTACTAAATATTGTTACTAAATAGACTTCTAAAATAATCTAAAAAATTTAACTTTATCCATTTTATTTTTAAACAGGGCTTACTATAGACTCGACTATAAATCCTAGCATTCGGTGTGACGGATTTCCCCTAATTATTAATATATATATATAACAAACAAACACTAGAGATTCTCAATATATATAGTAGAAATTCATTGACTTCATAAGTAAAAATTCTTAATATATATGTAGCATGTGTGCCTTTTGTCGCTCTCGCTCTCAATATATACAGTAGAAATTCATTGACTCCATGAGTAACTCTATGATAAATTACTTTATTTAATAATTCAATATAAACGATAAATTTTATCAATTTAATATATTACCAGCAGTAACTCTCTAAGTTCATAAAAAACAATAACTCTCAATATTAGAGGCACTAACACACGAATGCTATTTACTTTTCATAATATTTTCATATCTTATATTTTCATTATCTATCCCAATCAAATATAGAAAAACTTTTTTTGGACAGAAATAAAAAAAATTATGCTTTAAAAAATGTTATATTATCATTTATTAATATTATTTTCAATTACTGAAATATTATTTATTTTCAGTTTTCTAATATTTATATAAAAATAGAGAAAATAAAGAATATTTTTATCATTCATTTTCAATGAAAAAACTAAAATTAATAAAAATAAGAAAAAACATTAAGAAAAATAACCATCTCATATTGTTCACAAATTGAATCATCGAGAGCCGTGTTGTATGAATACAATAAGAAAAATTGGTCAACAAAGCAACAATTGAAAATAACTGAAGTATTTTAGCACTCAAATAGACCAAGTGAGTAGCTCACAACCTATTTTTTAGTGTGAATAGCATGATGTCATTACCAACTAAAAATTAGTAAAAATAATCCTCTCACATTATTCATTAATTAAATCATCAATAGTCTTGTTATATGAATGCAATAAAGAAAGTTTGTCAGCAAAACAACAATTGAAAACAACTAAGGCTTTTGGCACCCAAATAGAGTCAAACAATTAGCACACTGTCTTTTTTTAGTGCGAGTAGCACACTATCATAACCAACTAAAATTTAAGAAAAATAATTCTCTCACATTATTCTTAATTGAATCATCGATAGTTGTGCTATATGAATGCAATAAGGAAAGTCGATTAACGAAACAACAATCGAAAACAACTGAGACATTTTTGCATTCATTAATTGAGTCATCTATAGTCGTGGCATATCAATGAAATTAGAAAAGTTGGTAAGTTTTTTTAGTGCGAGTAACACGCTATCATTACCAACTAAATATTAGGAACAATAGTCCTCTCACATTATTCATTAATTGAATCCTCAAATGCGAAATATATCTTTTAAAAGCGACAAAATTAAGAGAGATTTATATAAGAGAAAGAGTGAGAAACACACTATATAATATAGGAAATTTATTTTTCGCATTTTGAGTGAAAAATTATTTTGGTTATTGAACTTATGAGATTATGTCATAACCTTTTAATGTATTAAAATTTCGTAAACATCAAATATTACCGTATTAAAGTACTTTTTAGTCTTAAAAAAATAAACCGAGTCAAATTAGTCCTTACGTAAACCATAGTAAAAAAATTGTTTTATTTGCCGACTTGTTTCATCAACTTATTACCGTACATGTAATTTCTATAAAATGAGACAAATAGGTTTTTGACAATAATTAAAAATAGACAGATAAATCATGATTAAATGAACAAACTTAAAGTCATTATTGTTAAGACAAACTCTCAAATTAAGTTTTGATGAAAATAAACAAGTTTTACTTAAGAATATTTATTATGATTCTAAATGTTGTGTTAATTTAATCTGTGCTCTTGAGTGTTTTTATTAAAGATAGGAATCAAGCAAAACAAAGAAATCAGATCAAAAACAAATAAAACAGTCATGATCATAAACTGTACAAAACAGAGAAAGATCAGCATAATCAAGAATGATTGTCACAACCACTTTACCAATCTTTCTCCAACTCTTTTACATTGATTCTACCTTAATTCTTTATATCAATTTCATTAGTACATGGCAAGGAACAAATAGGAATCATGTTTACCCAAAACGGTTCTCGAATCACTAAGATAAATCATCATGAATCTAAGCATGTCAAAAACGAACTGCAACTTTCTCCAGTCTGGAACTGTCAAGAAAGTTGAACAAAACTGAACGTCAAGATTGATTATAAGTCCTCAGCTTGTCAAGAAGACTATCAGATCAGATTGATCATCTTTCTCCACCTTTAATCAACGTTCTCCGTTTCTGAAGAAGAACAATCTCTGTTTCTGAAGAAGAAGACTTCTCAGTTCTGCAGAAAATTATTCACTCATTTCCAATCAGTTTTGGATCAAATCAAGTGTCCAAACCAAAGCCCAATTATCATCAAGTATTATCAAAGCTTAATGAGTCATTAAGCGCGCAAGAAGCTTGTGCAAAATTAAGTAAAACAGCCCAAACAGCAAAGCCCAAAACTGTCACATGAATGGTGCATTTTTGTCAACAGATTCGTTGCTTCTGTCAGAAGGAAAACAGAGCACTACCAACGGCTCTTTCTGACCAGAATTAATTGCTCAAATCATCTATAAAAGGAAGGCAAATTCGCAAGCATCATTCAGATCTTCAAGTGCCAAGTATTCTCATTAAATCATATTCACTTGCATTCTTGAAGCTATCTCATTCACAAAAGAAATCAGGCTGAAACCATTACATACTTTCAGTCTATTCTACTGAGTTCTTTACGTTCTGAATCTATTCTCAAACAAGAGTTGAACATAATCAGATTCAAGCAAACCCTTTAAATCATTATTGTATAAACTCATAACTATAAGGATTGTTTATAGTTTGAGATTGATTAAAAGAGTTAACTGTAAAATCCTAGCAGATTAGTTAGGTAACTTGATTGAATCCTTTCTGGGTGGAAAGGAAGTGTAGTTACAGATCAAGGTTGATCTCTAACTGTGATTGTTCTCCGTTATTTGAACACTTAGTGAAAATCTCACAGTTGTGAGGACTGGACGTAGCCCACGTTGGGTGAACCAGGATATATCTTTGTGTGGTATCTCTATTTACATTCAGTTATTGTTATTGTCAAAATTAAATAGAGAAACTAAAAACTGTGATATTAACTAATCAAGAACGTTCTGCGTTTTCTGTTTCAAAACTAATAACGTTCTTCGTTTCTATTTTCATAACCAAGATCATTCTTGAGTTGTTTTCTTAAGTGTTGAACAGGAAATTTTAAATAGGCAAGATTACAATTCAAACCCTCTTTCTTGTAACTTGACATTGCTACTTCAATTATCACATACTTAATTAACTATTTTTAATTATTGTCAAAGATCTAATTGTCTATTTTTAATGAAATTACGTGTAGGATAATCAAGTTGATTAATTATACAAAAAATATTTATTTTTTTAATTGTGGTTCAATTAAAGACTAATTTGACCTAGTTTATTTTTCTTATGACTAAAAAATATTTTTATTTTCTGAAAAACTAAATTAGATCTCTCAAAGTTTTTTAGATATTAAAACGAATCTTTACTTTTTTTTTTCTGTAAAAAAAAATAGCATCTCAATTGAGTTAGAATCAGGGACATTTGTAGATAGAACTCTTGTGCCATAAAATTATCTCAACATTAAAATAATAAAAAAAATGAAATTTACCAACTTTGACATTTAAACAAAGGAAAAAGAAATAGTTAAAAAGAGGTTCACAAGAGAAGTGAAAAATGAAATTATAAAATTATAGTATTGTGAAACAAAGTGTGAAGATACAACACAATACTTAATGAGAAAAAACTTAATTGTAGTTTTGATTATTATTACTAATTCATGGAATTAGTCATTCTATTTTAAAAATTGACACTTTTAGTCTTTTTCTTAAATTTTTGAATTATTTTAAATAACGATTTGACATATTTTAAATAACGATTTGATATATTTTAAATAACGTGATATACAATTCTATGATATAAAACTATATAGATGTAGTGATATACAATTCTATGATATAAAACCATATAGATGTATTAATTATTCCTTTGTCATTAATCAAATTAAAACTATGAAAAATTTCTGAAGTTGGAAGCTAAATTTTTTAACGTTTTATTCTAAATTCACTAATCATTTTAGTTAAAAAATGAGGACCAAAACTGTCCAACTTTTAAAATAGGAGATCAATTTCGTAAATCAATAAAAATAGGGGACTAAAACTACCAATAAGCCATAAAGAAAATCAATATTCTTTGATTCGACTACTGTTGAAAACCCTTGAAAGTATAAACAATTTTGGTTTTTACGCTTTCTATGTTTAGCAACAAAATGCTTTATTGCACGTGATCATGGGTTTTGTCTCTCATCTTCATCTTCTTTTTCTCCATTATTAGTTTCTCTTCGCTCTACTTCATCTTCATTTTCACCGTGAATTCTTAACAAAGCTTTCACCTTTCAACATTTTCCAATTTTGTTTGAAATGGGAAGTGGTTGCAGATCGTGGGAAGAAAACATTTACTGGACCCATTTTCAATTCATCCGTTTCACCCAATTTCTACACAAAGATTATCATCAACAACTTGTTAGTTCTTTAC
This sequence comes from Cicer chorassanicum, assembly GCA_037974735.1. Lineage (NCBI taxonomy): Eukaryota > Viridiplantae > Streptophyta > Magnoliopsida > Fabales > Fabaceae > Cicer > Cicer chorassanicum. Next base: position 66,618,456 of record JBBPBP010000001.1, read on the forward strand.
TCTTTCTATTCTTGTTTTTCTATGTTCCCAACGAAAGAAAAATTAAACCTTTCTTTTTTTTACTAGAAAAATTAAACTCCATTTGATTTTTCATATTGTTTTAATTTATTTCATATTTTTCTAAAATTATTTTAACCTACCCTCATAGTTATTTTTATTTTCTTACAATTTGTTTAACTGCAGTCAATTTTATTTAATTTTTTCTATGAAAGATTTGAGCTTTGGATATGCTGTTAAAAATTTAACTTTTTTTTCTCCTTTGATTATTATACTCTATAGATATATATATGCTTGTTTTTGATGAAAGTTTTGAGCTATGGATAAGCTATTAAAGTTTTTAGCTGATCTGATTTGTGTTTGTTTTTTAGAGTCTTTATTTTAAGCTTGCAATGTTATTAGGTTCTGTCTATGCATGCATCCTAAAATCCTGATAGGATTGTGTTTTATGAAGCACAAATAAGGTGGTGTACTAGTTCTCAGTAAGTATTGGAAGAATCCCATGAAATGTTCATCCAAAGAGGGATTTTAGTTAGTGAAAAAAGACCTTCTTTTTCTTGTTACCTCCTGCCCGCAGCCATGCACTTAATAAATAAATATCATAGGAGTAGTAGCGCTAAGCGAAGCATCAAAGCAGAAGGAGCTTGACACCATTGAATCAAGTGTTGAAAGACTACGTATGAAAATGGAATCCCCAGATGATAGGGGGCCGGGGAACTGAACGATGTTAGCGCAAGGGGCTGAAATTAAAAGGCAGGTAGCATTCGATAAGCAGGCAGGTTTGGGAAAAAATCAATTAATTGAATGTAATCAAGGTGTCAGTGTTAGACACAAGGGACACACCTTCGATTAGAGGTATCGGTGCTATGTTTATGATTTGTGTGGCTTCAAAGGAAATGATAAGGAAGTGAATGAATAAGGAAATTGTAATGTGGTTGATCTTGGGTTGTTATTATGTTATTTATCAGTCACTATGTAAATCATATGCTTGAGATGATTAATAGCTGTTTTTCAATCTGATAATTATGGTTGTCTCTTAGGCATATATTAAAGCTCATTGTATTTTATTCTAAAATAGAAATTTGTATTTTGTTTGCAGGAACTTCCCAAAACATTTTCAGACAATATAAAAAAGAAGTTGCCTGAAAATGTGACCCTTAAAGGTCCTAGTGGAGTTATGTGGGATATAGGGCTGACAACTAGAGATGGTACAGTTTACTTCACGGATGGTTGGCAACAATTTGTGAAAGATCACTCTTTGAAAGAGAAAGATTTTCTTGTCTTTAAGTACAACGGTGAATCACTGTTCGAGGTTTTGATATTTGATGGGGAGAGTTTCTGTGAGAAGGCAGGTCCTTATTTTGTTCGGAAATGCGGACAGGCCGCCGCCCAAACCGAACAAGGTGGTGGATGTTCTAGCAAGAGAAGGGAAACAGATAATTCTGTTGAAGAAGTCAATACTCCTTCTAATGGTGGTGATGAAGGTGTTTCGCCTGAGAAATCTGCACATCTTAACAGTATCCAAGTGCCGTTTGTTGCACCTTCTAAAACTCCCAATGGAAAGACTTCTAATGCTGGTGTTGAATCCTCCGGCCCCGAGCAGGAAATGGAGGATGCAGTCACTGAGACCGAGCCTGCAGCTGATCCCTCCCAAACAAATGGCAAGCGGGTAAGGAAAGCTGTTTATGCGGCCACGCCTGTTCAGATTAAGCGGAGAGGAAGACCACCAAAGCCGTCTAATTCTCAAGAGAGAGCACTTAATTGGGTTGCTGGTAACGTTTTTTACATATCAATAAGGGAAAGAAAAATGAAACACTTGCTGTAAAAATGGTGCACTGATCGCATAGTTTAATCATTGCACAGGATATTTGTACCATCCAATGAATGTAATAGTCAAAACTATTGGCGTATCAGTGCATCACTGAAAATCACAAATGTTACCAAGAAATATGCTCCCTTTAGAATGAAATATAAGCAAAAATGGTAACCAAAAAGTTGTTGTATCTGGTGACCATAAACATCAACTTTTCAGTTACCATTTTTGCTTATATTTCATTATGGAGGGAGTATGTTAATATTGTTTTATGTACATATCTTTATCTTTAAAAGACTTGAATGAGTACTTTTATTTGAATTAACACATGGACACTGGTTGTTGATATGGTACCTTATTTTGATCACATTTTTAGATACTGAACATTCTCCAAAGTGTAGATCAGGAACATATGAATTGTATACCTCAAATAGAAGGCCTGTCACAACAAATGAGATAGAAAATACCCTTCTGTTTGCTCAGGCAGCTTGCACCAACGAATGTTTGCTTGTAACTATGCGACCTTCACATGTATACAAGAGATTCTTCGTGGTAAACTACCGCCCCCCTTTCTTTACTTTTTAAACTCGGTTTTAATCTTAATATATATTATGCTAAGAGCCTCATTATGAAGTTATATTTACATTGTTACTAATTGTATTAACTTTGTTTTGGTGACTAGTCATTCCCTAATAAGTGGATACTAAACTATATTTCTCCATCATCTCAAGACGTGATATTGCGCATGGGCGAGGGTGAATGGATTGCGAAATACTGCTACCATAATATTCGTAACAATGGAGGCCTTACTGGTGGGTGGAAATATTTTGTCCTCGACAATAACTTGGAAGAGTTTGATGTGTGTTTGTTTAAACCAGGTGGCCATGTGAGGGACAGATTGATTATTGAAATGAGCATTTTCAGAGTTGTTGAGGAGATTACTCCTCTAACTGCAGTGAGTTCTCCCGGAAGGAAGAGAGGTGTTAAGAGAAGAGTGACTGGTTCCGTCCAAACAGAACTCGAGTCCATTGAAGGTGCATGACTTTGTAGTCCGGGGAAGATTCGAAGTTGGAATTATGCAATGTATGTTGTGTTTAAACTTTGTATTTGTATGTTATGTTGGATTGTCTGACTCATTTAATCTTCTAACTAGGTAATTCACCATATCATATGTAAACTTTGATCTAATGCAGCATTTAGACCTTTTAAGGTTCAAGTTTGAAATGATCTTTTTTTTTTTCCTTCTCCAAGGGATAGGTCCCTGATAATCCAGTGTTGGGCCGTGAGTAAATACTGATCAAAGATTGTTTTAGTTAGGATTCGAATTCAGATTTTGTTTTAGTTAGGATTCGAATTCAGATTTTTTTGAACGATTCGTATTTAACTTAAATGATCTATCTACTATCAAAATTTTGCAAAACCAAATTTCAACTTAAAAGAAATCTTGAAAGATGGAAATTTAGCCCATGGCTTTCTTGAATTGCTAATATAGTTCCTGAAACTGATTAGTACTTTCTTTCCACTTCAACGCCTTGAATGAAAGTTAATTTCACAGTCTATTAAAAAACATTATGCAAGTCTTTTATGTCTAAATGTTTGTGTGGTGAGAAGTCACATTGAATCAATTTTTTTGTCAAACCAACAAACATTGAAAGTTTTGTTCAAGGTTTTGCTAATGTATTATTGTCTTTATTTGTTAAGTTTGTGCAAAGTGACTATTGTCACGTGAAGAGGAAGAAATGAACAACTTTTTGCCTTTTACCAAGAGACATTTTTCTAGTAAATAAAAAAGAACTTATATGTAAACTAATATGTAAAACCATAAATACCGAACTTAACAAATGTATGAAAGTAATATGCAAAATCACAGAAGCACTTCAATTTTAATGCAGTATTGTACATTCAAGTTGATACCTATATCAATTGAGCTGAACAGAAACTTTATCTGTTGTCAAAATTATTACAGAAATATTTTAATTTAATTTAAAGTTTTGAATTAATCTATTATCTTTTATTTATAATCATATTTGCCCTGTGTATTTAATGGACTTCAACACTACTGGATCTTAGCTTCCATGTATTACTGGATCTTAGCTTCTGGTAGACTATTGGGAGACGGATGGGCACAGACAGAAGGCAAATGAGCATTCCCCTACCTACAAAGCATATTATGGGCTTCAACAACACATGTACTTCAACAAATAATGTTGTATATATATAAAAATTTGTAGAAGTTATATGTTTGATCAAGATCGAATAGTTCATAATTAAGATCGGTATTTTAAAATATAAAATTAAAATAAATATTTACAATTTTAGAGATCGTAAACGGTCTAAAAAATTTAACAACAACGAATGCAATTTCTAATCCAATGAAATCAAGTAAAGTCATAGTTGTGCAACAACAATTGGTATTGTGCTATATTAGAGAATTAGACAATTAGATAATACTTCATTAACTTTTCTATTAAACATTTTAGTCAACAATTATATACTACTACAATATTAGATTAGGTATGCTTTTTTACTTTAGTATTGTTACACCAAATTTTAAATTGTAAACAACGTATATTATTTCCGAAACATTTTTCTCCCTTCGCACGGGTTCTATAATGTCATGCCTAACCAATGCATGTATCAATTTAATGTATAAGGGTATAATGTTACTTGCTGGAGGTTTCTAAATTCTAAGAGTTTTTTTTTTTTTACTCCTATTTTAATAATATTTTTTTACTTTATATAAAGAAATTAATGTCTGTATTAATCCCTTGCTTCACATGATCTTCATTATCAAGCATAACTAAACAATATAAGAAACAGTGCCATGAAAGTTTATGCAGCTACACTTGGACATAATCCGGTAAAGTAAAATTTCTCTATTGAATTTCTTCTTCTGTTTGTTTGTAACTTTAACTTGAGTCACCAAGTTGAAATGTTCAGAATGGAATGCCTTGTAAGTTGTAAGCACTTTGAATTATAGTACAAATGAAACAACTCGAAATTAAATACATGTCATTTTCCATGCTTCCTCAAAAACATTAAATTACTGGTTCATGATAGTTCTTGTCAACATTCACTCTGGTTGCCAAAATCCAAACAACAAATGATTTTTGGCATTTTCCTATTTTCATGTACTGAGTTTATCACAAAAATGAAGGTGCATATATAGTAGTGTATTAGGAACATATATAAAAACATTAAAAATAGTCATACCAACGAGTAAATATTCAAGTCGATACTTGAAATTATAGAATTGTATCAACTTAATCTTTTATATTATCAACATTTTAAAATGATTTTTGAAATTATAAAATATTAATTAAATTTGTTATTTTGTTTGAATATGTTATCAAATGCATCTCTAACATTCCTAATATTACCAACTTAGTGTGTGTTGAGAAAGTCGAACTTTCACGTTCTTTTAATGTCATTTTAGTCTTCCAAATACTAAATCTAGGATAAATTTGATTAAACCTTTGTAATTTAAAAAATTATATTAAAATATGATATTGTGATACTTGATTGGTACAACAGTTCACATGGCACTTTCATTTTGAAAGGGACCTGTGATTTTATTTTGTTTCTGTTATTACATTTGGTTGTTCAATTGTCCAATTAATAATAATGGCTTAAAGTTAAATAGAGGCACGCCAATTGACAACAAAGTAAGCAAGGAAGACTCATTCCTCTTGAAGAATTCTACAAGTTTAAGATATGTTAAAAAAATGACTGTTTCTCTAAAAAAAATTGAACTAAACATGCATAATTTGTTAATGTGGATAGGTGTAGCATACTCAGTTGTAGCATGATCATGGTAAACAAGAATTAAAGATGCTATATATCAAAATAAAAAACTAAAAAACAATATCAATGCTAAAAATCATATATAAAATATGAGGCTTTGTAAAGTTTAAACATAAAACAACCAATCCACAAAAGAAACTACTTTAAGACTAGGTTAAGTCACTAATGCATCAATATTCAACCATATCATTCTCCATAAGATAAATATTTTCATCTTCAATAATATAAACATGTTCATCTTTACTTCTTCAATACGAATCAAATAATCATTTAGACCAAGCATAGTACGTTTAGTACTACAATCTACCAGCTTCTTCATCATTTGAATGGAATCATTATCTTTTGGATCAATCCAAATGAATTTAAATATTAAAACTAAGTTGGACTACTTTTCACACCCCCTAGTTGTGGTGGCGGGACCAAATTGGGTTGAGGAGAACAGAGAAATATAGTTGTAGTGGGCACAAGAAAAGAGCACGCAACACACACAAACAATACCTCTTTGCTGAAACCAGTTCATTTTGAGTGTCCACTTTGACACTTCCAACAAATACTCATCGCATGCCACATTATTTTCTTCTTACAGAGTGGTCCTGTCCTTCGCCACTGCTCCTCCAGCTACACTACGTGTAATTAACACTTCCACCTTGCGCTCTTCGTTTTGTTCACAGTTACAGATTTACTTGATTCAGTACAAACATATTCAAAGATCGAACTGTAACTTGAATTAAAATTTGAAGCATTTGTCTTTAGAATTGATTTTTAATTTAAAATTTATCATTTAAATTACTTTTATATAATATATCAAAAATAAATTTATTTTTTAATTCACTTTTAACTGTAATTAATTTTACGGAAATTATTTAAAATGAAATTTTGTAACAGTTGTACCAAACACACATTTCTATGAGATTCAGCGTCTTCCCCCTTTTTTCCTTTTATGTCTGCTGCCCCACTATTGGTTTTGTGTAATATATATTACTGACAATTGCTTTGGTGTGGAAGTTTCAAAAATCTATGATAGTGGTCAAACTTTTCATGGACAACATTTAACCAATGAAACTGTTCATTTTTCTTTTTCGTATTATACATTTTACTAATTTATGTACATTTTGTTTCAATGCTCCAATTCTTATGAAGTTTACATTCATATTCAATTAACTGTCAGATGATTTACAAAGATTAATGAGGAATTGGAAATATTTATTTATGAAAAAAAAATGATATGAATTTGAGAGAAAAGGGTACACGTTCAATCATGATTGTCACCAGTAGGGATGCAAATCAGAGCATGATGATTTAGTTCTGCCGAATTTCTAAGGGATATGACCTGGAAAGGTAACTGGTATTATTATTTGCAATTGAAATTATGTGTGGAAGTTCTCAAATTTAAGAGGTTGATAATATGTTTTTGTGTTTTTCTTTTTTAATGAATTGATGAATATAAAGTCATTTATATTAGATATATTTATGTAAAAGTAAATTAAATAATAAATTTATGAGTAAAAAAGTCATGTTTGGATTTAAAAATTATAAATTTTAATTTCAAATTAGAATCAATACTTGAAATAAAATCAATCTACTAAATAGTATTAATATATGTCAAAATTAATTTTACACTTCCATAATTAATTTTGACTCTACCCAAAATAAAATCAAGCATTCACAAAGTGTTCAAATGCTTAATAGTTGATAACATACTGAATTTGAAGTCTTTTGTAAAATTAGTAGTTACACTAACTTATAAGTATGAAATCACATAAAAAAAACTATTTTAAATTAATATTTAATTTTTTTAATTATGATAATAAAAATTAAAAAAAAAATATGAAACACTATAAGCTCAAACCTTAATTAAAATAGCATCTAGAAAATATTTTTAAGCTCGTGAGAGAATGACTATTTTTGTCATACGAACTTATACATTATATGTTATCCGCTGTAAAGTAGCAGTTTGATATTGACAAACAAACAATTAAAAGTTATAGTGTATAAGCTCGTATGATTAAAATAAAGTTGTTTGGTGATGATTATTCTCTTACAAATTTATAGTATTTTTTGAGATGCTACTTCAAGTAGTTTTTTATTTTATAGTTTATAATTTTTTTTATTTATATTTTTCTATATTTTTTACTTTTATTATTTTAATTGAAAACTAAATAAATAGTGATTAAAAATATCATCCAATTCAAATAATAACAAAAAAGTGGAATCGAAAAGGAACAAACGAGTGTTCTTTCTATGAGACTACCGGTTTTTTTACTTGGATCTCTAAGTTTTTGGAATGCTCCAGATTCTACTTGAGCATCCAAATCTTAATCAATACCAACAAAAAACGTCTCTGAACAACGTTCTAGCACCATGCCAAATGTACCCGAAAAAGAAGAACAGAGCAAACGATTATCATTTTATTTTAAACAATTAATCAATCACTAATTTTACCAATTACATCAAATTCAATATGCTAACTTATCTTATATCTACTAACAATTAGTTTATCCATCATTTATTTTTTTATTTGCCTTAGAGTCTTTTGAATTGACAATAAATTTGACACGATTATAATGTACTACCATAATTTTATCAAAACTATACCTTAGAATTTTAATAAAATCACAATTGCACCGTAATTTTATCAAACTCAACGAAAATTTAAAAGTAAACTAAACTATTATTTCTTTTGTTTTTATCTTTTTGAATATTTTGTACTTTAATACACTTGAATTGAATTGATGGTGGACTCACCTTTTGAAAAAGCCCAACTAAACAGTTGTTGGGTCATATTCTCAAATAGCCAGAAGTACGGGAAAGTGGCCACACAGACAAAGAGAACATTTGAAAACCTTTTTTTAGTCGACCAAAAAGTATAAACTTTTTCTTCTGTAAAAAGAAAACATTTTCTAGAATCCACTTGTTTTTTATTCAGAGTTTACTTACTATCTAAAACTTTTTTTATGAAATGTTGTAAAAAATATAACTTTTTTAAAACAAAAATAGAGAGGAAAATTATTATTATATGTTCCTTTGTCAAATTAAAATCATGATTCAATTGAATAAATTGTTTTGGAAATTAAATATATAATAGTATAGGATCAAATTTGCTTAGTTAAAAAAGGATTGATGACTTAACTATCTTGAGCAATTAAAATTAAAAGAATCAAAAGTGAAACTATAAACCTTATAAAAAGTGGAATTATAGACCTTATAAAAAAGTGAAATTATAGATACCAAAAACACAGCTGAACCTACTTAATATTAAAGTCTCTAAATGTATTAAATTTAACAAATATTTAACGATAATATTTATTATTTGATTGTTTATTCCTAATTATATCTCACAATTTAAAATATTTGTGAAATTTATTTAAAAATAATATTACAACATAACACAATTGATAAAATATGTGATTGAATACATGCATTAAACTTTTTAGCTAGAGAGAAATATGTAAATGCACAAATTAGTTAGAGAGATAACAAAGTATTTATTTTAGAAAACATTTTCTATTTGTATTTTTAAAAAGTTGTATTAACTTTACTTGTACTAGTGGAATTTTACGTTTTTAAGTAAGATAAAATGTACTTTTTAAATCGATTATGTGTCCGAGTTAACAACAAATGACTTAATAAACATGTTTTTTTAACTCGTTTTATAAACCAACTCAACAGAACTTCGTCCTGTTAAATCGATTCAACTTAATCGACTTAAACATTATAAATTCAATTCAACAAATCATCTTTTTAAGTCAGATCTTTTGATCAACTGACTTAATAGATAAAGTTAAAATAATTATTTTTTTTTAATAAATTTCTCATTTTGTTTGTATGCTCCTATTTCATACATACATACACTATTTCGTATTAAATTTCAAATCAGAGTTTTGTACTTGCAACCACAATTTTATATAATATCTAACAACCAAAATATACAATATCAGAAGTTCATACAAAATATAGAGTATAAAGAAGATGTATCCCATTGCTTACTAATCTTGACAAGACGAAAAATAATTTAAATGTTTATTAACAAAATTACAAAATCACAATGCAGACTATGACAAATCCCATAACAAATAAGTTGATTTCTTATTTCTTCAAAATGTAATCGATTTCCATTTAAACATTAACACAAGGACAGTAAAACTTTTCTTCATTTTTAGGAAATTTTTTTAAAACAAATTGTAAAAATTCCTCTAGACGATTAACATTCATCCAGACGATTAAAAATTCCTCCAGACGATTCACTTCACTCAAACGATTAACATTCATCCAACTACGATCCATAACTAATTCTGTTAAAAATAAATAATAGTAAATATTAAGGTAAAAGATTAAAACTAAAATAATTTTATTGTCCAAGAAGTGTATAGTTTACTTTTTTATTTATTATCCTAAAGTGTCGTATTCATATTAACTAAGAGTAATCTAATAATAATATATTATTTTTTTCTTTCTTATTGTTATTATTTTGAGTATTGTTTTGCTCCCTATTATATAAAATAGAACATGTAAAGTATGTAATTTAACTTGTTAATACAACGGGCAAAATATCATCCATCCATCCAAAAGACTTAAAAAAAATCTTATAAAGTATATTATTATTTTTTTTTTGAAAATTATAAAGCATAAGATGAAGAGAAATACCGTAACATATATTTCAATAAAAAATGCAAAATTTAGCGAAAAAAATAATTAAAATAAAATGCAAATGCAAATTGTGAGTTCATATGTGGTCTCCAAACAAAAGAAAATGAAATAATAAAGTCTTTTCAAAAAAATGAGTTTGGCATGTCATTTTTCTTACTTACGACTACATATACTAATCATTTTAGCAATGTAAATTGTGAAAATTATTGGTATATGACTTATATAGTAAATTACCAACAATTATAATGGTAGAAAATTTTATAAAATTACTCACAATATCTCTATGTAAATAAAGTCGGTTGTGAAGTCGACAGGTGGTAAGTGTTCACGAGGGAATACAATGCGAGGTCTAGAGCGCAGTGTTTAGAGTAGTGGGAAGTAAACCGACATAAACATAGAATAAAAGGGATATATTAATTAATTTATTTATTTTTATCGTGTCTCATAACTCGGTTGCCAATATAACTGTATTAAATGTCTTTCACATATTTAACCGCCTTAGTTTGTTAACACACATTTACAAAATTGACACACAAAATTGATACCGCCTTATTTTGTTAACTCGGCAACCACACAAAACTGATACCGCCTTATTTTGTTAACTCGGCAACCGACCTAAACATACATCCGCTTGTTAAGTCTGATTGCAAATAAACGACAGTTGTACTAAAAACTCAATTTTTTACTAGTGTTGTTGGTAATGATGTAAAATATTCTTAAAATAAATAATTGTCTAAATTCTTATAATTAATAAAATTATCAAAAATTATTTTCATTATTTTTAAAAATATATATATTCATTAATTTATATTTTATCTTCTCTAAATAATAAAATGGTTCACTTTAAAAATATTTCATGAAAATCAATATATATACTTTTTAAAATAAAAACATAAAATCTCTTTAGAGAGTAAAGGATTGTAAGTTTTTTATTGAAAAGGAAGGGAAGGGAGTTATTTGTTGACCTTAGTGTTTACTCATTAGTGCATAATTATCCTATGATTAATCTTGAGTGACGTTTTACCATTTGCCAGCAATGGCATTGCCTAAAAGCTGCCATACTTTACATGCATTACAAAAGATGCTATATAATATGATATGAATTATTTTAATTAATCACTTAATTGATTAAGATTATACTACTATAAGAAGTACTCTAACACTATGGAGCATGTAATGTCGTGGAGCTCATCAGCCTAAACGGCGTTAATTTCGGTGATTCCTTGCTTTCTTTTTTGTCGTTTATTTGATACTCAAAGTAGATAGCAAGGGGAAAGGTGAAACTCAAACTTCGAAGCAACACATGCTTGTATGGCTCTATTCCGATCTCGCCAATAACCACCACCAAGCTAATATTCTTCACACTAATAGTACACAAATATTGCTCTTAATTTAATACTCTCTCTATATATATGAGTTGATTATTTCATATAATTAATAAAATTGTATAAATAAATAAAAGATAGTATAATTTTTACTAAAGATTAATGTATTATCAATATCTTAAATACATATTTATAAATTAATATATTATGAATATATAGTAGAAGATATTTCCGTTGAAATTAATATATAGTCTTTTTTTTTTGTTTATATTCGATATTGATCAGGGTCGTACTAAAATATTATTCTCCACAAAGAACTTGATCAACTAGCTACCTTTCGTCTTAGTAAAAAGAAAAAAAAACTAGTTACCTTTAGTTTTGGTAATTAAAGCTATTTTTACAGTTTCGATTACTTTTTTTTATGTGTAATATTAATAAACACGATATTGATGAACTTTAACTCCATTAGCAAAAAAAAAAAAACTTTAAATCCTACAAGTTACTTAAACATTTTAATTACAAACTTCTTTACATTGTCTTAAACGTACTGTCCATTTCATTAACTATTGCAAGTTGATATTTGAAAACAAAGAGTAACATGCGTATTCACTACTTTGATTTGGAATTAGAAGTTTCACAAGTTGCCTATTTAATTTGATAATCATAATAATTTTTTTTTGGTCAGTAGACGAATGGCTAGATATCATTAGACGTGATGTTCAATATAACAATAATGACATTTGTCAATTGAGCTAGAACTTAAGAACTGATAATCATAATAATTAACTTAGAAAAATGATAATCATAAAAAATAACAATAAGGATTGCAGCATATGCATGTTACATTGTTTAAAATTAGAATCCATTTTATTATATTTTGTAAAAAAGAAATCCACTTTATTATATAATAACTGCAAATCCATTGCAAAATGATACATAGATTTAATTATTAGTTTTAAATCCTTGCACGTACAAATGGTAGTATTTAACAAAGCCCACATGAAGAAAATTTCAATTCATTATAAAATTTAAATATGTTCCTAACTTTTGTTCCAAAAAAATATATGTTTTATCAATTAATTAATTACCGTTGTGAATTTTTTATATTACATGCACACATTGATTTCTTTGTTTTTTCTTTCTTTATAAAAGTTGTACTAATTACTATTATAAATATTTGAATTCGATATCTTAAAGTTATAAAATTAGGCCTATACCGGTGATCTAACACCCGAGTATTCGACTTGGTAGCTGGTTGTGTCCTACATCACATCACATGTCTTACACATGAGCTGTAAAAGAATAAAATGGAGATATAACAGCCCGCATATAAGTCATGCTGGCCAAAAATAGTAAAACATAATTAAGCATCACAAGTCAATTACGATAGACATGGCTATTCATTAATTTACTATGGCTAGAACATGCAACATCATGTTTGTTCTTGCTTGAGATGCACTATAGTTACTTCTCAATCACAACTTGTTGAATTCAATAAAACACGATATATTATTAAAAAAGGGAGGAAAAAAAAAACAAATCGACGATATTGTTTATTACTTATAAAATTGTTTGAGAAGTATTAGTAGAAAGAGCAATTGGGGTAGTTATATATTAATTCGATATACTCCATGTTATTATAAGACAAACACATGGAATATTAATTGGATATAGCCAAAGCATTTGACAACATTACAATTGAGCCATAGAACGACATGTTGACCGGATATTCCCTAATCACAAGCTTATTGTTGAATAATTCGCGTAAAAACACAATAAGAGAGAACAAAGAGAAAATTTTAATAATTTAATAATGTAAACAATTAGTCGTGTTGTATAGAAATTTTAATATAAATAAATTAAAGCAAAGTTTTCATTTCCCGGAGAATCTAGAGCGCATCAGGCGCTGACCATGGCTTCGTAATCTATTAACAAATGGAATAATTAACAACAAATCGGTAATGATATCTTGCTGTCACATTAATCACTAAATAAAAACAAAAGATTAGGAAGAATAAAAAATGAGGGATTGAGCATGGGGGTACGAGCATAAATTGAAACATACAAGAAGCCATAAATGCGTTATGTTATTATAAATTTATATTAATGTTTTATAATATAGTTGATGGGAAGAGAGGAGAATACTTCTATATAAGAACAAAAGAAGAGAACAAAGGAAGAGACTATATAGCCTAGACAAGGTCACGCCCACGAGTCACGTGAGGGAAGCCATGTTGACGCCGAGGAATATGGTATATATTTTTTTATTTTTTCTTTTGTACAATATATATCTTTATTTATAAAGTGAAAGACTAATTCAAGGTAGGACATATGGATTGATTTCTTTTTATAAATGTTTTTTTCATATACACTATTATTTTAAATTGTGTTTCGCAATTGTAATTGTAGTGCTATAGATTTTGAAATTTTCACAACACCAATTTAATATCTGTAATGGTATTACAGCTTCATCAATTACACTTTCTTACAGCATAATTGTTTACAACAAAACTATATATAATCACAATATAAAACCATAATATACACTGAACTCATGATTACACGGATTATCTATCAACTATATTGTTAGGAAATGGTATATAGCAATTGGAGTCCACGCGCGGAATATGAATTGAGGTGAGTGTGAGTGTGCGTCTTAGACACACAAGACATGGAATATTTGAACACGGAGAGGGAATATTGGTGAACAAGATTACATGCTACATAACTAGACAAGTGCTAGCGTTGAAATTGTTATTGTTAACGTTGGAAACAGAGGACAGTTTGGAATCCTTTTTACAAATTCCTACTTGCACACTTCCTCTCACGCTCCATTGCTCTACTCAAAATATCCAGTTTTAATATTTTTAGAGGTTTTCTTTGAATTTAAAATATTGAGTTTTTAATAAAAAGTATAATTTTAATAATTATAAATTATTTTAAGTATTATATTTTTATCGAATGAAATATCAATAACTCAAACTACTTTATTTAAATTTATCGAAATAAGTAAATTATAAATAATATCTAAATAAAATTTTAAGTTAATACTAACTTTCTAACTATTTAAAAAATGTCATCTTTCTAACATTTTTTTAACCAAATTATTCAACCAAATTTTCATATTATAATTAAATAACATCACTTTATTTATAAGTAAAAAAAATTAGGACCCTAATAATTTTGCACATTGTTTATGCGGCTTAAACATCAATTTTTTTTTATCTATTTTTATTTTAATATTTGTAGATTAGACCGTCTAGACGACATATTAAGTGGTTTAAATTATCATATTATACGTGTAACTATATATATACTTTTTTTTAAAAAAAAAAATAGCAACTAACAACTAAAGTTTTTGTCCATTATAATTTGGTATAGAATTATCTATTTGGGTGAGCCATCATAAAATTATCAGCTATAATATTTTTTTAAAATTTTAGATTTTATAATAAAATATTTTAATTTTAATTTTTATATGGTTTGCACATCAACTTATTTTAGTGTGGATAACACAGATCTGATTTAGACCAATTTCTCACAGCTCGTTATCTCACAAACATACTAACATAACCCATTAATTTAACATGCTTATTTATGTGAATTGGGTTAAATAGGGTGGGCTAACCCGTATACTCAACTCTACTCACAAGGTCACAAAGTTAGTCTATTAGGATATCCTCACCGTTTTAGCCTTGTACCCACTATCCATACATTGCTCTGTAAAAATAAATTAAATAGACAATGCTATTAATTATTTTATATATTTAAGTTATTTTGAGTAAGTTTTTTTTTTCTTTTATCAACATAGCTAAATAATTCATACCACCCATGACTATTATTGAGTATCAGAGGTCGAACACTAAAATAAGTAACTTGCCCTATAGAAGAGATAAACTTTCTTAATTGAAAGAGGTCGAGTAAGGGAGTTGTGAATGTAGTTACTAGATAGAGGGGAATTTGCCCCTGATAATTAGAAATGTTATTTTTCATAGAGATGATTTACAGTTCTTATAATGGGCGAGTGCCCAACCAAGCTATGGTCCACAATTCTAAATGCACGAGATCTAACATGATGAAGTGCTTAAGTGGTAGGTCGAGTTACGTTGATTCTTAATTTTTTCTTCTATTTCTATAAATTAGGTCCAAGGTAGCAAATATTCTAGAGACATTTAGTGGTTGAGATCTTATAATTAAAGATTCAAGAAAACAAATTAGTTTTTTTTTAATTATATATGATTTGTCTATTTCTTTTAATTTCTTGGTCTACCTTTTGGTATTAGTCATGACCAATTCTAATATTTTTGGAACAGCCAATATGTTAGTAATGTTAAGGTGTGTAAATAATAGTTTAGACACGTTATTAGGAGATGTTTGAAACAATTCATCGTAATTTTTTTTTATGAAATTATAAATTGAAGCTTCTATATAGTATTTCTGCGATTTAGTCAAAATTCAAACACAATTTTATTTAGACAGTTTGTTATAAACAATGAATCAAGACTTTTTTAGAGTAATGTTAGGAGAAATATGACATTGATTGAGGAGTAGAAGTAGAAATTGAAGAGGGTGATATATAGGAGATTAAATTGCATCAGCATGTGGGTCTGCAACCTGGTGTCACCGAACATCACAGCCACTCTGACCTTAACAGGCTACACTTATAGTCATATATTCCTTCCCCTTAATTCCTTACAAGTAACCAATTTTCCTTAGTTCAATATTTTCAACGTTGGGGTATCGCACGTGTACAGCTCGGCCTTTATTGCCCATTATGTGCCATACGTGCTAACTAATCTAGACTATTATTATCTTATTATATAATAATAAGATGTCTCTGCTTTTTTTATTTTTTTATTTTTTTTTTATATAAACAAAACATACATTGTTTTTCTATAAAAATGAGAATCATATTCACAAATATTTTATTTAAAAATACTCAATATATCAAAGTTATAGTCAAAGAAAATTAATTATATTAATCCTAAAGTTTTATATCAAAATTAAAAATACTCAATATATTAATCCTAAAGTTTTATTTATAGTTGGACCAAGACATGAAGTGTTTAATTCAAAGGTTAATAAGTTGTTTTCTATCACAAAATTTTCAATTCTCCTATGATAATATATAATTGAGTTAATCATGATTTTAGTCTTTATAAAATCTCACTATTTTGATTTTAGTCTTTATGAAAAATTTCATCAATTTTTGTCCTATTAATTTTTTTTCTCTAATTTTAAATCCTTAGAATTTTTTAAATGATTTTTTTAATAATATTTAGGACATATTTAACAATTTCCTTACAAAAATATATAATGTTTTAACAAATACTTTTTATACTTTTGACAGTTAAAAATTCATATTTAAATTATTGTTTATTAAAAAAAATTAAATTTTGATGAAAAAATTTCTTACAATATCTTAAACTTTATTGTAAAAAATCATTAATTAAATATTTTGTTGGTATAAAACTAAATATTTATAGTAACCAGATAGACATATTTGATGTGGTTGCAAAACATATATAGAAATCATAGTCACGGTGTTATTTTGAACAAGTATTTATATATAAAAAACATATAGTCACGGTCAAAGTAAATATTTGTGACCATAGAGGCAGGGGTATGCATTGAACCTTGGTCGTGGTATTCCCATAGCTATAGTTAACGGAAGTAATTACCCAATGAAGCTTAATGCCACATCTGCTATAAAACAGAGCAATATTGGGGGTGTGGGGGGGCCAAGCCAATGTGAGTAAAGAAGAGGAGGATATTTTGGCCTGGCAGTCAATCCTCGTTCATAATTAAAACGGGAATATTCCAATTTCAGAAATTTATTAAAAACAGAAAAATAAATTAATTAAAGCCCTGATAATAGAAACAAAAAGAGCAGGGAATTTTAATGGGTCGCGATCCATCAATTAACGTATATATGTATGTATATATATATACTAATATTATACACTCAATTCCCGTTCCAATATTCCATTCAATAGTACCCACTTTGTTTTTTTCTCTCCAATTCCAACCATATGCTTAACTAGGAACCACTACTGCCTCTGCACCCCTCATCTTCATTTTTTTACTATTCCGTCACTTTCTTATGTACAATTCAGTTAATTACTAATTACGACCTAATTCAAAAATGTGTGACTATATTTATTGGACTATTAAAAAAAGTACAATGTACTTCTCTTCACTCTTCATTGACAACATGTTTTAATGATATGATATCATTTAGTCTTTAAAACTATTAAAAGAGAGTTTGTTATCTATGTAGTCCTATTTCATACAATATTCATTAGTTTTTATTAAGGGAAAAAAAACTCCCTTCACTACTATTAATTTTTTTTGGCAGAATTTTGAAAAACATTTACTCTTCATTTAATTATATTCCTGTATATTAAGATAAGGAAAATGAAGCTCAGTCCCCAGGCTTTCTCTCTCTGTGTGAACATAGTACTATACTAATATCTCAGGTCTCAGCTTCCATAAATAACTAGTACTATCCTTTTTCACTAACTTTTCTCTCAAACCACCATCCCCAAAAAAACTCTGATTTTTTCTCTTACTCTTCATTTAATGTTTTTATTTTTTTTTTATTTCTTTTATAAAAATCTCTATCTGACTAGTGACTACTAGTTTCTGAAAATTAATTAATTCATCTCTGCCACTTTAAATTAAAAAAAAAAATGCAGCAGTTCTTAATTCAACCCTAGTTTGAAGGATCCTATCCTACTAAAAGCCTATTGAATATCTCATCTCATCTCACACCTCGAAACTAATGCAAAAATAAAAATAAAAATCATCATGATTCACTCATCATATAATCACTGCCTTTAAATCCATCTTTTTCACTCTTCTTCTCATTCATTCATTCATTCTCTCTTCAAACTTTCCCTTCCCTTTTATATAAAACCTTCTCTACCATATTTCATATGTTCACTAATAATAATAATAATAATTCATATCCTATAATAATGCAAACACTATTTTCACCTTTGTTAGAACCTGACCTATCTTTAAACATAAGTCCACCTTCAAATATTTCAGATTCTGAAGCCAAAGAAATGGAAACCTACAAAGGAGTAAGAATAACTAGTAAACCAGTTTATAATTACAATGATATATCTAATTCATCAACTAATTCTGATTCAGCTAGTAGTGGAAGTGAGTTAAGCCATGAAAATGTCCATAATATCCTTCATCATCATCATCATCATGAGCCAACTTTGAGATTAGGCTTTGGAAACTCATGTTTGAATCCTCAATATCATCATCTTCATCAACAAGTACAAGGTGTGTCAAGAAACTTCAACCACCATATTCAACCACACATCTATGGCCGCGATTTCAAGCGAAGTTCGAGAGTCATCAATGGTGTCAAAAGAAGTGTGAGAGCTCCAAGAATGAGATGGACTACTACCCTTCATGCTCATTTTGTTCACGCGGTTCAACTTCTTGGTGGTCATGAAAGTAAGTTCATCAAACATTTTTCTACCTAACTCTACAATATTATATACATGATTAGTTTCATACATCAAAATATTACCATTTCTTCATAGCTAATTCTCATACCTCAGTTTTTTGTCCACAAATGTTACTATATTAGTTTTAACCGGTTCCTATCAGAACTCTGCATTTAAATGTGTTAAGACGAGATAAGAGTAGTCTCTTGGAAAATTTTAGTGTTACACCTCTCTCACATTTTTTTTCCAAAAATAAATGTTAATATTTTCTCCTTTACCAGAGTTCGGACCGTGGTTCTCAAACTCTTTCGACTCTTTTAACTTTTAACTCAATGGAGCTACTAGTTTCATATTAAATGTTGTTTAAGGTAACACAAAGAATTTAGGAAAATGGATGTTATTTGGTAGAATCTAATTTTGGATTTTGTTTGTATAATTAACTTGCAGGGGCAACACCAAAATCAGTGTTAGAGTTAATGAATGTTAAGGATCTAACCCTAGCACACGTCAAGAGTCACTTACAGGTGGGGTAACTATTCAACATAGTCTTTTAGTTTAATGAGTACTACTGTATTCTGAAGTTTCCATTTTCACCTTTCAATTATTTTCTGACAAAAGAAAAAAAAAATCATTAGTGTAAGTTGCATAGTGGAGAGGGTATAGAATAGAAACAAGCACTAAGGACAAAAGGGTATCTAGATAATATCATCATGTAATATTACTAATGTTTAGTAACTTTGTGGACTTTTCTTCTCATTTTATTTCATGCGTGGTGTTCATGCAGATGTATAGAACAGTGAAGACCACTGACAAAGGAACAGGTAAAATTATATTTTCAACTTTCATTTCTTTTATTATTACACTCTATTTGTTATTATTCTCTTTGTTTTTTGAGCTTTAGTGATTCTCTATCATTTTTCGTGTGATGAATTATTATTAATATGTTGATGTTTGATAAAGGAAGAGCGATGGATCTGTTTGTTGATGAAACTTTGCAGGTCATGGGCAGACACAAGGAATTTTTCCTTTGCATGGAGCTAATTCTTCAGCTTGTGAGAGACCAAATAATTTACCACTCCAAAATTCACAGAGGTAAAACTATACTATATGCTAGAATATTTTTTTTTTCTCTCTGCATATTAATGTGAATGTAATAGTATTGATTGAGTTATTGACTACTACATCATTCAACACAGGGCTATTAAAAGCTATGTTAACGTGTGTGTATATATATATATATATATATATATATATATATATATATATATATATATATATATATATATATATATATAATATACACGCCCCAATATTCATAAATGCCATGTTTTGGCCTTTTTAAAATATTTCATACAAAACATTTGAGTTAATAAAAATAAATTCTGCTGGTAGTAAAATAAAAAACTATTAGTATTATTTTTTTCACTTGCCAATATTTCTTTGTTTTTTGTTTAATAAGTTATTATTTCGATCTTACATATGATCCAAGAAAGTTGTTATAAGTTTAAAATTTGGACTATCTTATCAGATAAATATCTCTATTGCTTTCTTTCTCTAACATATAAATGAGATGTTTAGATGTGCAAGAATAATTTTCCTTTTTGTTTACTTTTGATTATGTGGTTCTATGATAAGAAGTTTACTATTTCATCCATTTATGAACTTTAATTCTTTTAGAACTTCAGACATATATTAAAAAATAATGAATTTAAAAATGAGTAGTCTTTTTTATCCTTTATTCTAAAAACAAAATTAATTTAATATATATTTTTAAATTTTTAAGAGTTAAAAAAAAATCATTAATTGTATCTTAATTATTTAAAAAAAAAACTAAAATTGAATAAAGAAATAAAATATTTAAAAGACTAAAAATCAATAACGAAAGAGAATAGTATACATAGATTTTGACGAAAATAGGTTGGGTTTTTAATTATAGGTACGTGGGTGGTCATTTTTTACGTGCCCCCTTAATGATGCTTTTGAATTACTCATTCATTAGGTCATCAATGGATTGCATCCCAATATGTAGCAAAAAGTATAGCTTTTGGTGCACATCTCCATGAACTAAAAACAAGTACTTCTACTTCTGTCCCTTGACAAAAGAATTTGTCCCCGAATATAACTCTTTTTTTCTTTTAATTTATTAAGTACATTTATTTTTTTAAAATATAACTTTAATTAATATTGTTAATATTTTTTAGAATATAAAAATTATTATTGAATACATTAATACATAGATGACATATTAATCATTTTTATATAAAACTGATACATTAACTATATTAGCAATGTTTTTAAGAAAATTAAAATTTATAGTATAGACTTATATTTAAGGACAGATGATATACTTGTTTGTATGAAAACTTAATTTTATCTCTCTAATTATAAACACATTGTTTGAAGAAAAAAATTATCCTTAGATACTAGCACCATTTTAATTTGCTAAGTGCATTTTTTTTTCAAACATGCATTTTATTAATATTATTAATTTTCCTTATTATATGAAAAAGTCAAGTTTAACATATTCAAATATAAACCTTATATTAAAAATATTAACACATAAAATGAATATATTAACTACTCTACTAGTTTTTTTTAATAAAGATGAAAAAAAACAAGAAGTGCTTGTATCAAGGGAATGAGGTACTATTATTAAGATGTACTTTTCGAAACCCAAAAATGTATTGGATATAGTACTCAAGATTCAATTATTGAATGTCATATTATTTTTATATTTAATCTTTTAAAATTAATTTTGCCTTATATATATAATTAATAGGGTATTTAAAGTTATTGCATTTGTTAATTTGCAAGGCATATATACAGTGGTTTGTCCTTCCCTGGTTGTAGAAACAGCAAATCCACTAGCTATTTTTTTCACCCTATGTTTTTTTCCTTCAAGAAGGACCATCCTCTTAAGGCACTCTATGATTGATAAAAAATTAATTCATGTAATATTAGTTACTCTTGAGCCTTAACCCCTAGATCTTTTTTTTTTGGTGGGGTAAGCCTCTATTTCTTAAGTTTGATGTTTGCACTATTTGGTTAGGTTCAAGTTTCACTTACCAAAAATAAGATTGCCAACAATATATGTTGCCTCCTTTCTAATAATTAATGAGGATTTGGTGTATTATTAGTGTATATATAATTTAATTTAAACATCTAACTCCTACCTCAGCAAATTGAAACATTAATTTGGATGTTGACCGTTAAAATATTGCATGACATATATACCTTCAAAAGCTAACCACAAACTGCTGGCGATGCTGTTTTAAACAGTATACATTTGGAATTGGATTTAGGATTTAGGATTTTGAAGTTGGATGCTAAAATAGGCTAAACAATTTCTATAGTTTTTTATAACGTACATATTTATATTTTATTTCTTTTATCGACCACTTTTTATATTCAGGACATCTTGGCAATCATCAATAGAGACAAATACAAACAATACTGAAGAAAAATCCGAAATTGGTTTGACGTATTCTCATTTGAAAGGAAATGATACCATGGTAAGTTTTGAGACATATATATAGAGCCAGAACTGGATCTAACATGTGATATAGTAAATACTGTATCTCGTTTTTTTATAAGAGATAATTGAATTAAAATTTAGTCAACAAAAATTAACATATCTGATTCATAATATGAATTAGATACATCAATTTTTGTTGACTAAATTTTGTTGACTAAATTTTAATCTGTCTCTTATAAAAATGACACGAGAAAATATATTTTTTGAATAGTTTTATGAAATTAACATTAGTGTATACTATTTAAACAGGTGGATTCTACACCATTGACACGTTCCAACACTATGATTGACTTAGAATTCACACTTGGAAGGCCTAATTGGGAAAAAGAGCATGCCGAATCATCAAGAGAATTACCTCTTCTCAAGTGTTAAATTAATAATTAAATTAATTAACACTAACTAGCCTTTCCTTATCATTAATGAATACTACATTACTACTAGGAAACTAATTATTCCATGTGTGAATGATTTTAATATATCTATCTATAAGTTTTGTTTGAAAGGGAAATGAGGAATATTGGGATAAAAACATATGCTTGAGTCCAAAGAATTTCAGGGGTATTGTCTTTAATGTCATTTTCATGTGCAAGGGTATAACATTTAAAAGAAAATAGAAGGTCTCTTTCAGGACATGGACCATGGCTTATAGTTAGGCAAAATAGGACCCATTTGGGACCTTAATTATATTCGACAGGTGGATCAAGGTTTTATGCCACTATCATAACATCGTTCTCTTCATATCTCTAAACGTTCAAAATGACTTATATATTGAGGTTAGAACAAATTAAAATTATTTGCAAATGATATATATTTTATATTTGAGTGTCAAATGTGAATAGAGTCTCATTGGAATAATGTGGATCTAAATAACAATGTATAAGTAAGAAAACCAACCTTACACCCAATTCATAAAGATTTTGAGTAAATGAGTACTCATATATGATAACAAAGTAAGTTGATGTTTACTGGGCAGAGTGACTCTAATAAGAATTATCTCTTCATGGCCACACATTTTTTTAATATTACAATTAAATTAATAAATAAATTATTGTTTAACTGTAATGATGGAGAGTTATTGCTGAATTTTTTTTAGTAAATGTTTTGGAGATGTTGTGTTGGAGAAACTGTGCACTTGTTAAATACTAACATTAAAGGAGTTATCATTAAATAACTTATTTTTATATGGGATGTGTCTTCCGTTATAAACTTGTTAGAAATTTTATTTTTTTTATTCTGTGTGATTTAATTTTTTCTCGATGCACAGCCAATACCATTGAGACTTAGGACATGAATATAATTAGTCAGTAGCGCGATTGTTAAATTCTTGATACCAATCTGAATTATCTATCTCATTTCATTAATTGAATTTCCAAAAATACATCAAAAACATTATATAGTGTTTGTGGATGGTTCTACTCTATACCCCACATTTAACCTTCACCCTCAGAAACGCAAGGAAATGACACTACCCTCGTATAAATTTTAAAATTTATAATTTTTTTACTATTTTATCATTTGACATTTCTGATAAAAAGTGAGTGATATTTTTTTCAATTTTACTGGAAATTTTTTTTTTAAGTTTTCCAGTAATACAAGATATACTCCAAAAAACTTTTTTTTAAATTTTTCAGTAAAAAAGTTATACTCTGAAAATTTTTAATTTTTCACTATTTTATCATTTGACATTTCTGATAAAAAGTGAGTAATTTTTTTTTCCAATTTTACTGGAAAACTTTTTTTACGTTTTCCGGTAACACAATATATACTCTAAAAAACTTTTTCTAAGTTTTCCAGTAAAGAAGTTACACTCTGAAAATTGGTGTGGCGGAAAACTTGTGAAGAAATTTTCCGTCAACCCCTATTATATCAGAAAATTTGAAAAAAAAAATTCTGGTAGTGTACATTTTTAAGCTTTTGTACTGAAAAACTTTTTTCAAGGTTTTCGGTACACATCATCTTACTCTTTTTGTACTGGAAAACTTTATTTAAAGTTTTTCGATAGAAATCTTCTGTATCGGAAAACTTTAAAAAAGTTTTTTAAAGTTTATCGGAAAACTTTTTCCGATAAACCTTTCTAAATTGGAAATCTTATAAAATGTTTTCCGGTAACTTCCGAAAAACTTTTTTTATTGGTCTGAAAATGTTGGAATGGTAAAAAGAAACAAAAGTGAATTTGAGTCATAAAATACTAAAAAAAAAAAATCAAAAATATATTTAGCATTTTTAAAAATTTGTAGAGGTATAGATAAAAATGTGAGGTATAAAGTGAAAGAATTGTGTTTGTGATACAATAACGAAAGGTCCAATTAGCAAATAAGTCCAATAAACCTTAACTAGCCCAATAACAGGAATAAAACAGGAACAACGGACTAATAGCTATGTCCAATATTTATATTAAGGCTTCCATTTCAATTTTAGTTCCTCTAAAAATAATTTTATTTATTTATATTTCTGCAAATTTAAAAAAGTTCTAAAATAACTCTTAATTTATTGATTTAATTAAAAGATGATTAAGGGTGTCTGAGGCACGATTTTGATAAGTTTTACGAGAAAAATTAATTCGATTTAAATATTAAAATACTTAAAGTTCGGTTTGGTTTGGATAACAACTAAAAAAATTAATTTGACGCAATCCAAATTAATGCGGTTTAAGTTGTATCGATTTTTGGTTGATTTAAATTACAATTTATAATATATATTTTAATAACATTATTATAAAATTACATTAATGTACCTAGTTTTGAAGCAAAATATTATATATATAATAAACTATAATTAATATTACAGAATAATATTAGTCGATTATATTTGAATTATATGAAATA
The DNA here is from genome assembly GCA_037974735.1 of Cicer chorassanicum. Lineage (NCBI taxonomy): Eukaryota > Viridiplantae > Streptophyta > Magnoliopsida > Fabales > Fabaceae > Cicer > Cicer chorassanicum. Next base: position 66,643,871 of record JBBPBP010000001.1, read on the forward strand.
ATAATAAAAATTAATTAAAATTAATAAATAATAGTTTAATATAATATTTCTTACTATCAAAAATAAATAAGTATCAAAATTTATAAATGCAATTTAGTTCGATTTTTAAAAATAAATTTGATATCCGATTTAATATGAGCGATTTTTATAAAAAAAAATTCAGACTCATTCAATAATATTTGGTGTTGTGTGTTTTTCGATTTCATTAAATTTTGAGGTTATTTTTTTATTGGTTCGGATATGACACCCTAAAAATGATGATGTAGTCAATGTTTTCTAACGTGTCATTTGGCATCTGTATTACTCCCGTTGATTGTACATTTGCTATCATTTAACAACTAAAAAATAATGAAAACTTCAATGGTATTAATATATTTTAGTATTATCAAATTAAATCACCAATCGTCTAATGACATATCATCTATAATTAAATTTGACTATATTTTAAATTTAGCACCAACAAATTTTATATTTTTGTTCTATTTGAAAATAATTAATATTTATTTATTAAACTTTATACAAAAAATAACAAAGTTTATTATTTTCGCCGTTTTTCAACGTCTCTTTCATCATCAATTTTGCGTCGACGAAAATTTAGTTAATTAAAAATCAAATACGAACTTGAAAACGGTACGTGGTCGACGGTGGAAGAACGGTCGAAAGTTCTTCTCACGACGATAGAAGATCGACAGAGCAGAGCAATTTCTTTTGATGAAGGAAAAGAACTATGAATTAATAATGATTTTAATTAAAATAAAAAATTTAAAAAATAATTTATTAAATTTAAAAGAATTAAATTGTGAAAATAAATGTATTGGTAAAAATAATTAGATCAACTTTTATTAGTTAAAAAATTAAAAATATGGATACACTTTTCTCTTCTTTTTTAAAAGTATCATAAAAAATTTCAAAAATAATTCATTTAATCATTTAACAAAATAAATATAATATACTGAAATGATGTCTTCATCTTCATCTTAAACATCCATAGTCAAATATCTAACATCATCATCCTTAACATCCCTAAGACCCTTAAAAATTCATAAATTCATCCAAAATTTATACCCATCTCTCATCTCCAAACCCATAAATTCATAACACATTCATACCCAAACTCCAACACCATCAACCATCAGCTTTCCCCTCTACTTACCAAATCTCCATCATAGATATTTTCTTTCTCCTCCTTTTGCATTTTCAGTGAAGACACATATGACGATTCAGATTAACAATAAAATGACGACGAAAATCTTTGGGAGACGTTGCAAACCTAAGAGAGGGAAAACACAAATCTATGACTAGAATTGTTTATATTTGATTATATATCATACATCATTCAACCGATTTGAATCATATTAATAGTTTAATTCAATGTTTAAAAATTATTTTTAAATTAATTTCAGCGCAATAGTTTTTAATTGATTTAAAATTGATTTATAAATATAAATCAATTTAATATTTTGAATTAATTTTTAATTAAAATAGATATTTGAAATAGTTTTTTAGTAACAGAATTTTTAAAAAAATATTTGAAAAAAATGAGTTACATGATAAAAAAGTTTTTTGAATTTTTTTTTTGAGATTCTTTTTGAGAAAGACAAATATAA
>JBBPBP010000001.1:66645487-66660665 GCA_037974735.1 Cicer chorassanicum
TATTATAAACCATTTAATTGATTTGATTTTTTTAATACAATACAATTTAATTTAATAATATAGTTCAATTAATTATATATATATATATATATATATATATATATATATATATATATATATATATATATATATTATACACCTCTGCATGTAACGATAGATTTCAAAGAGATAAAAACCTTCTCCTTCAGAAAACAGGACAAAACCTTCCATGCAAGCTTCGAGAGAGATCCAACAAAAAAAAGTAATGAAGAAGGTTTACATCACTCTAAAAGAAGACTTGCCATAATGTATTTTTGAATTTAATTTTGTTACTCATATCTCTCATTTTGCTACTCACACTACATAAATTTCTCATAAAATTGAATTGAATTCACGTAGTTTTAAACTTTATTACATACGTGAACTTAATTCACATAATAAAATATATGGGTAGATAAATATAGAATACTTATCTCTTGTTATATGAATTATTGAGTGATGCAAACTGAAATCACGTATACTAATATGATTTCTTTTTATGTACGAGAGATGCAATTTAAGAAATTATAGATACTGCACATATACAACTTACGTATATTTACGTGAATTAATGGGTTTACGTATGCAGTAAATTTAGTATTTATGGGCATTACGCAACTACAATTTATGTACTCATACATGAATTGAGTTAACGTAGTTTATGTGAACTCTGGTACGTTAGTTTAGCAATACCTACGTGAATTCAAGTCTTGTAGTCGCATGATTCAGTTCACGTAGTTTAAAAAATGAGACAAATAAAGATTAGTAGTAAAATACGTAGAGTCATTATTTTATGTATTTTAATTTTATGAAAAATTTATGGGATGTGTGTAGTAAAATGGTAGCTGTAGATAGCAAATTTGTTCTGGATTTTGTGGTTAAATTTATGGGTTTAGGATGGATTTATGAATTTATTTCTATTTATAATTAAACTTTTAATTAATTGATTAAATAAATTATTCTTTAGTTTTTAATAATAAAAGTACACGGTCAAGATTATTGTTACCGTAAGAAAGTGACCCATCAACAAAAATTGACTATGTCAACCTTTATTAATTAGAAAATAATTCAGGACGTTTTGTAAACTTTTTTAAAATTGCAAAGGTATAAATAAAAAAAATTATTTTTATAGTGCAGCACCAAAAAACATATTTAAGCCTCCTATTAATTGGTGACCAACGTTAAAGTAGGATAAAAGGTTATACAATATCCTAAATTAGAATAATTATTAATTAACTGTGTGAATTTTATTAATATTTAGGGTGATTATATATTTAAATAATGATAATTTCTATGGTATTCTTAAAAAAGAATATATCATTGTTAATTTTTTAACCAATAAATGTGTTTCAAATTAATTGTATTTGTACATTTAAGTTAACAATTTAATCCCCTAAATTTAATAAATTATTTTTAAATTTTTTTATTTTATTTTAATTAAAATCATCATCAGGGTTTGAAACTCTTTTCCTTCCTCTTTCGAGTAACATCTCTGCTCCAAAGTAAATCGATCGTCAGCCTTCCTTCCACTGTCTTGAGAAGAATTATGCACCGTTATTCCACCACCGCGAGAAGATCTTCCTTTGTCTCACTCTCAATTTGCTCGTGTTTGTATCGCTGTTATTGTCGAGGTTCGTATTTGATTCTTAGTGGACTTTTCATCTTTGATTAATGGTGTGTGAATGTGAACTATTGTATATATTGCTACTCTAAGACTCTTTGTCTATGCTAATACTAAATTGTTATTAGTGACTTACTCTGAACAAGTTACTTTTTTTTTTTTTTTAAGATTGTTTGATTTTGATGATATCAAAGTTAATTTTATTTTATGGATTATTGTGCGTTTTGTATTCGCGAATAACGTCTGAATCGCATGACGGCTGCAACCATATAAGTATACTCCCATTCGAATCGCGGCCGCGACCCAAAAAATTTGATTTTTTCTTCCATTCAAATTCCAAAAGGCTCCCGAATCGCTACCCATTCAACAAAGTTGAGTTTAATTATTAAAGAAGATTCTAACCTTAATCTTCTTCTTTGTTGGATGAGTTGTGATTCTGGAACCTTTTGGATTCTAAATAGAAGAAAAAATCGATTTTGTTGGGTCACGGTTGCGATTCGAATGCGAGTATGTTTATATGGTCGATTTTGCTTATATGTTCGATTTTGCCAGTATGCTTATACGCGTCACTCGATTCAAACATTATTCGCGAATACAAAACGCACAATAATCCACAAAACAAAATTAACTCTGATATAATCAATATCAAACAACCATGAAAGAGTTACTTGATTAATAACAATTTAGTATTAGCGTAGACATGAAAATAGATAGGACCACCTTTATTTATGTAGAACTATGATATTGATTAATCGTACATCAAACTAAAGATTTGTTAATTCGTCTTACTTCACACAAAACAACGCGTAAATAATTTCAAACAGTCTCACATTAGCAATATATACAATAGTTCACATTCACACACTATAAATCGAAGACGAAAAGTTCACTAAGAATCAAAGACGAACCTCGATGGTGCAACGACAGTGACACCAAGACGATTGCGACACAAACACTTGCAAATTGGGAGCGAGACATATGAGGGATCTTCTCGCAGTAGTGGAAGAACGGTGAAGAATTTTTCTCAGGATGGTAGAAGTATGATGGATGATCAATTTATTGTGAAACGAGTTTTGAACTCTGATAATGATTTTAAACAGTCTCACATTAGCAATATATACAATAGTTTACATTCACACACTATAAATCGAAGACGAAAAGTTCACTAAGAATTAAAGACGAACCTCGATGATGCAATGACAATGGCACCAAGATGATTGCGACACAAATACGAACAAATTGGGAGTGAGACATAGGAGGGATATTCTCGCGGTGGTGGAAGAATGATGGAGAGTTCTTCTCAAGACGGTGGAAGTACGGCAGATGAGCGATTTACAGTGGAGCGAGTTTTCTCGAAAGAGGGAGCGAATGAGTTCTGAACTCCAATAATTATTTTAATATTAATTAAAATAAAAAAGTTAGAATTTTTTTATTAAATTTAAGGGATTTAATTGTAAAGATAAATGTATGGGTACAAATAATTTCGTCAACTTAATTTATAACATATAAATGCTGATGTGGAGAACATGAACATATTTGTTGGTTAAAAAATTAACAAATACGGATACACATAAATTGTCTTTAAAATTATAGTCAATATGTGACAACTATTGATTGTTTAAGTTGATAGTATCAAAACATATCGATTTTTTATCGTAAAGTAGAAGTCCCCTTAAGTGTGTTAAGTGCATCAACATTGTGACCTAGCAGCGTTCACACATTTGTCAAGATTTGTTTAGGGAAATTGACTTATTTCATTTTATTCAAAATAAGTTCATAAACATAAGTTGACACCCCCTAATTGAAGGTCTTTTGCTCTCTTTGGGCGACTTGCTCTCCTAAGAGAAAATCCTACTTCACCAAAAGACCTAATTATTATATTAAGGGAATGATTTCAAACAATTTTATGGTGTCCTGGGGAGTAAATGACATTTTCATTAAGGTGGAATCTCAATTTTGGACTAATTACGTGGTTAGAAATAATGTTTTATAATGGAAATTATTCTCTTTTTCCTATATTTTGTTGAATTAATGTTTCAAAAATCAGGAGATTGAACAAATGGAACGATCAAATTATGTAACTGTCCACTTTGAATCTGGAGCAGTTTGTATGTTCCCATTTTTTGTGATGGATAAAATCTATAAAATAAGTGTAGTAGTGTATATATTCTAATTATTTAAGCTAAAAATCTCATTCAGTAAAACTTACACAAGTGAGATTTTGAAAATTTAGAAAAGTCTGTATATTTTAGATCAATTAGCAAAGACTTGAGATACACAATATTATTTTTATTGCTTATGCTATTTGGTTGATTTTCATGTATGAAATTCTAACATTTGATTAAAGTAAAGTAAAAAAAAAAGTAAAAGATATGTTAAAAACCATAATGCAATGCAAATCCAATATTACCTTTCAACTTACTTTTTCTTCATGACAAATATTAGTAAGTAACGTTACTGATGAATTTCAAACCCAATACTACTTTTTATCTCTTACTCTGTTTTTTCCACTTGCCAAGGAAAATTAGTTATATTGTCTTATTGCTACAATTGTTGAACACAACAACCAATTTATTCTACTTTGGGCTAATGTTGCTAGTGACCCAAATGAATTTGTCTTATTGTAATTTCTGGCTAGTTGTTGGTTTGAGCCCAATATTTTTCTTCTTCGCAAAAATGAGATGAAAATTGCTCTAACATTTTATCCAAAAAAAAAAAATCTTCTAATTATTGCTAAATCACATCAAAGGCCACACCACCACTATGTAAAGATCAAATCGACCAACAAATTGCACTATTCACAACTTTTTAATAAATTTGTTTCTTCTAAAAACCAAATTGACCTACTTCATGTCTAAACTAAAAAATTCAAATTTAACACCAAAGTGAGACAAATGAGCTATAGACACTGTTAGAAAGTACCCCCAGTCCCCCACCTTATAACTAACTACTAACAACTAACAAGGTTAGGAAGTAACTCTGGTTAGGTTAGCTAACTACGGTTGCGAAATGCCAGTTGTAGACATGAGTGTTGTTACTTCAATCAAAACACCGCAAAATAATGCAACGATCAAGCTCACAAGTCACAACAACGCAAGCAATGCATACGTGACGCCGAAATAGAAACTCACACTCTCACACACGATCCAAACTCCAAACCTAAACCTTCATTCCGAACCTGAATTCAATTATTAAGAACCAATGCTAAGAGACGAAATCGGAGTTTCGAGAAGCGCGAGGCACAACGCCACCGCTGTAACGGTTTCGAATAAGGTTCTTGTGGCTGTTAAAGCGGAGAAAGTGATCTCCAACACCGCATTAGCATGGGCGCTCACTCACATCGTTCATTCCAGCGACTCAATTACGCTTCTCGCCGTTTATTCCACCGAAAAATCCGGTACGTCGACGATAAAATCTTTAAAATCCTGTTTAATCTGATTCAGTTTTAGTCATTCATCAAAATCGAAATATATAAACTGTTTTCGATTTAGTTTGAACTGATTAAGCTTGATTTGGATTATTTCAGGTAGAAGATTCTGGAACTTTTCGAGATTCACCGGTGACTGTACGAATGGACGCGCGGGAAAGTTACCGGAGCAGATTTCTGATATCTCCGACTCTTGCTCTCAGATGGTGCTTCAGTTGCACAATCACATTGAGGTAGGTAAATTTGAAATTTACCGCGATTTTTTTAATTCTTTTTACTAGTTATTATCGCTATAACAATAGCAACTTATTATACGATCCAATTTAATATCACGCTCATAAATAATCACGGTAACATATGAATCGGTTACTGTACCTAATTAATTTCCAAGTGAATAGTATGGTTTAGGATTTACCGTTTAACTTATTCTCATCCAAGTAGTTGTTGCCTTTCTATTTCTCAACGTAAATACAAAGAAAACGACTGGTCTTTTACTTTCTGAAACGAGCTTTTTTTTTTTTTTTTAAATCCATACGACTTTATGACCATATTTGCGCTGTCGTTTTTGTCTCTCCAGTATTCTAACCTCTGCTGACTTTTTTTTTCTTTTTCTTTTTCAATAATTTCGGAAATATTCCCTCCGTATAATAATATAAGAAAAAAATATAGTGAAATGTAATTAATATTTTATATTTTATGTAAAATAGAAATTAGTAAATTATTTTAATGTCAAACACTCTACTATCACCATTAAATATTTTAAAATAAATGAAAAGTGGATTATGAATAATAACATTAAATAATTAAAAAATAATTATCTTTTATTTATAATAATGATTAAGATTTAAGTTATTTTTTGATTTATAATAACTACTGAAGAGAGTATATATCATTATATTATTATTATTAAACAGATTCAAGTCAATAATTTTTAACAATATTTGTTTTTTTTTTGTACAATATAATTATATCCTTTTAATATCATATATTTTCTTCAACGAAAAAACTCTCAATTATATTTTCAGTAACGTGTCAGAGTTTGAGAAGTTTCCGATCTGTACCGCCTTGACTGTAGTTTGTTTGATATGCAGCATGTGCTTTTATATAATTTTTGTTTGTTTGTTTTTTTTAATGGAGTTATTTTTGACTTGATTAAGAGATATTTATAATGCATCAAACGATAATAACACATGCACGAGAATAATTCATGTACGGTGACAAACATTGGAATACTTTATTTAAGCAAAATATATATATATATATATATATGAAAAATAATAATTAAATAATATATATTTTTATATGTGTTAATTGGTTAAATAGTGTGTCTAAATATTTGTGGTCATATAAATAGGTGGTATCTACTACCTAAAAAAAAAGAAAAATATTTAGTATGGAAAAAAATAAGTGTTTGTCTTTGTATGAAGAAAAAAGTTAAGTATACATTTATATACTCGTTCTTGTATTTGAGAAGATAGAAATAAAAAGAGTGATATGATAAGAAGTGAGAAATAAAGAGAAAATGGAGTATTGAATGATGGTATAAAAATCAAAAATATTTAAATATAAAAGTTGTTGTACAAATGGTGGCCAAAAAGAAGAGGATACCAATTATTATATTTTATATTATATAATTGAACAAATATGAAAGGACAATTTAGTCAAAGTTATTTTGTCTGCATTAATTTATATTGCTAAGACTAAGTTTGAGCAACATTTTTGACAACCATTCAGCAGGGGGTGGATTATTATATTTTATATTATATAATTGAACAAATATGAAAGGACAATTTAGTCAAAGTTATTTTGTCTGCATTAATTTATATTGCTAAGACTAAGTTAGAGCAACATTTTTGACAACCATTCAGCAGGGGGTGGATTATTATATTTTATATTATATAATTGAACAAATATGAAAGGACAATTTAGTCAAAGTTATTTTGTCTGCATTAATTTATATTGCTAAGACTAAGTTTGAGCAACATTTTTGACAACCATTCAGCAGGGGGTGGACTGGTTTTCCTTGTAACGTCTAAGAATGCTTTGGCCTTGTCAAGACCTCTTGAGATATTTCTAAAATCTTATGAATATATGGATGGATATGTATCTTGACCCGTCTCTTCACACTTAAAGGGTGGATAAGGCTCATAAATTAGGCATGTCATGTATAAGTCAGTGTTAGTAGTAAACTTTAGTTTAGCCTACCACCAAAAGATAAATCATATACACTTCATAAAGTGAGACATGTCAAGAAAATCTCAAAGGCTTTGAACTACTAAATACTCCTGATTCTTTCTTTTCGTATAATAAATTCTCTCCATAACCATTCTCCTCATTTTAACCAATTAACCTTCCAAATACTTAACCATTTCCTCCATTCAAGTTCTTTGTATGGCATTGTATATCTGTTGAAATTGACTTATTACTAGTTTTTATGACTGCAGGTTAGGGTAAAGATTAAGGTTGTCACGGGAACTCCCAGTGGTGCTGTAGCAGCTGAAGCTAGATGGAGTGGTTCCCATTGGGTCATACTGGACAAGTAATTAAACATAAAAAAGTATTTCTTTTTTCTGAGCTACATGAGTTTATCTATTTAGTTAATTGCAAGTATATTTTCTCATTTCTCTCATGCGTGCACACTTGCATTATGAGTTTTCATAAAGACTTCAAAACAACTTATTAGCTATACTTAAGAGACTAATATTAGCAGTTAGCTAAGGTTAATCACTCAATTGACAAAAGCAATTATTTATTTGTTAATAGGGTTTGATTGAATAACTGCATAACTTAACTTTCAATCAGAAATAAGTACAACTTTTTGTTGCTGCTTGCCCAATCAGTGAAATATTTGTTAGTGAACTCTTTAACGTTACTGAAACAGGAAATTAAAGCAAGAGGTAAAACATTGCATGGATGAACTCAACTGTAGCATTGTGGTGATGAATGGCTCACAGCCTAAAGTCCTCAGACTTAATTTAGGACCCTCAAATGAACTCCAAACTCCATTTTTCTCTGCTTCCTCTTCACCAGGCATAGAAATTGGAAAGCTAAAAGGCCGCAGGTTGAAGCATTCCACCCCAGTTGGTAGCCCTGAAGAAGCAGGTTCATCTGTTACAAGAGATATTGGACTAGATTCAATGTCAAGTTCAGACTCAATGACTTCTCCTTTCCTGATCTATAAACAAAACCCTCTTTATGAGGGTCACGGACCACACAAAAGAACAAACAAACCAATATATGAGCCAAAAGATTTCAATGTCCAGCCACCACTGTACTTTAATTTGGAAAGGGATAACCGACCCCCTTCAAGGAAACTCCCAACATCATCTGTGGCAAGTAATAACAACACTTTATTTTGCATCCCTCGGAAACACATTAATAATGAGAAGCTTCAAAGAGCTGAAAACAGAATTATTCAAAGAGCTAAATCACCAAATTCTAAAACTTTACTTGAGAATTTTATACACTGTGATCAAGAGATGGGAACAAATGACATTGGGTTTAATAAATCTGAGAGTAGAAGTTATGTCACCGGCTCAGGCATCAGAGATAGTCCTATTCCTTTGGGAAGAAACTCCTCTATACCTCCTCCCTTGTGCTCACAGTGTCAGAATATAGCACCTGTATTTGGAAATCCTCCTAGACGGTTTTCTTACAAAGAGATAGAAGAAGCTACTGACATGTTCTCAGAATTCAATTTTTTGGCTGAAGGTGGATTTGGTGTGGTTCACAAAGGAATACTCAAAGATGGCCAGGTTGTTGCAGTGAAACAATTAAAATTTAGTGGCTCTCAAGCAGATCTTGATTTTTGCAGGGAAGTTCGGGTTTTGAGCTGTGCACAACACAGAAATGTTGTATTGCTTATAGGTTTTTGCACAGAGGGCAATGTGAGGATATTAGTCTATGAGTACATATGTAATGGATCCTTGGACCTCTGCTTACATGGTATGGTATTCACTAACTTTCTACATTTGTTTCCAGGTTCTTTTTTTTATATGTAATTCTTACTTTATTAGGCCTTTTCTTTGTCTAATGCCATGACAATGAATTTTGAGGAATCTTTATTTGTCACTATGATTTTGACAAAAATTACATTTTTAAGATAACAAAATCACAGTTTCACCGTGATTTCATTTAATTCACTTTCATTCCAACCATGCACTAAGAATTTGTCGTTTATATTTGAATGTTCTTAGCAAATATACATAGATCACGTCAAACTCTATCATTTGTTGTATATTTTACAGGCAACGAGAGAATACCTTTGGATTGGAACTCACGATTAAAGATAGCGATTGGAGTTGCACGAGGCTTACGCTACCTCCATGAAGACTGTAGAGTTGGTTGTATAGTGCACAGAGATCTTCGCCCCAAAAATATACTCTTAACACATGATTTTGAAACTCTGGTAACTTACTGGGCCCTTAGCTAAAACACAAAAGTTGAATTCAGTTTTTTATTTGTATTTTTGCAGTTGTGTTGTTTCAAGAGAATGTTGCATAACAGATGTTACAGATCAAGTAAAAAGATTAAGTGTTAAATTGAATGATACCATTTATTTAGGTGGCTGATTTTGGGCTTGCTAGATGGCAATCAGAATGGAACATAAATACAGAAGATCGTGTGATGGGAACTTCAGGGTATGTTTTTTATGCATGTTTATCAGTCAAGATACAGGACAAGTACAAATTATTATTTTGATTCTAATCAAGCTTACCTTGCATGATCCTACCTAGGTACATTGCACCGGAGTATCTTGATACTGGAATTCTTACGTATAAAGTAGATGTATATGCATTTGGAATTGTTTTATTAGAGTTAATAACCGGTAGAAGAATTAGTCAGTTGGAACAGTTCAATGGACACTCATATCTTTCTGAATGGTTTCACCCCCTACACATGTTGGACCCCAATCATATCTTACAAAAGGTTGGATCTCTCAATCCATGTTTGGATTCTGCTTCGTCACTAGAATTTAATCTTCAATTCCAAGCTATGGCACGAGCTGCTTCATTCTGTCTGCGTTTGGATCCTGATTCCAGACCCCCAATGTCAAAGGTGTGAATGATTTAGCTTCTTTTACATAATTTGGTTGCTTTTACTTTTAATGATTAAATACAAAATTATTGAGAAAAATCTCTTTTTGTCACTTGATTGTAGATTCTTAGAGTCCTTGAAGGGGGCAGTCCAGTTCGTCCATTGGGTTTAGATATCAATTCAGTTGGTAACATAAGCGGTCATTTAAGTGGTTTGACTTTGCATACTCCTCCTAAAGGTACAATAAGTCATTCTCGTAAGTTATCACATTAATATCTACTTTGGCTCTTGGGCTAGAGGATTCTGTTGTCAATATGGTTCTGTTTGTGAGCTGCATGGTAACAAATATTTTTCTTATCCAAGCATCAATGCCCCTCATAAGCACACAGAAAAATTCACACAAGCACAGTATTTGGTGATGCAAAGTCAATATCTTAGACTACTCATAAAAAATAGATTTGTAATTTAAGGTGCGATTGGTTGAGGTTAAATAAAAATGATTTTTGTTTTAAATAATTTAGAGATTATTTTTTAGAGATTTTTTAAAAAATAATTTTTAACTCCTGTTTGTTTACTATTATAAAAATGATTTTTTTTAAAAATGATTTTTTTAAACTATAATGACCATTTCGTATACACATTTTAAAATTTGATCAATTGAGTACTCTTAAAAAACCAATAAATAAACACACAACAAAAAAAAAACAACGATGTAGAAAAATAGAAAAAAAAAAAAACAAAATTTACCGGATGAAAACCTAGATGAGGATAATTTAGGATTTTGAAAATAAGACATCGGTAATTGCATCATTTTCTCTCATTAATGAGGTAAGTTTTGTATTTTTCAATTGTGTTTTGTTTTTTCTCTCTCATTTATTGCAAAAGGCTACTATTTTTTACTTTTCATTCTTAACCAAAAAATGATTTTTTTTTAACAATATCATTTTAAAAAAATCTAAAACAAACCCCTTCAAACCTTACAAAAATGATTTTTGATTTAAAAAAATAATTTTTTTTATTTTGTCATGAAAAAATATGAAACAAACACGAAAAAAAAATTATTTGACAAGGGGATCTTTCTCTTTCTTTGGATCCGAATTAGTGGTACAGTACGAGGCCATTAAGAGCAGCTTCATGGCAAAAATGTAAGAATTTTGAGTTGTAGCCACCATCACTGTTAAGTGGTTCCATTATGTCACAACATATTTAAACAACTGATCTACATTTTACTATATTAATTGGATTTTTAAGCAATTCTCGATTAACTTTTATAATTTTTATTCATATTCAATCCTTAAATCACCACCAAGTCGCTCTACTATACGACAACAAATTAGTTTTTGTGTATGATATTGTACCTTATTTAAGGTACCTACAAACAATTTATGGAACCTAACTTGCCATACACTAATATTAAAAATACCTGCAAATGATAGTGCTGCGTATCAGAAATAGTCCAAGAAGAAGAGACAATGGAATGTGATCTCCCAAAGAAAAAGGGAACTGCAAAGCTGTAACAACCTTATAAGGCATATATTCACACCCTCACGCACTACTAATTAATCGTCTAACAACTCATAGTCAAAGTCTACATCGGTGATTCGGTGATCTGTTTAAATCTTTGAATATCTCATGACATGGCCTGCATGTTAAAGGTGCAAAATTCTAAGAGTTCTGTTATTATATGTATTATTAATATTATTACTGGATTGGTCTACAATTCGGATTAATATCATAAATGCTATTTCTTTGACAAAAAAAAAATGATAAATTCAAATTTATGTATAATAATTCAATTTCATAAAACCATATATAGATATATATTCTAAATTTGTTCAACGAGATCTTCACGTCAGTCACAATTGAACTCACGATATACATTGATTTACTAAACGAAAATACACCAAAATATTCTACATAGTATTAGTTCACGTGAATCATTGTTAATATTTTGAACTCAAGAAAAACAGAGTTTATACTTTGATGTCCTTTTCCACTTTTGAGTTCTGATGCTCTCACGATCGACATTCGACTCACACCCCCCAACATATATACTGTTCAACTACATCAAAACCATTTTACATGCACAAATTATATTACTTTACATTAATAAAATATCATCATATTCCAACTTGCCTGTCCCAGCCTTGCAAAAACGATCAATCAAAGTCTGATAACAAACAAAAAATTATACATATTAGCGAGAGAGAAAAAAAAACAACAACACAATCATCCCGCAAAGAGACGTGGCAGTAGCATCGGAATGGGCCAAACAAACCCAAACTAGGCCCAAATAATTATGACTCAAACTGGATCAGTTCAATTCCTGTTTTTGTGACCGGCCCGACTCGAAGAAAAACTGCTATCGGATTCAGAAGGTAACGAGTCCACATCAGAAGTCATACGCTGCAGACTCTCAGAAACACTCCAAACCTTAACCGATTTATCCAAACTTCCACTATACAAAACCCACCGCTGTTCACCTCTAGCATCAGATTCACGGTCATGTTCCACCGCTAAACATTTAACAGGACCGTCATGTCCCGTTAAAACAGAAACGCACGTGTGAATAACACCGTCTCTTTTCCACACGCATATTGTCTTATCAGCCGAGCCACTGAAAACCAACGTTCCTGCCGCAGATAAACATAAAACAGCAAGTTTATGACCTTTGAGGACCCCACCGTGCGCAAATTGCTTATCACGTTCCCAAAAATTAACTAACCCATCAGACGCACCACAATACACCATGGAACCTGTGGGGTCCACCGCTAAAGCCGTAACCGCACATTCTTGTTTTAAAAGCGTTTTAACCGGCACGTGTTTCGTTCCTTTCCCACGTGACTCCCTTCGCCACACTTTCACTGTACCGTCAGCGGAACCGGAGAATACCACGCCGTCGTTTCCGCAAACGACGGAATTCACCGCGTCTTCGTGTGAGGTAATCGATTCCTGGCATTTCGAATCGGCGATTCTCCAAACCTTTATTGTTCGATCCCAAGAAGCAGAGTAGAGGTAGGTTTTATCAGGTGAGAGACTGAGACACGAAACAGCGTCGGAATGTTTGATCCATAATGCGGTTCGGTGTTTACGAACTTCGACGTAATTGCTTGGTTTAATCGAGCTTTTGAAAATGTCTTTCAGCGTTGGTAATGTTCCAGCGCGTTTGTGAACGCTAGGGTTCTTGATTGAAACTTTCCAAACTCTAATTTTACCGTCTTGGTGACCGGTGAAGATTTTTTGACCGGAGATTATAATTGCTTTCACCAATCCGCTGTTGGATTTGAATCCACAATACTCTTGAAGATTCTTCCAGACGCGAATGTTCTTGCTGTCGGAGCCGGTGTATAGTAAGTCGCCGGAAGCGGCTAATGAATATATGTGACCTTCTTCGCGAACTAGAGAACCGATTATTGAGTTTTGTGGAACGCTATCTTCGCAGCGTGACCATTGCGGTTTCGAGAATGGAGAATTTGCTGTTTGATTCCATGGTGACATCATCATTGGTGAGCCATCACCACTTAACCTGAATTCAAAATTTAAAAATTCATCATAAGTTAGCAATGATAAAATTTAAATTATAGTCCTGTTTCAATTAAATTTGGATCCTCCACCCCGTATGCATCTCCTACAACGGTGCATGGTTCATATGATCTCGGTAGCACCAACACTTCCTGTGTTTAACACATGTCGTTGGTGTTTGGCATCAATATATTAATTACATTTAATTAATTTATGTTATAAAATTATTAATAGTATTGATGAATGAATATAGTGTTATGTATTTGTGCATAGGTGATGATCCTTAAATCTAAAGAGAATTTCTTTTATCTCTTTAGAAGTTATTATCTTCACATATGTATAGAAGATCCAAGTCTATACAACATGGTTTCAAATGAACTACAAACTTTTATATGGTTGCATTGCATACACCTCAAAATTCTTTATCTAGACGTCAATTTAAAATCATATATATACTCTACATCTTGCAGCATGTTGAAGAGCTGTTTGTGAACTAAACAGTTCTATAATGGACTGCACCATGTACCCTTAATGTAGATGATACAAAAATTAGAATGAGTAAAGAAAGAAAATGAAGAAAATGAAGAGAAGAGACCTTCCGGAGTCATAGTTGTAAGGGCTCATGGGGGAGGCGGCGCTGCTGCTACGCATCGTGTATTCATCGTCGGTTAAAGCTTCTGTCGTGGAAAGTCGAGGTTCTGACATGAACTGAGGACGAGGAATACTTTTGTTGTTGTTTTTGTTTTTGTTGCCATTGTTTTTGTTTTTGTTGTCGCTGAACATGATGTCTCCTTTTTGTCTCTTCTCTCACTATCATTCACGGTGTTTGTTTGTTCCTCATTCACCGATTCAGACACCAGGAGCAGCGCAACCAATGGAAAATGCAAACAAAGAAAAAATGAAAGAAAGGGAAAATAGAAAGAAAATGAAGAAGACTTTGATTAATTAATTGATTGGTTGGGCAAAAGTAATGAGAGGAAGTTAAGTTGTGAGAAGAGAGAGAGCGTATAAAATTGTATAAATATGGTGTGGAAATGAATGGTAAACAAATCTTGTGTGGACACGTACGACAAATTCATTTTTTAATAGGTTATGACAAAATATAATTTGGGTCCGAGATATCTGGTTTTCATTGGTAAAATATAGCATTGCTTCTATTGGTAGAAAAATAATGAATGTTTGGAATGGGTTGTTGTTTACACTTTGTGGCCTTAATTTGTTGTCTTTTAATGCTATTTTAAGGTATAAACAATTAGATTTTTAACCACACGGCTATTAACTTACTTTACAAATGCAATGCAAGTGGAAAATAATATATTGAATGTATGGTTGGTTGATTAACATAACCATATTTTCATTTATTTCATTAATGTTTCATTGGGGTCTTATGTTAAAGTGAGCAACAATTCCATGTCAAATTAAAGGACTATATATATACTTCATATGATATCAAATATAATTAAAAATTGGTAAAATAAATTTAACGTATTTTAACAAAATACATCAATTTTATGAATAATTTTTATTTATATTTAACGTAGTGAATATATATA
>JBBPBP010000001.1:66681516-66744912 GCA_037974735.1 Cicer chorassanicum
ATATATATATATATATATATATATATATATATAAGTGAGTTATTATATAGTAAAACAATAAATACATTAAATGTCGGTTATAAAAAGAAAATATACCGAACATGTATATCTTTTAAATCCCAAAAGAATATTAAAATGTTAGAAAGACAAAAAGTAATTTCCACCACGTGTGAACATAAATGTACAAGTCATGGAAATAATCTAATATCCGAGAGTACAAGTATATAGCAACATAAATAAATACCAAATTTCCATCCATGTAAGTAGCCCTAATAACATAATGTAAGTCTTTTCTACTAAAAAAAAGCAACAAATCCCATCAATATCTTATGATCATTTTATTGCCACAGATTAAGAAGATTTGGATGGAGAGAATACAAACTCAAACTCCATATAGTACAAATTGGGTCCAAGTCTTCTATCTAAAAAAAATGGCTCCAAGTCTCATCCACTTCGGTAGTGGAGAACATTATCAATGCCGCCACCCTCGTCCCATTCCCAGACTCGTACAGAACTCCCACCATACTATAGTACATGATTGATGACCCGCCAACAACTACAAACCATTACTACACCACTCTAATTAACCAAAACTACACCTACATACATAAATTAATATCAACACATACTACATTACATTACAACACCACCATAATAAAAACCCACAAAATTAACCATCGACTTAATTTATAAAAAAAAAAAGTTAAAAAAATTAAAAACTTGATCTCTTTAGAGATGTAAGTGTAATAGAAGCCCCCAAAGGCGAAGTACCAACTTGAATCTCAAACGAATCATAACGCATAAACAATTCAACAACCAAAAGCCTAGAAACCAAAGTCACAAAATCTTTACCAGCACATTGCTTATTACCAACACTTGGTGATTCAGTTTCAGGTCCATTAGACCAAACCACATATTTCAATAACTTCTCACCTTCTTCACCAACAAACCTATCCCCAACAAATTCCTCAGCTCTATTGAAAATCTTAGGATCCTTAGTCGCAAAAGGTTGATAACCAAACAACAATTCACCTTTCTTCACCAAAAAACCATTCTCATGATTCTCAATCACCATATCCTTTTTCACTCTCCCATATTGCAACGGAACCGGTGGATCAATTCTAAAAGCTTCGTAAACTACCGATTTCATCAACGGCATATTCTCCATCGCCGCCATGGTAATTTCCCCTCCGGCAGATCTAACGGCGGACCTAATCTCCTTCGCTAGTTTCATGTGTAGACTCACACCACCGCGTCCGATCCATTTCATCACGTTTGGGAAAAATAGCTTAATCCCACCGAACGAATTAAAGCACGTCGCGAATAATAGATTGTGACAAGCCTCCTCTCGCGAAACACCCAAACGAACCGCTTCGTCTAGCACGAATCCCGAAGATTCGTAAAAAAAATCGTAAAGTCTTTGATACTCTTTCTTAATGAGACTCGGAGGGAGACGAAAACTATGGATCATTGAATCTTCTAAAAATTTAGGTAGGCCCAGTTTTAAAACTGGGCTTAACTGAAACAGAACCCATTTCTGAATCATTTTTGGGCCGTCAAGCCCAAGTTGAGTTTCAATTGGGTTAACACCGTAAAGTGAACGGGCTAAGAAATTAAAAGCGGCTTGATCATTCGCTTCAGCGAAACTCGCTTTACCTTTCTCACCGAGCTCTTTCTCGAGCGCGTTGAAAAGTTCTTTGTAACATGAACGAAACTCAGGGATGACGTGGCGGCTCCGAGATTTAAGTTGAAAAAACATAAGGTTTTTGAGCTGTTCATGTTTTGGTTCTGAGGGATCGAGGTAGGAGAGGACTCTGTAACCGCCGGTGAGTTCTGTTGACGGAGTGTAAGTTCCGGTGAAGACATCGGTTTTGTCGATTTTAGTAACGTCGAAGAGGATTGGGAAGCTTTTAGCGTCTAGTAAAACGACGACGTTTGGGTTTTGAGCGATGAAAGGTCCAGGTGGCACGTTTGTACGGAAGATTGTGGATTGATATTTTTGGATTCGTGATTTGAAGTAATCGTCGCGGCCTTGGTTGTAGAAATAATCGAGACGGTCTTTGTAAGGACCGATGAAGGGGATACCGTATTCGCCGGGGATTTTACGGATCGGAAGTTTGGTGGATTGTGGGGAGAGTGAGGGAGGCTGGAAGGGTGGTTTTTGGGAAACGGAGGATCTGATGGGAGGGAGAAAGGAGGAGGAGGAACGGTGGAAGGAAGTGGTGGTGGAGGAGTGTTTGGTTTGTAGTTGGAGGTAAGAAGAGGGGGTGCAAAGAGTAGAAGATGACATGGTTGGCGGTGGTGGTGGGTAGTTGGTGAGTGTTAGGATCTATTTATAGAATATTGAATTATGTGTGACCGATCACGAGTGGAACTTTGGAGTTCTTTTTTTGACTTGACAGACAGACAGAGAGAGAATGAAAAAAGGTGTATCAAATTTGTGATTTAATAATTGTTCTACTTCCGGCGTTGTTCCTTTTGGTTTGCACACTGTAACCCGCATGTGTCCTTTTATTTTTGACAAATAAATTAAATAGGCCAAATTACACTCTCTTTTAATTTGTTTTTTTTAGTTCAATTTAATCTTTTGAATATTTATTTTATTTTATTTTGATCCCTTTGAAGAGGTGCAATTGGTGAACATTGTTATCCATGACATACTTCTTTAAACTAAGTATCCATATATTGTCCTCATCTAGCCAGATATTTGAACTCGTCTTTTTTCAATATAAGATAATCTTCCGTGACAGCTTGGAGATGGCTATAATATCAATTTTTATTGTCTCGCCCAATTTTTTATTTGCTTGGTATTTCCTTAGAGATTCGTCGACTCCTTTAAGCTAAGGTTAAAGATTTCATTGTTAACAACATTTGGGTTATCCCTAACATTTTAAATTTTTATATTGTGTGTGATGGGGTTGAAAACATTGCTATTCCTAAATTTAAAGTCCACGATCATTTAGTATGATCTCCTTCCACTTATGGTAATTTGAATTTCAAAGATGCTTATAATTTCCAAAGGCGTTATGGAATTTCTACTCTTTGGGATAAACTTATATGGAATTAATTTATTCCTCTGTCGTGTTCCTTTCTTCTTTGGAGAATATATCGTGACAGGATGTCCATTGACAATAATCTTTGGAAAAGAGGTTGTACCATAGTTTTAATTTGTTCTATTTGTGGCCATAATATTGAATCTACTCAACAAATTTTCTCTGACTGCCCATTTGCCCAAGAACTTTGGTTGTGGCTTGGGTGAACCCTTGCAACTAACATGTTTCCTTCTAGTCTATTGTCAGTTCTGCAGGTGTGTAGGTCTAATTGGAGCCCTCAAGTGCGGAATATCGTCATATCTATTGTGGTTAATATATTCCGATGCATTTGGTTTTGTCAGAATCAGGCTAGATTTTTCAACAAGAACATACCTCTTCATAGAGTGAATTTTGTCTAATAACTTCTAACATGTCTCTATCTGGAAACTCTAGCTCTCAGCACATATATTCTTCCTTTTCTGAGAATTCTTCAGGTCATCTGATAACCCCTTCCTTGTTACATAATTAAGTGTAATACCTATGAATCTGCTAATGGTAATCCTGAGCCTTCTACTTGTCGTGGTCTTTTCATAGATTTTAGTGTCGTTTCTCTTGGGTGTTTCACAATGCCTTTAGGTACTTACAATGCTTTATTTGCGGAGCTTATGGTGCCATTTTGGCAATTGAGAAAACTTTTGAGAAAGATTAACATAACATTTGTTTAAAGTGCAACTTGAGATTAGTTGTTTCTATTTTCCATAACTCCTAACTTGTTCCTTAAAGACTTCAAAATAGGTGGAAAAAATGTATTCATCTTACCTCCCAAATGAGGTTTCATTGTTCCCATATTTTTTAGGAAGCGAAATTCTTGTGCTGATTTATAGGCCAATTTTGGTATTTCTAGCACGAATTTTGTGTGGTAGAACATTATTTCTCCTTTCATCTAGATGAGTTTTTTAGGAATATGATTCTTCTTCCTAATTATAGATTCTTTTATGGGCTTGAGTTTGGTTGTTGCCCCCTTGCCTCACTTCGTATTTTTTACTTTATTTCTATTAATAATATTTGGTGTTGCAAATGATTGCTAGAGTTAGAGGTGTCAACCTAGTTGGGATGGTTGACGCTAGTGATACACTATGCACCATCTCTTTGGCTAAATATTAAACTATCACTCTGACGACCACCTTCAACCACTCCAACTTCCATTGACCACCTTTCTTACCTACAAAGACCACACCACTCTGACCTCCACCAATTACCGCTAATCACCACCGCTAGCTTTAGATAACCACTTCGACAAGCGCCTATTGCCACATCTGGTAGCCACTATTATTAAAATTATTATTAAATTTATAATTTAAAAAATGGCAATAATAAATAATTATTATTATGTACCAATACTTTTATTTGTTCATAATTATTTTTTCATATTAAAAAACAGAAAATTAACTCAAAAATGAAATTCAAAACACAATACTAAAATTGACTTTGGTTTTTGAAAATATCAAAACATGGCCAAATATACAAATGAATTAGAATGAAGGGAGTATGCATGATCTTAAATGCTATCTTTGTCTCTAATTATAAATACATTTGAAAAAAATATTTAATCCTGAATATAAGCATTTATTATATTTTTTCAAACATACTCGTTATTAATACTAGTATTAATTTATCTTAGAAAATGGAATATCAAATTAAATACACTTATGTATAAAGAGTATTTTAACAAGTCTACACATTAAATTCACTACTTACTCTTCTTTCTTAATATATGTGAAAGGCGATAGAGCTTATAATTAGAAAATGAGGTAATATTTAATATAAGAGTGAACTAATAATATTAACTTAGTATTTATACTCTTGTAATCAAGTGATTGAACTCAAATGATTAATAAAAGTTAAATTATGGATGAATTGTTTGAAAGAAATTGAGTTCAAATTTTAATCGGAACCATCTTAGACCAAATTACCCATATTAAGAAAGATACCACCCTGTCCCTTTATATAAGTATTTCTTGAAAAAAAAATTGTCCCTTTTTTCTTAAGACATTTTCCAAATTATTAATGCATTAATTACTTTTTCACAAAAATAGCATTACTTAAATTAAAGAATTAAAAGATTATTAACTTCTCTCTCTTAATAATTGAAAGATAGTTTTAGAAAGAAAATATACATTGTTAACACATTTAATTAGAAAACTACTTTTCTTAATTTTTGTGCATTGATGAAATAAGTCTTACATTTAAAGATAGAAGGAAGGCAAATATATATATATATATATATATATATATATATATATATATATATATATATATATATATATATATATATATATATATATACACCAATATTTGTGAGTAAAATTTGCAACAGGCACATGACATGTAGGTTAACGGATACTCACAAATAAAATTTATAGATATTTTGACTAATTGTTAGTTAATGGATATAAAGGCGGATGTAATAGTATACATATCTGCGAATATCTGCATCCTGTAATAAATTAGTAAAATGGATATGTTATAATATTTTTTTTGTTTATGTATAAAATTATTAATATTTTTTATAACGAAATTTTCTTACATATTTTATTTATGTGTTAATATTTTTTTGTGTCGAAGAAATACCGGAAAATTCTACATAATTGCTACAAAAAAAATTGTATGTAAATGTTTTTTTGATTTAAAAGGTGGTATGCATGAATATCGTTAATTCTTGCAAATACTTAAAAACCTAACAAATATTTTATAAGCATATATCCGCATGGATATGAATAAGGTATAAATATCATTTTTATTCAACGGGTGGATTGCGACTTTGTTTAGGGATTGTAATGAATATCCTCAAATACTCTCTCAGATATAATAAACAAAAATAATTATTTTTACTATTAATAAGAAAATTAATTAAGTGCAATTAATAATTTTCTAGATTTTATGTAAAATATAATCCAAATTTATCAAATTATTTATTTAAATATAAAACCTTCGACTACCAATATTAAATATTTTTTATTAAAATAAAAATATGTAAACATTACCACTCATGCCAAAAGTTGAAGCTGCTTTTTTGCTTATATAAAGAGAGAGTGTCTTTTATTTGGTTTATATTTTAGGCATAATTGCTCTTGTGGTCACTTAACTTAATTTCAAGTAATATTTCAGTTATTTATCTTTTTTTTTTTGTTTTTCAATTTAGTATTTTATTTAATTTTAAGTAACAATTTAATCATTTATATCTTAAAATGTCAACATTGTTATCATTTGTTTACAGAAACTTAGAAAATTCATGAAAAATTTCAAACAAAACCCATTAAATTCAATACCAATTTCAAGAAAATTCATATATTAATCAAATACATAACTCAAATATTCAAATAAACTCATATTTTCATCTCCAATAACAACAAATTCATCAAATAAAGAATAAAAATATGAGTTTATTTGAAGATTTGAGTTATGAATTTGATGAGATTTGTATTATATTGATGATGATAGTTAATTTTATGGGTTTTGTTTGAAAATTTTGATAAATTTTTTAAATTTTTGTAAAAGAAAAGGATAACATTGTTGACATTTTAAGACAAAAAAGATCAAATTGTTACTTAAAATTAAATAAAAGATCGAATTAAAAAAAAATTAAAATATTACCTGACATAAACTTAAAGACTATAGGTGCAGTGCAGCCTATATTTTATATTGGATTTATAAGGAGCAAATTTGTTGAGACACATAAATGTGAAAGATTTTATTTACTCATTCGCTGCGGAATCCAAGTCGATCCAGCCGTTATTTTCTGAATGGAAACTAATGTCGGGAACTTTTACAGGTTTACAAATTGTCTCCACCATAATCGGTAACATCTTCATTCATTATTGTGGATTTGTTCTCTCCTTCATATATTTTTGTCACTCTCTTTTTTTCTATTTCTCTTACTCATTTTTTCTTTGTTAAACAATAAAAAATAATCAATAATAAAAAGGTGAATGACGAAGAAAATGTGAAAAAAATGATCTAAATCCGTTCCTTCATCCTTCCATATATATGCACCATGCATCATAAAAAAGCATAATTAACATTTGAGATATGCGTGTCCAAATTCAAATATTTTTTTTAATGGTAGTCATCCAAAAATAAAGATTTTGTTTATTATTGTTGAGAGCAAAATGAATGCATGCACTAATCCGAATCAATTGATTTGTACATGAAGAAGATAACACTATATATTTATCTATATATTACTTCTACCTCAAATATAAACAAAAGGAATTGAAATGAACCCGGTATGTCCTTTCTGCAACAACCATGTTGAAACTTTGTGGCATGATGTTGAACGAACCAACACTAGAACTGTGCAGATGCAACACGTCATCTTCGAATTATGCATAAAATTTGCAGTAACTACATTTGATCAATTGCTTCATGTTGGAGGCCTTTGAAATATGATGTCAAGGTGGGTGAGGCGATGGACCTGCTTCTTGCACTTCAATAGGCTAAATGCCATGGTATAGATTTGAGAATATTTGAAGTTGATGGACAAGTTGTGGTATTCGGTGTTAACTTGTCACGTCTAAATGTATAAGAATTTGGTATCCTCACATCTAAATGTAAAAGCATATTAAGCAGTGAATCAAATTTTGAGGTGGCAAACCAATATGGTGACTCATTCCCTTATAAGAATAGTCATATCTATGTCTAGTCTCCAATTCTTTGATGTTTGCTCCTCCTTCTATTTCAAATATTATATAAAATGAGTTAATTTCAAAAATAAAAGTCCAATATATATTTCTTATAATTGAGTTTGGTTGAGTACGCTGTCTGGTCATGTTAAATGATTTTATTAAAATAATAATAAAATAATTGTTATAACGCTTATTATTGATTTAAAAATTATTGTACTTTTCTTTATTTTTTTTCACGGTTCATACTTTAATTTTCTTAGTATTTTTCATGGCTTGTGCTTTTATTGAGCCTTTTTTTAGTACAAAAGAGGACCTACATAAGCATAGAGAAAAAGGAACAAAAACAATTAACAAGCAACTCTAATAAGCTTAGGGAAAGAGACCCCATAATTTATCATCAACTAAGATGATCTTCAATTCATACGATGGGAGAGCTGAGAAGACGAAGAGTTAATGTTGTTTAATGTAAGATTATAATTGGCTAACCAATTTGCACAACGATTTTCTTCACGTCATGTATGGTTGAATTTGACATGCCAACGAACTAAGGTTGGGAAAATGTGGTCATCCACTTGCTCTTGACAAAACATATCTATCAAGACTTTGGAGTCATTCTCGACCACTAGGTTTGTTATCCTCTCTTTCCAAGCTAACTCCGACCCATGTAACATTGCCCACATCTCAACAGTGAGAGCATTACACATTCCAATTTTCCGCACATATTCTCTTATCCAATTTCCAGAAGAATCCAGAAAAAGACCTTCACATCCAACAATGGATGTAGAACTCTTGTAAGTACCGTCACAATTGAGCTTGATGCAATTGCTATCTGGTTGGCTCCAGTGGACGTGCATGATCTCTGGTCTCAACAGATGTACATTCTTCTTCACACGGTTTCCATTCTCGATCTCCTTCACAAAATGTATGATTGTTTCAGTTGAGTTATTAGGACATTGAAAGTCTTCTTCAAAAATTACTTTGTTCCTCCATTTTCATAGGTACCAACACGATATCATAAAGATGGATCGTCACTGAGCTATCTGATACTCTGCATTATTCTCTCTAAAATTGTAAGATATCCAATCCCTTTAAGAAAAAGAGTAAAAATTAGTAATTTTGTTAGTAGGAACAAGTCTAGTCCATACTTGTGTCGCATATGGGTAATCCCTCAGCACATGAATCAAAGATTCTTCAGTGTCCATACATCAGTTGCACTCAATAGAGGTTGTTGGGTTTCATTTGTGTCCTGTATAGTTTGTCAAAAGTCTCTCATATGACATAAACTAAATGAAAATTTGAATTCGAAAGGGCCTTTCCACTTCCGGATGATTTTTTAGTTGGTATCAATAGTAGTAACAGTTAGTATCTTCCAAATGAACCTCTTATTTTCAACCAATGTAGCGTTTAAAAGCTTACTATTTATATTTTACAAGTGTAAATATATCCTTCATTGCAAAAGATTAAAAGTCACCAAGGTACTTAAGGATGACTCTTAATTTCTTAAAAATATATGAAGAGGACTTAATCGGTTACTTTTTATTTATTTGAAAACAATAAACATAGTCAACTTAACGAAGTATGTAATGAAATGGAAGTATAAGTAACGTAGGATGGGAATAAAGTTTTTTATCGGAACACGGCACAATGCACATGGTCTTCAAAAAAATAGCTAACACGTCAAACACTAAAAAATGTACTCTACATAAATAAATAAATAAATAAATAAATAAATAAAATAAAATAAAATAAAATAAGAGCGACCCTAACATGTATCTAAAGGTACTTTTGTTAATTAATCAAAAAAAGAAAATAAATATGAAGTTTTGTGTGGAAAAAATCACATTTTAAAATATGAAGGTTATATTTATACATTTAACTTCTTAATAAGTGTCGCACGGATGAAACCATGGCCACATGCATATATAGGTTGATGGGGGCATCCAAAAATTAAAAATTCAGTTCCATCCAACTAAAATAAATTATCACATTTTGACTCACATGTTTAGACTTGAGAGTCGCAATGGAATTGAGTTTTTGTTGCTGGTTCAAATCCAACGATTAATCAGAAGAAAATCTATTATATTCTTCTTTTAAAATATAAAGACTTTGTTTCTCGTAAAGCGTCAACGAAAACCTAAAAGTAACATCACTGATATTTGATTGACATCATTTATTGTTGAGACTAAGACGATATTTGATCGTCTTCGAACCCTCAACTTTTGTTTTTGATTAATGAAAACATCTTTGACAAAAGGAGATTACAATCGATACTCTTTCGTCTTCACATTTGTTACTTCTGTATCCAATTTCTTCTTTTTAATTTATTTTTATATTTTTTTAAGTCTTATTAATTAAGTAATTAGAGATTGTAAATAAATTTATTAATCCACCTCAGCACAATACTTGAAATATGTTCATGCCACATCAACTTATTAAAAGATTAAATGCATCAAGAGGCATAATTAAAAAAATAAAATTTTACAGGATATAATTAAAAATTTATAGGAACTAAAATTAAATTTCGTTCATCTTACAAGAACCAAAAACACAGTAAATCTTATTAAGTTTTTTAAGTAACAAAAGCAGTATCTGATATGATTTTATGTTGGCACCGATAACTAAAAATATATTCTATCTCTTTTAAAATATAAGCAAAAAATTTGAATGAATTAATTTTATAAAATTGATTTTAGTTAAAAGTGAGTTGAATGTAAATTAATTTGCGTTTATATATTTAAGTAAAAGTGAGTGCCACAATAAATTTAAATGTAAAAATCACATTTGAACTCAAAAGCTATAAATCATAACTTTAATTTAGAATCAATTTTAGATGCAGAATCAATTAAACTGAGAACATCTAAACAAACTCAAATCAATTATACAACTACAAAATTGATTTTAACTCCTCTAAAATTGAAATCAACATGCACTAAATTTTCCCAAAGTTAATTTGTCTTAGATTAACTGTTGAGTGAAAACAATTAATTTTTGTAATGCTTAAATTTATGGCACTTTTGTAACATAATTTTGGATTCTACACTATCCAAAGAAATTTTATCCTTTGCTGCATTGCAAAATTGGTGCAATGGGTTTTGTGAGGGAGGGGAGATACAAACAAACGGTGAAGTGAAGATGAGAGAGGGAAATATGAGAGATAGAGAAATAAATTGCAATAGAGAGACACTATAGAAGAGAATCAAGATAAAAATAGATTCTCTAACTTTGATGTATTTAGAAAATAAATTAGTGATTAATAAATAAAAATTATTTAGATGAAAGAGATGATTGATTAAAAAAGATATAAAGATAAAATTACAAAAAATAAGTGATTGAAAGATAAATTATTTATGATGTTGTTTTGAGTTGATGATTAAATTGACTAATCTTTTGAATAAAATATTTTCATGGCTCCCTAAAAAAATAAAATATTCATGGCTATTTTTATTTTCAACACATTTGAAGCTTTATTAATGTTGAGCTTCAAATTAAAATCAAGCTGTGGTCAGCTTCATAGTTCTCACTGCCGGCCAACATACAGACCTCTTCATGTGAAAACATTATGCTTTTCTAATAATAAATAAAGCTATACTATCACATTTATATATGAAAAAAGTTATATTTAAAAAACTGTCGCTTATAGTTTTTAATACAATTTTTAAATTGATATTTTTTAATTATACTTTTTAATTAATATTATGTATATTATTTTCAATTTATTATTATTTTTGGAATAACTATTATTTTATATTTATGATAATTAAAATATATTAATAATTAATAAGAATAATTTGTTAAATTTATTATTCTCTTGTGTTTATTATTTTTTGGTAACATAAGTCAAATAGTCCAATGAGACAGTTATTTTAGGACATATTTCCTCTAATCACTAATACAAGTAAAAAAAAATTAAATCTTAGTCACTATTATCAACAAAAATTAACTATTTTTTACTCATTTCATACTATTATTTTCGATACACTTTTATTTAATTTAAACCATTTAATATTGATAGTTAAATATTTGATATTAAAAATGAATAATTTAATAAATTTAGTGTGATAAAATCTAGAAAATTAATACACTTAACTATGCTTTTTAATACCTGTAAAAATAGTTTTTTTTCTTCTTAAAATAATAACCTGAGGTAATTAATACTAATAGTATAAGTCTAATTTAATTATCATAATATTTTTGTTTGTCTATAAATGAGATGATATAATTACTATTAGAAATTCACATACAATTGTGAGATATTAAAATACGGTGTCAAACTTAACTTAACAACCGTTATTATCATAGTAGTATTTTATTTTATTGAAAAGTCAAAATTCATTCATTAGAGAAGTCAAAATGCAGCGTTCCGACCATAGAACCACGACCACCGATGTTTGGCTGGTGACTATTTCCGCCCAAACTTTTAGGGATATGTCAAAAAAAAGTCAAAATGCATTCATAAAATAAGTGGACTGTGAAATTGACACACACAAAATAGGGAAAAAGGAAATAAAAAGAGTCAATACTCGTGATTAAAAAAGAATGTGGTTTTATAAAGGCATTTTCTGTACAAGTCATTGTTAGCTAGATGCCACAGTATAGAGCTCAAGATAAGATGGGTTAGTGAAGATATGTATGTGGATGTTTTAATCTAACAAAGTAGGGAAAAAAACCAATAAGAACACAAGGCAAATGGTGGGAATCAAATTCACAACCACTAAATAGGGTTTAGGGGTCTTAATCCTTAAGTCAAAAGGCCTTATTTAGTCATTCCTTGCTCGATACTATAGCTATATATATGTTAACATAATTTTGGCGGGCTTAAACCTCCTATAATGAGGAATACATTTGTATTAAGGAAATATTATAAATATATGATAACAATAATTTTATAAATTAACATTTGATAATGCAAAATAGGAATTAACTAGATATCTACTCACAATAGATAGCGTAAAATCAACAATATAAATATAAGTGTAAACACAAGTAATTACTTGCAAAAACAAGCACTTATCAGTACAGGTACGGTACCTTAGTACCCCACACCCACTTGCTTATCATATATATTACTTGTATATTATTACTATATAAAAATATTTGTATATATATCACAAAAATGTTAATAAAGATATATATTTTTAGCCCCTTATTTTTCTAGCCCGTTATTCGAAATTTTGTAGATCTGTCCATACCCTTTTTTAGCTTGTGGGGATGCTAGATATATTTAGTTAGGTGCTCTCAATTAGTTGTGATAGTTTAGTTTTCTCTTAGGGTAGTTATGTTAGGGTATTTTTTTATTTACCCTATATATAACTTCATGCTCCACATTTTGTTCTTTAATTCATTATATAATGGTCATTGAGTATCTTTTTTTCTTCAATCTCTAATAATAATGTTAGTAATGTTACGCCATAGTATCTATGGAGGGCACAACTCTTATTATTATTATTCTTGTTCTTGTTATTGTATATTGTATTAGTTAATATCCCGATTCCATTATAAATGTAGCTACTCATACATAGTTCAAGTACACACAATTTAATCAAAATATTAATTCTCACTTCATTTTATATTATCTTGAAACGTCTAAATATTTACAAGTATCACTCTACCGTAAAGAGGAAATGTTGTCTTATAAGTCACCAATATGATCATCCTTGTCGGTCTACTTTGAGTCACTAGGATTGTTAATTAAGTTGGCATTGAATATGTGAGTAAAATTTTGGTTCATATATTGGGCCGGCTGAGTGCTGATAGCACTATTGTCCATACAATCAAGTTTGTAATGATTGCCTAAGTGGCGCATTGATTAGAAAAAGACCGATGAAAATATAACAATGCTTCTTTCTTTCTCCGACCAAAAATTCGAAACATATTTCATGATGCCAACGAAATTCAATGTGCCATTTATCGTGTGATTTATATATGACACGAAACAAACGTGCTCCTCCTCCCAATAATTGCCTTCCCTCCCACTAAATTTTGCTTTTGCTTTAAAAGGATGTTCGGTTGACAAGGCCACTTACGGTATCTTTTTAAAGACATAATTATTGCATTGAATAATGTAAAATTAATTTCGTAAATACAATTAAGATAGTAGTCGCATATATATTTAATATATTAAGACGTAGATTAGAACTTGAGATACCTCTCTTTAGAATTAATAAAAGGGACCGACAATATACACAAAAAGTCTTGTATTTAAAAATTGAGAGTAGTAGGTTATAGAAAATAGAAATGTTACTATGAAGGGACCGCTATATCTTATCCCAAATATTGACCTTCAGGACGAGGTCATTTTGGCAATTTGTTTTATCTTCATTATGTTTTTAAAATCACACGCCTGTTTGGATGTATATTTTCGCAGGCCAAAAAGATTGTTATTGTTTAGAAGTATATTTTTTAAAGACAAAAAATTCCAAAATATACTTGCGAAATACATAAAGATGAAAAAACAACTCCCTTTAGGCACATAGAGTATAAAAGCTCAGAAAAACTTTCCTTCACTTCAGTGATTATTTTTTTGGTCAACGGTTTAAGGGGACAAGTACTAGTCCAAGTATCACAAGTCCTTAATGTACACACAACAATAGACTCTTGGATGGTGGATTGCGCCTGAAGAAAATTGCTCACATTTTCTAGCCTATTTCACAATCCTTTTACTATTAGAATAAATAAATCAACAAGTTGTTATCATACACTTGGTACTAGATCTGAATTTATAGGAACAGAATTGTCGATTGCCAATATACTAATAATATGAAGAATGGAAAGTATAAGTATTTCAACCAAGCATTTCGATTCCCTATATTCTTTTATTCTATGTTAAGAGTCTAATATTGGAGATGAGATAAAGCCTAAAAATCAGCTTATAAGTAGTGCAGTCCTCGCACTACAAACTAGTTACTTTTTGGAGCTGACTCTTGCTCGATAGGAGTAATCCATTAATTTGAAACTCTGTTCTAGTGAGAAACTGTTATATTCTTATATTCAATTTGCACTTTTTCAATTTCGATGAAAGGGACTATTAACCAATTTTAGTCCAAACCATTTTTCCCATGTAATAGTAATCAAAGTGCAACCATTCATTATATTGATTAATATGCCTAATGTTAATGAGTATTGTATATCGGTGAGGGATTTGTCTGTTACATCATGCATTGAAGGGAGATTAGTGACATTTGCTATAATTCATTTTCTTTCCTCTTGTATTTCTATTCAACTATATCATATTTCTATTCAACCAAAAAAGACGGAAAAAAAATCACACTTCTTTCATTCCTTTTTCCAAATATATAAATTATCAACATTCTCTACTCTCAACTTCTTACTATCTATTTTCTATCCTCTCATTTTCCCTTGATCACGTCTTTCACACCTGGTTAAAATAACTTTTGAAAAGTGGTTACTTTTCCAATAATAATAATAATAATAATAAAAGCAAGAACAAATATGCACAGTGCCACACCATGTTTCATAACATATGTTAGAAGATGCATTAAAATCCTTGTTTCAAAATTAAATCTACAAAAAGATGCACTTTATTGAATAAATAAAATTACATACAACAGTGGAGAAGAAAGATTATAAGATGGAAAAAAAAAATTAATAATAATAATAATATATACAAACACAAACATCCTTTACATGGAAGCTAAAAGGTCTCTCATCTCTGCAACAGATGGAATTGTCTCATTAGGGTAAATCTTAGCCACAAGCTGAGCAAAACTTTCGTACTTGTCAAGAAACTCCTTCTGCAAATAAAATTAAGAAACTTTCAGTTGAACGCATCTTCTGAGTCTGTTTGAATTAGCTCATATTGAAAGTTAATATGTTTCACTGTTTCCTAAGAGTATTTACATAAAGTAATCGTTTTCCTATAATTAAACGTTCCCCAACATATTTTAATTTTATAATCTTTCTGATTATAAACCTGCACAGTATACATAGTGTGAATTTAAGTGCCCCCCTGAGCAGTTTGTAAATGAAATATTGTACAAGCATCACCATTTTTATGTTTCTTTTTTGGGGGGAAAATAATCCCCTTTCACATCATCTCTTTCAATCTAAGACTACTCAGTATTGAAATTTACATGGCCTCCTTTTCTTCCCCTACAACATATAGCATAGTAGAAATCCATTTTCACATTGAACGGGCTATCAGTGTTGAAGCCTCGCTTTTCAAATGGATTTATATCTCTTCAAAATTCAATGATTTCAGTTTGGAATATTGTAGTGTAAAACTTTTCTCCTCTATCATTTATTGTGTTGCGATCTTACTACTACAGTTTCACTCTAGGTAGTTAATCCCAAATAGCACCGTGTCGCGGCCAACCCCGAAAAATGGGATAGTGGGTTGTGGAATACCGGGATGACCACTACTTTTTTGGACAAATTACATGAATAATACTATATAAATGTATATTTTTATGCAAAATTAAACAATCACTCGAACTCTGAAATATTCATAAATACCAATAAAAACCCACAAGTCTCAATCAAAAGATACATTTAAATACCAACAAAAATTAAGGAAATAAAGATGAATATAAAAAGAGACAAAAAAACTTAGAAAAAAACACACAAAAAAAGAGAGCAGGAATAAGTAAGAAAAGAAAGAACTAAAGAAAAAAAACATTGAAAGGAGTAAGAAAATAGAAAGAAAACAGAGAAAGAAGAACTTGGGTGATAGACGACGGTGGCTAGAAGGTGAGTGGCACCGCTAAATCTTGAAGGAAAGGAGGGAGTGTTTACAAAAAACTGACTGGAAGGGAGTGTTCGAAGGAGAGAGAATGACAATGGAATTTAGGTTAAGAGTGAAAATCCTAAAATACCCCCATAAGTTTTTAAAATTTAAGGGCAATCTTGGTTTTTCCTAAAAAAACACATTCACGTTTTCTGGCCATGAGAAACACGCGACCTGTGACCCGCGATCACGGCCAGGACGGCCGCTTTCGTGTTTCGCGCCGCAACGCACCATGCCGCCATGGCCATACACTGCGCCACGCCGCTCCGGCGTGATTGACCACCTAGGTTTCACTACATTATTATGTAGTCAAACTATTCGTGTTTTGACAATAACATGATTGCATGACAATGGAAATATATACTATTGCAAGACATTGAAATTAAATCCAGTTTAATTTCCTTTTTAATGTATCTCATTGATAGCAAATTTGCATATTCTCCTAGCGCAAAGGTTCAACTCTTGGAAGACACTTCAGATTTGGCCTTGGGAATATTTACTACATAAGCTTTGGTCCTTATTAATTGAATTACTGTAAATATGAAGTATCTTTGTAGGCCAATAAGGATTAAGTATAGCTTACCTTGCATTTGTCCCACAAGGAAGGTAACAGTTCTTCCGAAGTCAAATTCTTCTGTAGTTTCTTATACATTGCAGCAATGGACTTGTCAACCTAAGCAGAAGAGGAAAGAAATAATTCACGCGGTAAGCATACACCAATGAGAAGGCTCTTTAAACAAGACAAGAACCACCTTACCCCAGATAAGCTGGATTTTAACATTTTCCGAAGATCCATTTTTGATAGCCCAAGTTGGAAAGGTATCTGAAATCGATGTAAAAGATCTTAGATTTTCGCGGACGTTGAAAGGCAAATGACCACACTTTCAATTTCAATATAGACATAATCAGTGCTGATGTTTCCTTGTTTTTCTGTTTCTTTTCATTCTCGATTTGTTTCAATGTATTTAATATTTATGATTGTAATTCTTGATTAGTGTATAAAGAAATATAAGCCTATAAGGAATTTTTTCTTTAAGCAATTCAAAAACACTTTCTCGTCTATACTTAACTGTATCCAGTTTGTTCGACAAAATAATTCTAGATATGGTGAGATACTGTATAGCAGGAGGCTATGAAGGATTAACAGGACAGCATTATACAAACTAACCTCTTCAGGTGCAACAGTGAACATCAAGTCCTCAATTCTTCGAGCAAATTGGAAAAGACGTTCAAATTGCTTTCCAAGGCAAAAAAGTGATAATGAGTTGGGTCGTAAAGGATATGGATTCCAGAGTGGTTGAGAAAAAGATGAAAAATAGGAGAAAAAAAATACTCACAAAGTATATAATCATGCTAATATGGCGTGTGCAAGCTTGTTCATAGGCTTCACTGGCCTGATGATAAAACTTGGCCAAAGTGGGCACGATGTTGGCGAGGTCATACAAACTAAGTATAGTAAACAAAGTGAAAAATGACAGTTGCATTATTTGCAAAATCAACTTAATAAACACGAACTGAAGCTGCCTCTTGGCAGAGGGGCGAGGGAAAAATTTACCTATTCTGAAAGGCAGCATAGTTCTCAAAAAGAAAAATATCTGCATACTTCGGATCTGTTTGTGCAATTTTTTCCAAGGTTGCAAACATTACACTAACCTGTCGAGCAACATTCCCACCAGCAAACGTTATCCAACAGTTATCAGTACATTGAAGTTAAAAATGATTATGTACTTGTTTCCACCTATTTGGACTGCACATAAAAGAAATAACTGAAAGCGTTCTGCTCACAGTAACTGTTAGGATATAAAGTAAAGTGGAATTACAATAGTTAACACTTGAGTAGTTGAAGCAGTTGGTTAGTTAGAGAAATATTTGTATATATAGGAGGATACAAGAATAGAGAGAATTGATTCAGTATTGTAAACATCTAGTCATGGAGTAGTGAGTCTGTTGTAGAAGGGGAAACCCTTGGAAGGGAGATCACAAACTTTTATCTTCTTCGTTTTGGGAGGCAAGTGCTTGATTTCCCAGCAAAATATAAGACATCATAAAAACGGGACAGCTTTTAAAAGAAACACTCACAAATTTTGTATATGCTTGGTCAACCAAATCCCTAGACTGCCCCTGGATGTACTGCTCCATACGAGTTGCAAGGGTCGCAAATCTGGAAACATTAGAAATATAACACATATTAATGCAAATAAGCTGATTTATGCATTTCATGTGATTGCCATGGCTGCATATCTCCGCACACATCAGCAATTATGTCAATGATTTCAACTAAAACTATACCAAATTACAAAAATAAACTCCTACAAAAAATAAATGAATAAATTCACTCAAAAGGTAAATTATCAGGAATGATTACGAAAAATCATGTATATTTCAGGAACCTAAAGACAAACTAACCCCAACACAGTGCAATTTGCAAAAAGATGAGTGCCAGAGAGAAAATTTGAGTGCAACGATATCTTTAATGAATACAAGATGGAGTTAGGGGCCTATCACTGCAATTATAAGAGATATTTTTCTAGGTCTTCCCATGTTTCAAACTTTGTATAACCGGCTGCAAAGGTATCACACAACTGTTTCGTCATGCTCAGAAAGAACATCCTATTTCTTTGAAGTTTGGAGAAGGGGAAAAGTAAAAAATAAGGATCCATTTTCACCTGGGAATGTAGGATAGGACGCCCATTTGGCGAACATTGCGTTCATTTCTTTCAATTTGATGGCAAGCTTCATCAACAAACTGCCAAAAGATTTCCGATCAAACAAATTGGGTTAGTGTCTCAATCTTCCAAATGCATTTGGTAAAATAGTTTTCTTCAATAAGCTAGGCACCTACACGGCTGAACTGCATAGATATCCGAGACTCTAGGTCACCAAGCAAAAGACGTACAAATCCTGCTGCATCAGCTTTCTGACCAGAGAGATAGCGTTCTGTTATTCCATGCATTGATATGCAGCGTAAAGGATCAATCTTGTATGCCCAATCCACAACAGCATAAAAGTCTTCCTGAAATCATTTAAAGCATCTTCTAAAATATGGAATGATATATGGCTTTTTGAATATACTAAATTACCTATAACTTATAAAAAAACCATTTTATAAGGAATGATATATTGTTCAGTCGGACCATAACATCATATTCACCACACAAAAATCCAATATGTTGACCTTTAAAAGGCCTAGGTTTCATTTTAAATGCTGCCTCGCATACCTAAATTAGTGCATTCTAGCATCAAGTTTCTGTTATGAATCTCAATTTTATAAGTAATCTTGTTATCATTTGTCTATGTTTTCTATATAGGATAGATAGGTAGAGAGCTTGCTAGTACAAAACTCTCCTTGCGTTTTATAAAGCTGTGAGGTAACCAGAAGTGTGCAAATATATGAAATTCACACTGTCACTAGGGAGAGGGATAGAGAATTAAGCCATCTAGGGCATACCATTTTATCTTGGAATTGGGTCCACTTTGGTAAGATTAAGACTTTGTTAGAGAGATGAAAACACAAAACAATAAACTTGGATCCTCTTTACCAATATCATTGTAATTTATGTTCTTAGTTGCCTGGTGTCTATAGCTGCTCATAATGGAATGGTTGAGGGGGTGAAGGCTGATTTGGAGGGGTTAATGATTATTGGAACGGAAGGTTGATTATCTGTTCATATTTTGTCTATCTCAAGATTGTTTGAGGTCATTTTTGGGATAAAGATTGACTATACTAAAAGTGGTAGAGCAGGGGTAAATATTAACAGTAAGAGTTACACTACTTTGGCTGGATATCAACCCCTTCGATGGCCTCCCATTTAGTTTCTAAATATTTCCTTTAGAAATTTTCTTGCAAGTGATCTTTTTTCTTCTACCTCCATTGTCTTTTCTTCCTTCATGAAATAATAACTTTTTCCAAACCCCTCACACAACAAACAGAAAAACAAATCTTACAAAAGAAAAATTAGAGCTAACATGCTTATCACGTAACATTGAGAAGATCTAAATCCTTTCATCTTTTACTAATATAAAAAGAACATAGAGTAGATTCAAAATTAGAGCACGTTCTAAGCATACTTGAATTCCATCCAGTAAATCCTGAAGTGACTCATTTAAAGCTGCAAGCTCTGCAGAACTTTTTCCTACAAAATGGAAGAAATGGTCAAACTACCAAAAAAAAAACAATATGAAGAGAGAAAAACTACATTATGCAACAATACCTAAAGCCTTTTTAGGAGGAGTCAGCTGTATCATAATGTCTTATAATAAACCACGTCCGTCATTACTAAAGAGTAAAGACAGACCATTTAATCCAAATCACATTTAATGGTTTAGGTATAGTTGTCTGTCTGCCTCTACCTTTAAAACTATTGGACTATCCTTTTTTAGATTACCCTCCTTATCGATGCTTCTACAAGTGTTCTACACACATGTCCAAACCACCTAAAGAATGCCTACGTGCATTACATAGCAGCGATTGGAGGGATTGTGTTACGCAGTTGCAACCAACTATTATGGCATGAATCATCAAGTGAAAATCTAAACTACAATACATTAGATACAACTTCAAAAGCACAAAAGTGCTATTTGCAGAAAGTCAACATATGTACCGGATTTACTGTCATTGTCATCAATGTCCATAATTCCCAAATCATCATCATCATCATAACAAGCTTTATTGCCGTTAACAATGCCTCCTGGGGGAACAAGTGTAGGAACTTCAAAGCACATGAAGTGTGCAAAAAACGAACTCTGCAATGTATACCATGAAGAGTTAAACATTTGGAGATATCAGACAAATTTGTGTTGAAAATAAATGAATATTAAACTTTCACCTCATCCACCAGAAGTGGGATAAAAATTGTGAGCATCTTTGCATACGCATCAGAGACTGTAGAAGTATCAGTGGCATTTACATTCTGACCAGAACCAGTTGAACCTTCCAGCCAAACAGTAGGATTTCTAGATGCTTTTGTACTAGCGCGGAGTTCATTTGCAAACTCGCGGGCCTGTAAATGAATGTGTGAAACTTTCAACTCCATTAATATGCATACCAATACATAAAAAGTACATATGTCCCAGAACTCACATGCAATATGGTTACTTCTCAGTTCATAAAAGATAAAAAGCAAGTTGTGGAACAAACTTTGACATCTTATGATTAAGAAACAAATAAAAGCAATGTAATGTAACGGACCTCCCGGCGAAGAAGCAAGTTTAGAGAACTGCAATAAGCTTTTCTCAATGGACCCAAGCAATTCTTATCAAGACTCTGCAAGTGCATAGGAAGATAATTTAGGTAGGAGACATTGAACATCACTTCAAAAAATATAAACATGCAAAAGGAATAGTAGGTCCTCCATATTTAAACCTTCAAATGTTGAAGAAGACGTGCATATGTCCTGCACTTGTACCGCAGGTCAGCGTGATCAGGCCTCTTCAACTGTCCCCGCTGTTTAGAGTAAGCAGACAAAGTGAAACCAACAAACTCAATCCAAGGCTTAAAAAGTACCAATTCTGTAACAAATTTACAGAAAATACCTGAGAAAAGTAACTTTTATCACTTATCATGAAGTCCACCAAACTAGCAAAGTAATTTCTCAAGAATTCAGAAGCTCTCCTGACAAAAGTAGATTTTAATTTTTCAAGTTCTGCACGCTTCTCTTTAACCTGTAGAGCAGGAAGACCGATCAAAACAGATGACTTTTAGGTCCTATACGTATTTTCCAGAGTACTCTCTCTTTGCTTTGTGATCTCAAATTCACAGTACTCTCATTCTCCCCAACCAATTAAAATGGGAGAAATGAATGATTGAAAACCATATCATACTTCTCCAACAAGTACAACAAGCTCTCAGGTGATTTAACAAGAGAAAAGTAAATCAGAGAACATACAGCTTTCATGCTTGCATAAGTAGGATCAATATTAGGCACTTCAAGACCACGCAAGGCACTGGTCAACCATTCACATGCTTCTACATTTTGAAGCATCCGAGCTTCATCAAATGAACCTCCTGTCAAACATGCTGCATACTAAACACAAAAGGCATCATTAAAATAAATAAGCTAGGTAAGTTCATCTAGCTTAAATTGGATACAATTTACCAATCGAAGGCATACCTCAGAAGGGACACGCAACCGCTCAAGAAGCTTATCAAGCTCCTCAATGAGAGATGTGTTATTTACCGACTGCATTTCCAAGTTGTTATTACGGGTTTCTATCTGGACACAGAAACATGATTAAAACAAACAAAAGTAAGAGATCCCCAATTTCTAAAACTTCTAATCTGAAATCATATCAACTACACAGCCTAGAAAAGCAAACACAACTGGATAAAAAACTTCAAAGCAGAAAACAACTTTCCCAGCACAAAATCTGCTGCTTCTAAACCATAAACAAAATTGTCTAAGATAGCATCGGAATCTAAATAATATCAACTCAAAAGGAAGATATTAAAAAGGGAAACAGAAACCTTTTTTATTTGTTTATTATAGGGAGAAGAAGAGAACTTTAGGGAGAGAAAACGGTATAACGGAAGGTTGATAAAAATTAAAATATCCTCATGACTGATTCATACACCAGAGAAAGAGGTGGTGGTGGATAAAGAGAGAGAGTGAGAGAGAACCCTCAATCCATCTCTATACCAAAATGCCGTGATGAGGCCATAAGAAAAACTCCAAAGGGAATAAGGGATGAGGTATGTACACTTCTACCTTCAAATCAAGAGGCAGCAGAATGTCCTTTAACACGAGAATTATACTCTTAATAAAGACAAATAAGAAAAAACAACATAATGCATGTAGAATGAAGTTTTTCCTTCTTATAAATACTTTGCAGCTAAGCCCTCAAACAAATAAAATCTGCTCCAAGTTAAGCATGCAAACCCAAGATCCACCTGAGATTCGTTGTATCTTCTTGATTAAACTGGAAGTGGACAGTGTAAAAATGACTAAGCTACTGTTTCTAAGCAAACATATATATCAGGAGAGATGGATGTTTTATTTCCATTTCTCTTCTTAAGGACTATGGGAAGTAAATTTCAAGATACAAATAAATGAGTTGATGGTATAATGAAGAAAACAAAAGGGTAACATCAATAGAAATGAGGTTGCACCATAAAAATTGAGCACAGCATACTGGACTAATGCATAAATTTCCTTTCCCTTTCCTTAACAAAGAAACTAAACAAGTTCATCATGATTCCACCAAACACTACCATTACAACCACAAAGTAAGTTGTATCAAGGAAAACTATAGCCCCGATTTGATGGGTACAAGCCCTTACTGATGCAATATCTTCTCTCATGTGCCGGAGTTTTACATTGAATGTGCCTAACCATTCATCCATATCTTCCACACAATTTGTTGCTGCTTCAAGCCCGTACAACACCTGCAAGGCACAATTTGTATGAATCTTTCGAAGTTATAGTATTTTCCTTTTAAGTATAAATTTCTCAAAATATTGCAATAATATTAATATTGATGAGAATGGTATGCCGGATGTTATTACATTAGACAAACAATTAATCCTTATTAAAAATCATTATAGATATTATAATATATATATTTTCATATATTCTAACCCTTCCTCTCAAGCCAAAGCATATTAAGCTTGTTACAAATGTATACTTAAAAAACTAATCATATATATTATAGGGTTAAATAAGTTTTTAGTCCCTATAAAACTTTAATGTTTTGCTTTTAGTCCATATAAACTTTTTTTTCAGCTTTAGTCCCCAAAAATTGCCTAGCTTTGTTTTTGGTCCCTATTTTCAAGTCAACTCATGTTTATCATTCAAATTTTTGAATGATTTTTTCATGCATGTTTAGAACATTATAAGAATATATCATACAAAAATTTAGAATTTTTTAATAAATTATCAATTAAACATGAATTTTTAAGCTTTTGAAACTTAAAAATCCATATTTAAGTCATCTCATTTTTAAAAATTCTAAATTTTTGTGAGGAAAATCTTATAATGTTTTAACCATATATTATATATTTAAGATTTAAGATATTACAAGAGAAGTATCTTTAAAGAGAGAAGCCAGGTCACTGGGGTGATGATATGATAACATGTTGAACTTATAAGGCTGTTGGGTATAGAAGGAGGATAAGAAATACTCAACAACAAAAATATATTGTTATTAATGTGAATATGTTGGATGTTATTAGACAAGCCAAATCAATATTCATATTGAAACTAATAGTAGACCTCAAACCCTAATTAAATAAGAAAACAAATATTTATACTGAAGTTATGGATTTTAGATAAAAGAAGGAGAAGAGAAATAATAATTGCTTTGAATATGTTAATGATGTAATATTATTGATACTAACTTGATACAAAAAACTAACACTAACTATTTATAGAAAATTAGAGATACAAGACTGTGAATTCTAACTAAATAAGAAAATAGGGAAACAAATCATAATAAGTAATATAGAAAATAATCCTGCGAGATAAAAATACTCTAGCATAATATCAAATATATCATAAATACTTATATTCTGTTTGAATTTTAGAAAATATTTTTAATATATTTATATTATGTTATTACAGTATCTGCTAGAATCTAATATACCAACATATTCTAACAAAACCAAACCCTAATATAAAAGGAAAAATGAAACTGGGCTTGAGGGAATCTAACAACAACAATAGTCAAGCCAAGCTTTATCCCATTAGATGGGTCGACTATAAAGATTCTAATCATATATTAAGTTCCACAATCACCACTCACCTATAAAATTCTCTTAATGGCATACCCAATAGTTTTCTTGGTTTCCATCAATCTCTAACTATTAGACTATCCTCCCTCTAGTCAACCCTACTTACCAATGCTTAAGATCTTTTCCACACACATCTAACCACCTAAAATGAGATTTTACCATTATCATGTTTTGTACAATCGGAGGTACCCTATTTTTCTATTAATAATTGTATTCCTAATCTTCTCTTATCTTGTGTGACCAATAATCCATCTTAACATCTCTGTAACATTGAGTTTGCTTCCATGTTATCTCTTTACCATCAAACATTTAGTCCAATAAACCATTTTTGGTCTTATAGCTATACGATAAAATTTTCCTTTGGGTTTCAATGGTACTTTTCTATCACCGCTTACACCCAAAGCACTTCTCTATTTCATCCACCCTACTAGAATCCAATGGTTAACATCTCCCTCAATCTCCTTGTTATTTTGTATTATAGAAGTCTGGTACTTAAACTATGACACGTGTGGTATTATATGTTCACCATTTTATGACAACATATTTGGTGTCAAAATAAACTTTCACACCAACCAATATACAATGTCCATTTTATATATATTTGGTGTCAAAATGTGTGTGTGTGTATATATATATATATATATATATATATACACACACAATGTTGCAAAAGGTATTCGGGTAAATGTCATTACTTTTCTTGAGATGTCCATTGACCACCAAACCATATACAAAAGAGTTGTGATGTGACTCAAATGTTTGTCTGATCTCCCTGTTCTATACAACAGTGTATATCAATCGCACTCTCCATCTATTATTGTTCCTAATTTCATTTTAATTGATCTAGCTTTACTTCGACTAACGGATTCTCTCCATCTCAAACGATCACATTTTGGTTGCATAAAGAGTGCTCACGGTTTTGTACTTCTTTATTTTAAGTCTCGTAGGTTGTTGCAAATTTGGGTACAAGCATTATGGATAGATCCTCATAGTTAACGATCTCCGTGTTGGACCATCTATCAAGTTAGTAGGTAATAACAGCAAAAGAAAAGTAGTCAACTCTGAGAACAGTATTACCTCATTTATCAAAGGTTCACTTTCTAAAATGGCGTGCACATTTGCTGCTTCAAGAGCCTGGAGCTCTCTCTTCAATCTTTCAGAAAATTCTTCTGCTTCACCAACACCCATGACGTAACTGCACATTGGAAAATTTCAACCATTTGACATTGGCATAGCGAAAGATGTGATTTGGGACAAGAACTATGCATGTCCAACTGACATAATTTTTTTATTTGAACTTTGACAAATATGTTACAACTTACAACCATTATACTCT
Organism: Cicer chorassanicum; assembly: GCA_037974735.1. Lineage (NCBI taxonomy): Eukaryota > Viridiplantae > Streptophyta > Magnoliopsida > Fabales > Fabaceae > Cicer > Cicer chorassanicum. The sequence goes on from JBBPBP010000001.1 coordinate 66,708,038, forward strand.
CAGCATTTTCTGTTAATTTATGAATTCTCTATACCAGTAAGTAAGGATACAATACAAAGCACAGATACTACACAACACAGAGGGATACGTTAATTTTTTAAAATTACAATAAAACATTTATCTAATGTTTTAAAGGATAGAATGAGTGATTGTAAACGCAATAAAACATTTATCTAATGTTTGTGGCATTTCCATTTGTCTCGTTATAAAAGGAACAAACCTTAAAATAAGATGTTTTAAAAGTTAACAAAAATAACTGTAGACAATAAAACATCTATTGAATAGTTGTGGTATTTTCATTTTTTTCGTTGTAAAAAGAAAAGATTGAGTGTTCAATATTATTACTTGTTCAGTATTTTTATTTTTTTGGTTGTGGTATTCACGAACGATCATGAATTTTGATGTTTATTTCACATGTAATATTATTAATAGTACATGAGGTAGAATTAAATATTAATAAATACAGTAGATTTATACATGTAATATTATTAATGGTACGTAAAGTAGAATTAAATATTAATAAATACAGTAGATTTATATATGTAATATAATTTTTTTTTATCATTATATATTATTATATACAGTAACATCATGGAGCTATATATATATATATATAGATTAAATACTAATCACCACTGTACAATTCTAGACTCTTTGAATTTCTCATTCATATTCCCATATAGTACTCATGTCATCGTCATCAACACTAGATACCAAACTATCAAAGTTCAAAGAAATATTACAGCAAAACAATTTCCAAGATCATATAACATGTGTTTAATCAGTGCCCGGCGCAGGGGAAGGCACTAAAGCAAGCGCTATAGTACTCCCTAAAAAACAAAATTTTTTACTTAACAAAAAATCTCACATTTTTTTTATTTAATAAAAAAGGCTCACATTCTAGTATTCGTAAAATTAAAACTTTTAAAATCTTATATAAATTAAATAAAATATTTTATTTTTGTTGCAAATTATTTAATACTCTTCTTAGTACAAGTAAATTGGCTAACAAGTAGTAGGGATAAGAGAAATATTAGTTATAAATTGAGAAATCATGAGACAAAAAGTGAGCACATTGCTCATATGAAAAATATAAGTTATAAATTGAGAAATCACGAGACAAGTAGTGAACATATTGCCAACATGAGTTATTGGAGTGGTACAACTTATACACACTATTCTCTTCTTCAACTAAAAGATGAAAAATTTTACATGAATTCTTGATGTTGTTGTAGAGCAGTTGAAATGTCTTATTTCATTCTTTAAAAAATATCGAGAAAATAAAATTTGAAAATATCATTAATTCTGCTAAAGAAATTTTCTATATTTATTAAATAAAATATTAATAATTTATTTATTAACGTTTGAAAAAACCCGTCTAATAGTTTCGCTTTAGGCCTCATCACGTGTTGGACCGGCCCTGTGTGTAATACATCAATGCACAAGGGATAAAGCAATGACATCATTATCGATTATTATATAATTAAGCAAAAAATTTGGAGATTAAAATATTATACCGATATATATCTAAAAAAGTTGAACATATCTCAACATCTAAAAAATATAATTAATGTGTGTTCTCAAAATTTAAAATTGTTTTATATTTCTTCATTTTCAATACTATCAAAAATATATTTATCTATGCATGTGACCAAACAAGCATTCAATAATTTATCTCTTACATCTTTGTGAATTTAATTCTTCACAAATAAACTTAGTTAGTGGAGGCAACATTTAATTTAGTGAAAAAAGAAAATTCTTTAATGACTAGTAATATACTACAGAATTTTGTGGGGGAAATTGCCCCCAATTTCCAAGTGACCCTAAATTTTAAGGACTAAATCGAGCAATTTACTTAATAGACATTATTTCAAGCATATTCTTACTCATCATAAATATTTAACCTCAATAACATTGAAGAAAAAGAAGAATATCACCTACGTTCCTAAAAGAGCCTCCATGTCCTCTTCCTCTGCCTGGGAGACAAGATCTTTTTCGACATTGACTTTCAACTCTCTCTCAGTCATATCAGAAGCAACAGGACCACCATTGTGCACATTCCTTTGAGTAGAAACTGGGGCTGTATTTTCCTATTTCACATTTTGTAAAAACAATTATTTAGTGGCAATTAACCAGAGATGTGAAGTTCAAAATGAGATAGACAATTCAAATTAAGAAGCCATCTATAATATGTTTGAATGGGAGATAAGTAGGGGGGAAAGTAAGAAAAAAATCGACCTTAATCCTTGTTTGGGATATCTATAAGAAGAAGAAGGAGCGAGATGGATAAATTCCCCTTTGATGGGCCCCATCCCCCTCAAATTGGCAGGCAAGCAGGAGAAACGATTTATTAAAATTAAATGAGGGATCTAACTCCCAAACATAGGAAAGAGAATTATCCTTCTTTCCTCAATTTAAAACGTTAAAATAAGGGGCTTAAACTCCCCTCTCCATCTAGTCCTTCCTTTCTCTTCCCTTCCCTCTACTCGAAACTTCTAAACATAGTTAGAGTTTAACATCCTCAGCTTGAAGTCATGGACTTGATAATAAGTCACACGGTCACACTCCAATGACTCCATACATAGTAACAAATACCAAGTAATTGTTATTGTGCAATGAGGCAAAAAAGTATTCATTAAAACAGAATCATGGCTATTTGATTGTAAAGAAGCACTGATTTTAAGAGACTGGATTATAAAGACCGTCGTACTCACCTTAGCCCAGAGAGCCATCTCCACAACATCTATACCAACAACCTTAGGAAGGCGACCCAAAACATCTTTGCAGATGGTCAAGATGCAAAGCAGGAGACGATTTCTACAATAAAAGAGAAAGACACGATTAGCAAACTTCCATCCCCTCACATAGAACTCAACCACTAATTTATCCATTCTCAGATTAACACGTATCTCACCTGTCATCAATATTGCGCATTGTCCATTGCGGAGGAGCCACACTCTGGCTTCTAAGGTTATCAAATCCCTACAAGATACATACATTCATCAGTTCAAGAAGCAAATGACTAGGAAGGCATTAAGAAACAACCTTCAAAACAAGGAATGGTTTCTTCTCATACTGTTTCTATGCCAGAAACTGAGAACAATGTGTAGAATCAGAGTATAAGATTTTTCTATTATGGAACATTACCAGTGTAAATGTACATCCACTGGGATCGTTTGCTAAAACTTCTACTTTTGAGAGATGCTTTAGCTTGTATAGTTTTGCAGGCTGCAAGTACAAGAAAATAGTTTATAATGGATGGAATACAATACAGGAGGGTCACGAATACTTCAAGAACTCAGCATATCCAAAATAAAATAGGAGACAGGAGAAAAATTACTTCAAGAACTCCTCCCGTAGAATACTTCAAAACTCGAAGAAAAGCCGTTGTCATCTGTCCCTTTAATAATGCTGCAGGAAATAGCATGATGTCACCAACAACAATACAAATGTGGAATTCAACAAATGATAATAACTACTCCCAATCACTTAACCATCCCTCAAACAACATTAAACTATTCAACCAATCAGTTCAAGAATCAACTTGCTGCTATCTCACAAAAATCATACGAGTGCAATAAGAACAATAAAAACAATGAAAGCAAGCAGCCTTACTGTATAAACAATAGCTTATGCATATCGTAAAACCTAATCAATTCCTACATCTATCCTTAAATATAGGACCCTCTTGAGAAATTTTCTTGTCTCTTTGAATTTTCAACTGCATTAATTATTTATTTTTCAGTATACCCCAAATTATTTTACATCTTTTTCTACAACCAACACTAAATACTTTGATGGAAACATAAACTGACTCTTGCTTGAAGTATAAAATTGTAAAAACAGTATAAATTATTACTCCAATTTTTATTTTATTTTTATAGGCAAATGTCAGTAGTTAGTTAAGTTAGCATTTTTTACACCTTACCTAGAATTTGATCCCTCTCCTTCAACCCTTAGCTCAAACCAGTTGAACTACTCAACCCCCCAATAATTACACCAATTTAATATTCCTATCAATTTTCTTCTAACAAATTTAATATTACTCAAATTTCTTAATTCCTGTTGTTTAGTCAACAGAATCCTATGTTTAGGGATGGAGTAGTATATTTCTTAGGTGAATCAGCATATGAAATCGAAGTTTGCTTGTAAATGTAGATATTATCATAAAATCCAAATGTTCACATCAGAGTAGTAGTAGCAAATATGTTCAAAGCTAAAACACTAAATAAATCTCGCACAAGCAAAATCACAACAACAGCAACAAGCAAAAGCAAAAGTTAAATTACAAGCATGAAACAAAAAAGAAGAAATAGTTAAAGTGAGGATTAGGTGACTAACTTGAGAGAGCGAGAACCCTAGGTTTGGCCATTTGACGACCAAGCTTGGAAGATTTTCCTAAGATCCCATGACTCTTGGCAACACGAAGTGATAAGATGATCTTCTGCTTTGGGTCTTCGATTGCAGACTCACAAGCTCGCCGGAGTTCAACATCGTCGGCGCTGGATTTCGCCATTTTTTGTGATCTGAAAGCAACTTTGGGAACACAGAAAATATAAAGAAAAAGTGATGCCGCAGTAAAATTTGGGAAAAAAACAACGGTTTTCTCGGTTGGTATTAGATTTTTTTAATATAAAAATATTCGCCTTATAGTGCGCGTTGTGTTATGCTTGTGCGTCTCACTTTTTTCTTTTTACTGTGGGATTTCGGTTTACATTTTACTGCTTTTTACCAAGAGTGACCACGGTTCAAGCTCATGTACCATCTAACGATCTATGTCTTAGATATTGGAGCAAATGTGGAATTTACATATAAGAGACACCGAGAAATTTGAATAAATATATTTAATTTAAATTCAGGAAATTGAATATATAAAAAATTATATTGAGGCAATTGTGTTTACTAACTTATTTTTAATCAGTAGTTATTGAATAATTTTTTTGTCTACACATAGAAGTGTTGTTTTCACTAAATTGAAAATTTCAGTGAAAACTAATATTTTATAAGTTAGTTTTGATTTTGCTTGAGTATTACAATAATTAAGAATAATTTTTCTATAGTAAATTTTGAAAAATAATTAATCATATGAGTTGGTTACATATATTTTTTAGGGATTTTTTATTTGAAATTGAGGGATATTTCAAGTTTTAAATAAATTTTAAGTAAATGTCGAAGACACTTGTTAAGAATCTAAATATAAAAAACGTTTCAAAAATTATGTAATTTATATTTTAAAATTATAAAAAGTTATATTTTTCTTTAAAAAAAACTTTTTTCTTTTTTGATCGTTGAATAAATATCATAAGAACAATTATTGGTATAACCCTTTTAAAATAATAGTTTGATGAAAAAATCTACTCCTAAATACTTCTAAAAAAGATATTTGGTAATATTTATTATGTTCGTTGTTTTTAAGTTTCGGAAAACTATTTAAAAATCACAATTTATGCCACCGAAAATATTACTTGGTTGAGTCGCGAATTAGGTCGCTCTCTATAAGACGTTTCGCGGCACTGCCTAAATAGTGCAAGACAGACTATCAACAACGAAGTCCACAACATAAAACAGCTCAGATTCACTATATCGGAATTCTAGAAATTCGTTCTAGAATTATACCCTATATCGGAATTCTAGAAATTCGTTCTAGAATATGGCGGTTAAAGCCACTCTTAATATGACATTTAAAGTCACTCATAATATGCACTCATAAATCAAATGGACTACGACAAAAAACCGCTCTAAAAGATTACGGCACACAAAACCGCTACAAAAGACTACGGCACAAAACCCGCTCATAGTGGTATTAGGACCACTAAAAATCGACGGGACTACGACATAAAAACCGCTCTAAAAGGATAGTGGTATTAGGACAACAGCATAACAACCGCTCTAAAAATCGAAGGGACTACGACATAACAACCGCTCTAAAATATCGAAGGGACATAAAGAAAGGGAATAAGAGGCTCGGAAATCAGTCGAGCAGAATAGAAAAGAGAAAAAAAAGAAAGTTGAGAAATGCATCCAACTTTGATATACTTTTCACAATAGTTTGAAACTCATTAAATAGTGATGAAAGCAAACTCACATATAATTTCTAATCAATGTGGGACTTTAGTATTTATAGACTTGAAAATTACTCAATAAATGAGATTTGTCTAATGTGGGACTTCAACAATTTTTAAATTTACATAATAACATACTATGTTCCAACAATCCCCCACTTGAATTTAAAAAAGTGTTTCTGAAATAGCGTCAAACGCTTCTATAAGATCGTGCATAAACAAAGGTGTCTCTTGACTTGAACCATTGCATATGTAGTACCCCAATTTTGTCCAACTTATTAATAAATCAAAAAAAAGGAAAATATATATAAAAAAAAGGAAATAAAAATAATTACAATAAATAGACTCATTATGTCTCATCAATTTACAATGCCAAATCAAATTACAATATTAACAGTTTTAAAAATTAAGTCAAACCAAATCAAATTAAGCCAACTACTCCAGCCTGCTTTGGCACTGTTTTGTTCTCTATTGATGCCTTTGTGTTTCTGATGCAATATCATGGTTGATGCATTAGCCTTTGCTTTGTAACTAATTAGAGAAATAAAAACATAATTTTTATAAGTCAGTCATTGTACACATTATACATAGCAAGGAGACAAACTTTTGAGTTTCAGAAAAGAAAAAAAAAAACTAAAAGACAAATGTGGTTGAATCATGTACAAAAATTAACCAAATCTGCAAATAAAAATGTTCTTTAACCTAACAAACCAACTATGTCACACAGATGAACATAAGATAAAAACAAATAAAGCTAAAATCGTGAATGGATCAAATGTGCAGAATAACTCAGATTATGAACAAAGAAATTAAACATCAGAAAATCGATGGATAAGGACAAAGGCAAGCAAGAAAGCAACCATACAAGTTAAAAAACTCCATAAATACATCTTCATTTAAAAATAAAAAATAAAAAGGATCGGTGATGAACTCTACTAAAAAAAAACACATACAAAGAAAGAGAAAAAAAAATAGAAAACGAGAATAGCCATCACCGTAATTTCAACAGTAACCGTCGAATACCACCGTGAGCCGTTACACCACCGCTGCCTTTGTGAGCCGTTACACCACCGCTGTCTTCTCCTTTGCCATTCTACACGGATGTGCATCTCACTTTTGGTTGAGTCTCTATCACTTTAACATATTTTTATCATTTCTTGTTGGCATATTTGATTTTTATGATACCTTGTATTTGTGGGTGGCTTTCTTGAAATCTGATCTCATGTTCAAAAATTATACTTATCATTTGTTTAAAATCTAAGAGATATATTGTTAAAATGATGCATTGAAATATATTGATACTCTTTGAATGGTAAAGATGGTTGTATGTAGCATAGTATAGAGGTTAAATATTCTTTCTATCTAGAAACCAGCCTTTCTGTACGCATGTGTGCAAGCTGTAACAATGTCGTTCATTTTCTCTCTTCCATTTAGCCTGCAATCTGTGTCAATATTGTCCTTTTTGCAAACTGTGATGTATCAATATTGTCCTTTTGCAAGATGTTTCTTGTACTTTTTATTTAACTTTACTGTAACAACAAGTAACATTTTCTTTTATTTTAGGTTAGGTATTCTTTTTTTTTTTTTTCAAACTTTGGCTGTTTATTAAGTTTTCTTTTCATATAAAGTTTTTTTTATAAAAATAATACTGCCAAAAAATAAAATCATATACAATATTGTTTTGGCTTAATTGCAGTTTTGGTCCCTCTATTTTAGCTGAATCACGAAAGTAGTCCCCTCATTTTATTTATTCTCAGCTTTGATCCCCAAACAGAATTTTGGTCCAAAACTTGATAAATATCATTTTTTTTAAGCCAAACCACACCATTTATGATAATAGATTTCAGGTATAATTGTTGCACCACGAGATCTTGAGGCATGGTGTGGCTTAAATAAGCGCAAAAAAATGACACTTCATCAAGTTTTGGATCCAAATTCTGTTTGGGGGACTAAAACTGGGGAGAAATAAAATGGAGAGACTATTTACGTGATTCAGCTAAAATAGATAGACCAAAACTGCAATTAAACCTATTGTTGTTTTAAGCTATGTATGAACATAGTTGTTGTATCATGATAATTCTAAAACACATTTTATTTTTAATAAATTAATAATTATATAAAATTATTTCAAAATAATTAATTAGATGTAACATCTTTTTAATTGTTGAGCAGTTATAACTCAAGTTGTGCAATTTGAAAGTTTTAAAGCTCATTTTTTTTAACTAAAATAATAAGACTATTCTTAAAGAGGTTAATTAAATGTGATATCTTTTTTAATCCTTGAGTTTTCTAAGACACAGGTTGAACAACTTGATAGTTTTAAAACTCATATGATTTTTTAGAATAATTATTTAAATCAAACAAGCTCATTTCGTCAAAACTTATTTTTTTTTAACAACAAAATAAACTTTCTTTAAAAAAGACAATCAACACTTCGTATTTTTTAACCAAGAACTACATAGTTTTGATTTCTCCATCACACCGAGAGATATGTAGGAGCAAATCACATTTTTGTCAAGCACATTAATAAAAATCTCTTTTTTTCCTTTTTTTTTTTTAAGCACACGTTTATTTTAAAAAAAATAATTGATATTCATATTTAATAATAAGGAGAATTAAGTATATTTAAATTAATATTAATTTTGCACAATTAATTATAGGTAACCGTATTTTAACGGATGTCGTAGGGTGCTAATACCTTCCATATGCATAATCGACTCCCGAACTCAAAATTTAGTTTCAAAAATCATTTTTTATTTTTAAGGGTTTTCCAATATTTTCCCTATTTTAAAATAAACTTTGGTGGCGACTCCATTGAATTCGAGAAACGTTCGAAATTTTAGGCCGCGACGGCATAGTAAGTAAGATTCAGATTCAACAAGAGTGACTCGTAGTCTTGAACTCTATCTCTGACATCAAACCCACACACAACTTTTTCATATGGTGTATTCTCAAAAGCCCGTGCATTAATGGCCCTGCACGTCTATCCTAGTATAGTGAACGCTCTAAGAATTCTGCCTCAAAATTCCATAGAAAGCGACCCCACTTCCACATTCACATAGGTGAGTCTATCAAGAGTACTCATGTAGCTAAGTACTCCACTCCACATAGAGTATAGATCTCATTAAGAGTTTCTATTACCTCATCCTATAATCGCTTCAGGAATCATGCTTCTTTGATTTATAATAGTATGTTCATCTCATATCACTTCACAACTTGTTATTACCCATTGAACCTAATTCTTAGGATCTCCAATCTTTTAGGTCGCGTTACCATCATGAGTGACTCTATAGGCATTAGTTCCATCCTTTTGGATGTATTTATGACTTTCTCTCTAGCTAACCCTTTCGTCAAATGATTTGCTAAATTCTCTTCAGTGCATACATGATCCAATATAACAACTCCTTTAGAAAGTAACTCTCTAACAACGTTGTGCTTACGACGAATTTGTCATCTCTTATCATTGTAATAACGATTCTCAATCTTCGCAATAGCCGCGGTATTATCACAATGGATCAGCACAACTGTCATAGGTTTTCCCCATAGAGGGATCTCAACTAGCAAGCATCTCAACCAACTCGCTTCTTCAATAATAGTAGCTAGTGCTATCATTTCAGACTCCACAGTGGACTGAGCCAATATCGTCTGTTCTTCAATTTCAAAGATACAACACCACTAGCTATACTAAAATATAGCCACTGGTTGCTTTGGAGTCATCTGATAAAATGTTCCAATCAACAACACTGTATCCTTCAAGGACGACAGAAAATCTTCGATAATGTAATCCGAGACTCATGATACTTTTTAGGTATCTCGTGACTTTTTCAATAGCGTGTCAATGCTCCATACTAGGTCTACTAATAAACTTGCATAACAATCCCACGACGTAGACAATGTTGGGTCTAGTATAATTAGTGGCATACCTGAGGCTGCCAGTGATGCTCGCATATTCAGTTTCTCTAACACATTCACTAGTGTTCTTGAAAAGTTTCACACTTAGATCATATGGTGTGCAAGCAGATTTACAATCAAAGTATTTATATTTCTTTAGGATTGTTTCAACATAGTGAGACTGATCCAAAGAAATTCAATTTTCTTACCTAGTAATCTTGATTTTAAGGATTACATTCGTTTCTCTGAGGTCTTTCATATCAAAGTTGTTACACAACAATGATTTCACAATATTTACAGCATGAATGTTTGAATCAAATATGAGTAAGCCGTCTACATAGAAACATATGATAGTGCAAATGCCATTTTTAGATTTGTAGTAAATACATTAGTCACGTTCATTCACTTTAAACTCATTCGATATAATCAAGTTTTCAAACTTTTCATGCCATTTCTTAGGAGCTTGTTTAAGACCATACAATGATTTATCTAACTTACAGACCTTGTCTTCTTGTCCTTGAATTACAAAACCTTCAGGTTGTTCAATATAGATTTCTTCTTCCAAGTCACCATTTAAAAAAGATGTTTTAACATCCATCTGGTGTATCACCAGGTTATGAATAGCCGCAAGTGATATGAGTACCTTAATGGATGTTATTCAAGTGACTGGTGAAAAAGTGTCAAATAAATCTATATTTTCTCTTTGTCTAAATTTTTTGGCTACAAGGCGTGCCTTGTATTTATCAACAGTATCATCGGGTTTTAGTTTATTTTTCAAGATCCATTTACAACCTATTGGTTTGCAACCAGGAGGCAAGTCTACTAAATGTCAGGTCTTGTTAGACTCTAGAGAATTCATATAATCGTTTATTGATTCTTGCAATAAATCTGCATCCGAAGATGACAAAACTTTTTAAAGATTTGTAGAATCTTCTTCTAAAGTATAGGCCGCATATTCGGGTCCATAATTTTTAGCAACTCTGACTCTCTTACTTCTTCAAGTGTCTGTTTTGCCTTGTTTGTTGCTTCTTGTTACAGAAACGTGACTTGGTTCGTTGCCCCCACTGTTTCTCCATTTGAAATGGAATTTATTTTCATAGAATTCAACATCATTTGACTCTATGATCACTTTTGCATTTAGGTCATAAAACCTATACGCTTTGTTCATTACTGCATACCCAATGAACACACATTCATAAGCTCTACTGGCGAGTTTAATTCGCTTGGGATCGGAGATTCTGACATAAGCCAGACAACCCCAAGTTCGAAAATAAGACAAGTTCGATTGTCTTGTCTTCACTATCGCATAAGGAGATATTTTGTTTTTAGATTTAGGAACTCCGCTCAAAACATAGCAAATAAGCAATATATTTTTCACACCAATGAGATGCAGCACAAGAGTTAAGCATACTAGCAACAACTAGTTCAATAAGAGTTATAATCTTTTTTCAACTTTACCATTCACTTCAAGCAATTATGGTGCAATTGTTCCATGTATAATTCCAGGCAATTTATAAAAATCATTAAACAAACTAGAATCATACTTAGAACCTCTTAATATTTCTACTAAATTGATTTTCAATTTCACTTACAAAGATCCTTAACATGTCAAGCGTTTCACTTTTATTTTTCAATTGATATACAAAAGTATGGTCAAAACAATCATCAATAAAAATAATGAAACAATGTTTTTCATTTCTTGTTAACGTCCCATCAAGTTCACATATATCGGAGTGTAATAAATCTAAAGACTCAGATTCTCTAACTACAAATTTATGTGAACTGTTTTTTTTTTAGCTTAACTACAAAAATCACATTTTTCAAAATCATTCATAGATAACTTTGGAATTAAATCTAAGTTACTTAAGTTTGAAAACAAATGTGTTCACATCACATAGTCTAGTATGTCAAAAATTAAAATCATACAACATGTAAGCATGAGACATTTTATTGATTTCAACATTCAAACAAAAAGAGACATATTAAATTTCAACATTTAAATTAAATATGTCATGAGTGACGTACCTTAATAGATAATCTCATGAGTTATCTTTAGCCTCCACGGATCTGTCATCGGTCATATGATACTCTGAGTAACAGCTCACGACATACTTATTCAGAGCATCTCAAACATCTCTAGCAATATTGCTGGAATTGTAGTAGTTATACAGATCATCAGCAAGTCTATTAAGAATAAAATTCTTATCATTTTTCTCTCATGGGTTAATTTTCTAGCTTTCTTATCCTTTTCTGTTTGCTTCAAATTGAAACAATTTATTAAAATCAGAGGCAACAGAACCAAATCTAAATCCAGTAATTTCTTCAGTTGACATGGCAGAAAGAAACGTCTTAAAATTATTCTTTTTGAGTTTCGAAAAACTATTTAAAATCACAATTTATGCCACCGAAGATATTACTGGGTTGAGTCGCGGACTAGGTCGCTCTCTTTAAGACGTTTCGCGGCACTGACCAAATTGTGCAAGGCAGACTATCAACCAGACAACCACGAAGTCCCCAGGATAAAACAACTCAGATTCACTGTATCGGAGTTCCATTGCACCGTAGAAAACCGTTCTAGAATTACACCCTCAATATGGCAGTTAAAGCCACTTTCAATATGATGATAAAGTCACTCGCAATATGGTACTAGACCACTCATAAATTAAAAGAACTACGGCACAAAAACCGCTCTAAAAACGAAGGGACTACGACATAACAACCGCTCTAAAACTGAAGGAACTGCGACATAAAAACCGCTGTAAAAACCAAAGGGACTGTGGCATAACAACCTTTCTAAAAACCGAAGGGACGACGACATAATAACCGCTCTAAAAAACTGAAGGGACTACGGCATAACAACCGCTCTAAAAATCGAAAGGACAGAAAGAAATGGGAGAAGTGGCTCGAAAAATAGGCGAGCAGAATAAAAGAAAGAGAAAAGAGAAAGTTGGGTAAAACATCCAACTTTGGTGTGCTTTTCACAATAGTTTGAAGCTCATTATATAGTAATGGAAGCTCATTATACCCAATGAACAGACATTCATAAGCTCTATTGACGAGTTTAATTCGCTTGGGATCGAAGATTCTGACATAAGCCAGACAACCCCAAGTTCGAAAATAAGACAAGTTCGATTGTCTTTTCTTCACTATCGCTTAAAGAGATATTTTGTTTTTAGATTTAGAAACTCTATTTAAAACATAGGAAATAAGCAATATATTTTCGTACAACAATAAGATACAACACTAGAGTTAAGCATACTAGCAAAAACTAGTTCAATAAGAGTTCTATTCTTTCTTACAACTTTACCATTCACTTCAAGCAATTATGATGCAGTTGTTCCAAGTATAATTCCAAACAATTTATAAAATTTATTAAATAAACTAGAATCATACTTAGAACCTCTTAATCTTTCTATTAACTTGATTTTCAATTTCAGTTACAAAGATGTTTAACATGTCAAACGTTTCAGTTTTTTTTTTCATTTAATATATAAAAGTATACTTAGATCAATCATCAATAAAAGTAATGAAATAACATTTTTCATTTCTTGTTAACGTCTCATCAAATTCACATATATCAGATTGTAATAAATCTAAAGACTCAAATTCTCAAACTACAAATTTATGTTAACTATTTGTTATTTTAGCTTGACTACAAAAATCACACTTTTCAAAATCATTTAAAGATAACTTTGAAATTAAACCTAAGTTATTTAAGTTTGAAATCAAATGTGTTCACATCATAGAATTTAGCATGTCAAAAATTAAAATTACACAACACGTAAGCAGAATGAGACATTTTATTAATTTCAATATTCAAACAGAATGAGACATATTAAAATCATTTAAAGATAACTTTGAAATTAAACCTAAGTTATTTAAGTTTGAAATCAGATGTGTTCACATCACAAAATTTAGCATGTCAAAAATTAAAATCACACAACACGTAAGCAGAAGGAGACATTTTATTAATTTCAATATTCAAACAGAATGAGACATATTAAATTTCAACATTTAATTTAAATATGTCATGAGTAACGTACCTTAATAGAAGATCTCATGAGTTATCTTTAGCCTCCACGAATCTGTCATCGGTCATTTAATACTATAATACTTGAGGTAGTGGCTTACAGTATTGCTGGAACTGTAGTAGTTATACAAATCATCAGCATTCCATTAAGAATATAATTCTTATCATTATTCTCCCATTGGTTAATTCTTCAGCTTTTTTAATCCTTTTCTCTTTGCCTCAAACTGAAACAGTTTATTGAAATTAGAGGCAACACAACCAAATCCAGTAATCTCTTCGGTTGTCATGGCAGAAATAAACGTCTTAAAATTGTTGTTTTTGAGTTTCGAAAAACTATTTAAAAATCACAACTTATGCCACCGAAGATATTACTGGGTTGAGTCGCTCTCTTTAAGAAGTTTCGCGGCACTGCCCAAATAGCGCAAGGCAGACTATCAACCACGAAGTCCCCAGAAAAAACAGCTCAGATTCACTGTATCGGAATTCTACTGCACCGTAGTAATCTATTCTAAAATTACACCCTTAATATGGCGGTTAGAGTCACTCTTAATATGACATTTAAAGTCACTCGCAATATGGTACTATGACTACTCATAAATCAAATGGAATATGACAAAAAACCGCTCTAAAATATTACAGCACACAAAACCGCTACAAAAGACTACGACACAAAATCTGCTCATAGTGGTATTAGGACCACTAAAAATCGACGCGACTGTGGCATAAAAACCGCTCAAAAAGGATAGTGGTATTAGGACAACTGAAAAATCAACGGAACTACGATATAACAACCACTCAAAAAATTGACATCTCTAAAATATTGAAGGGACAAAAAGGGGAAAAGAGGCTCGGAAATCAGTCGAGCAGAATAGAAATGAGAAAAAAGAGAAAGTTGAGAAATGCATCCAACTTTGGTGTATTTTTCACAATAATTTGAAACTCATTATATAGTGATGGAAATAAACTCACATATGATTTCTAACCAATGTGAGACTTTAATATTTATGGACTTGAAAACTACTCAATAAATGAGATTTGTCCAATGTGAGACTTCAACAATTTTTAAATTTACATAATAACAAACTATGTTCCAACAACTATGGTAAAAAATAGGTTATTGTAGATGGCTTTACGGTAATCATTATCATCAAATAGTTGACAAGGCTTTATTGATGCAATTTCCTCTCTCATGTGCCGGAGTTTACATTGAATGTGCCTAACCAATATCATCCACACAATTTTTTTGCTGCTTGAAGCCCGTACAACACCTGCAAGGCACAATTTGTATGAATCTTTCGAAGTTATAGTATCTTCCTATTAAGTATAAATTACAAGAAAAGTACTATTAAAGAGAGAAGCCAGATCACCAAGAGATGGTATGATAACACGTTCAACTGTTGTTGGTTGTTCTTAGAGTATCTAACCAAGAGATGGTATGATAACACGTTCAACTGTTGTTGGTTGTTCTTAGAGTATCTACAACGGTGAACTCAATATGATT
Organism: Cicer chorassanicum; assembly: GCA_037974735.1. Taxonomy (NCBI): domain Eukaryota; kingdom Viridiplantae; phylum Streptophyta; class Magnoliopsida; order Fabales; family Fabaceae; genus Cicer; species Cicer chorassanicum. The sequence continues at coordinate 66,723,522 of JBBPBP010000001.1, forward strand.
TTATTAAATGGGGTCCACTGTGCCACATCATTTCTAAACAACTCATTCATTTTTTACTACAATCTTAACACGGGTTCATTCAATAAGGTCACTGTAGCACAAACAAAATCATATTAAATCCCACAACTTTAATTTATACATTAATATTTTAATTATATTTATTTTTTTTACAACTTAAAATATTAATTTAAATATTTCAATTAATATTATTATACATTATTTTAATTTAAATTTAAAATAAAATTGAACTTAAAATTTTTATAACAATAATAAAAATTAAATGTTAAAATACATGACATAAATAATTAAAAATGATAAAAGAAAATAATAATAGGGTAACGGTCATAAATTTATTATTATTAATAAAATAATAAAAAAGATAACGGATATAAATATATTATTATTAATAAATTAATAAAAAAAGGTTAACGGTTATATGAAAGTACCGTTTCTTCGTGAGAGAACCGTGATTAGAGATTGGCACAACTCCAACGGTGAACTCCCAAAAAATTCACGGTTACATTATTCCACGCTGGTGGACGAACTTAATTTTACTCCTGTTAGAGATGCTCTTAGACAAGCTAAAGCAATTATTCCACTTAAGTTAATTGTAGACTCCAAAGTTCAACAACCCTATTAAATGAAAAAAATACCACACATGTTCCTAATTATAAACATCATTTAGAAGAAAAAAAAATTATCTTTAAATAGAAAGACTCTTTCAATTTACTTAATTACCATTTTTTCATATCCCTTAATTTATCTTAAAATATAAAAAATCATATTCAATTAAAACAAATTAATACATAAAATAAACAAATTAACTATAATTTCAACTTGAGTAAAAAAAAACAAACCATCCTACCAATTTCTTTAATAAAAATAATAATAAGTACTTGTAATAAGAGACATAAGTGGAGTTATGGGTTTTACCAAGGAGAAGAGATATAATAAATGCTTTGAATATGTTTATGGTGTAATATAATTGATACTAACTTTATAGAAACAAATAAACACCAACTTAGAGAAAATTAGAGATACAAAAGACTCTAAAAAAACAAACCATCCTACCAATTTCTTTAATAAAAATAATAATAAGTACTTGTAATAAGAGACATAAGTGGAGTTATGGGTTTTAACAAGGAGAAGAGATATAATAAATGCTTTGAATATGTTTATGGTGTAATATAATTGATACTAACTTTATAGAAACAAATAAACACCAACTTAGAGAAAATTAGAGATACACAAGACTCTAAATCCTAAATAAATAAGCAAATAGGGGAAACTAATCATAATAATAACCAATAACATCGAAACGAATACTACAAGATAATATTAAAAATATCATAATATCCTATATTTACTTAACATATTCTAACAAAAACAAATCATCATAATATTAAGGAAAAATTAAACAAAGCTTGAAGGAAGGACAATAATATTGATCACATAAAATGCAGAAGATTTCAAACGAAGGAGGCCATCAAGAAAAATATGAAAAACACCCATTTCCATTTTGTCTTCACAAGAAAAATTGCTTATGCATTTTTTTTAAGAATACTCACAAATCTAAAACATCATATATCGCACCAATCCTTCTCCAGAACACAATTCAACAGTGTCTTTGCAAACAAAAATGAATTAGTTATTTTAGTATACAAACAACAGGACCATAAGGCCACTTAAGCAACCACCTCCATGACAAATAAAATTTTTACTTAACCAAAACAAAAAGACCTCAAAAAAAAATTTACTTAATCAAATTTTAACATTTTTAAAAATTAAAACATAATTTTTTTCTAAATTTAATATTATTTTAATAATATTAAATCAATTAAAAAATATATTACATAACATTAATTAGATTAATTTAGTGATGTCATGTTAAAAATTTAGAAAATCCATTTTAAATTTCATATTAAAATTTGTTGCAATGAGTAAGAAACAACTCAATTTGAAATCAAAAAACACCAAACGATAATAATAAAAGAAAATTGTGATTCCAACCTAAGATAAGTCGAAGGTGTTAAATGCTCTGCAGAATGTTCCACAATATTTCATAATATAATTTAAGTACTTAACAAAAACACATAAAACGGCCTAAAAATAATTTTAGAATAAAATATCAAATTAACTTCTACAACTCTCACCCTAAAATAGTTGAAAACCAATGTGTCCCAAAAATTTGATAGAAAATCAAAGTAAATCCAACGGTCCTAGAAGATACATGTGGAGACCAAATTTTTTTTTGAGAAAATGCATAAAAACACGAACAATCAATCATATAATCCAAAAATACGGACAAATAAAAATATGAATCAAGGTTCCAAATAAAACAGAGCTAAATAATTTGTAGAATGTTCAACAAAATAATTCAAACACTGAACTGCACAAAAACATATGAACAATCAATCATACAATCCAAAAATCAAAACATGATCACGACATTGAAATGTAAACAAACAGAAGTAACTGCCGACAGATTTTTGCAGGAAGCATTGAGTGGGCCAATGAGTTAGGTCTTCACGAGTCAGAGTCCAGTATAGAGATATCAAACATCTAATAATCAATTTTTAAAAAGGAAAAAATGTTATCTAGAAAAATCAATTTAAAAAGCTTTCAATGAAAAAGAATTTTTTTTAACTAAAAACATCAATTTTTTTTTTTTGCTTCTATTTAATTCTAGAGTAGTAGACATTAGTGTACAATGTCCAATTTTCAGACTAAGCTTCAATGATATCCACATTCACATACAAAATATACGGTTTGCAAGGGAGTTAACACTAAAAAATTATATATACAATTTCAAAAGCTGTTACCATAATTATGATTGAAGCTAGATTCTTCATATAATATTGTTCAACAAGATTCGAACAATAGACTACAAAAACAAGTACATAAACAATATGTGCAATCCGTCAGAAAATAGACAAGCAAACTCATGAAAGAATTAAACAATCCTAAGCTTATCAATGTTATTAAGTGATAAATCCCTTCAAAATTTCAACTTCAATCTGTTGATTGCTGATTTCAGTGTTCCATATATAAAAGAGAATTCAAAGACAATTTCCTGTGCTAATGAGGCGGATATCCAATTAAGAGAGAATGATTTTATTCTCAAGGCCAGAAACCAAAATCTTTATAATCTTCTACCACACCTACCAACATTCATAATAATCCTATTAACACCCACATTCCAGTTCACACTGTCAAGAAATCAAATCATTCAATCAAACATAAGGACGACCATCTAGAACTGAAACATAGAAAAAGAATGATTTTATTCTCAAGGTCAGAAACCAAAACCGTTATAATCTTCTACCACACCTACCACACACCTACCAACATTCATAATAATCCTACAACACCCATGAAGAAATCACAAAAGGAAAGAATCAATCAATAAAATTAAATACTCAAAATCAGGAAGGCTGAAAAACATCCATAATCCAAATAGAGAAAATCATATAGAATCAAAAGACTACCTTCCCTATAGGAAGTCCTTGATAAATCTCTGCCATTGTTTTCACATGCCACAGCGTGTTCATAGATTTACCTCCCCTATAATGAAGTACAAATCACAATTGAGATAACTAGATATTTAGAATTGCAAAGAAATATTGAAATGAGACTTCATGATATAACTAGCAATAGAGATCAACAAATCAAACTCGAGGTGGTGGCTGAACACTATGAAGAAGGATGTTTCTATTATGATACACTACTCTGCAGAACAATGTGTATGTCTGGTGTTAAAACCATAGACAGAAAATAAAGGTAATGCATAATAAATTACATTCATCCAAAACCACATCTAAAAACACTCTACCCTTGAACACAAGTAGTTTTTAGCATTTCAGAAAACACATATCAAAACTCCAACTTGCTGCAACACGCTTCAACACATTTATCTCTCTGTGATTAAATAAAGAATAATAATCAAATAATTGATTTAAAAGAATAGTAAGAATAAGTATCAGTTTTTGAGATGAACCAAAGAATAAGTATCAGTCATAAATAATAAGAAGAAACTCTGAATTCGAAACCAATCAAAGCAGACAATCATCCTAAAGAATTAAGGCACTCATCTCCGATCACCATGGAAAATGACAAAAATCGTCTTGGTGACATTAACTTGTTGGAGGTATTTGAAAAAGATGTTCATGTCAGTTAATAATGTGTTTGGAGGTGGAAGTAAGAGGTGAAATAGAATTTCCAATTGGTATTAACTATGGCATTAATGTCTCAATTAAAATCTAAAATTTCTAATGCATATCAGATCCAATTTGGAGCACATATGAATTCAAGAGCAATTACTCAAGAGTTAACCAACATATAACTAAGAAGAGAGTTATAGATGTCACTCACTAGGCTCAGTGGTGGTGATCATAGCAGCTCCATTGAAATCACAAGACCCAAGAGACTCCCTTGATTATCAAATGCATAAGAAGCATGATACATAAATTTTTATGATCATAGCAACTCTCACCAAGTCGAATCACCAAATGCTGAACGTACATAATAATCTAGGAAGAAACTTCAATATCTAAAACTACAAATACATCAAAGAAACGTAAAGGAACTTGAATAAAACTACTCATTCAGTTCTTCCACCTTGAGGAGCAAATTTTGTAGGCACAAGTAATCCAGATAGCGAGGTTTGCATGTATCTTGAAACAAACCCCAACTAGGCATGAAGACAAAATCCACCAAGCAAAACTGTGTTGTGCACATGTATATTTCTAATCCTGAAACAATCCCCAATTGTTTACACGAAGAAGCATGATGACAACATCAAACAAACTAATGATACCAAACCTGTCATATTCAATAATTCACAAAAATCAAATACTTAATTAAAATCACAGGTAGGAAAAAAAGCATGGAGAAGAAGAAACCAATAATTCTGACTTTAGAAAAATGTCACCATAATTATGCAAGAAGCTAGATTTTTCAGGTAATGTTGCTCAACAATTTTCAAACATTTCACTGCAGAATAACAAATGCACAATATAATATTCATATGTGCAGACATTCAAAAACAAAAAGAAAGACAAGCATACTCATCAAAGTTAAATAACCCTAAGCTCTTAATGTTATTATCTGATAGAATCCTTCAAAATTCCAATTTCCATTATGTTGATTGCATATTGCAGTGTTTAATATATAAAAAACAGACAACTTAGACTAGCAAATTCATCTAAACCATGAAGCAGGAACAAAGAACCCAACCATATCGTCCTAAAATCCCACTGTCAACAAATCAAATCTTAAACCAAGCATAGGGATGACCAATCCAAAACAGAGATAGAAAAAAAAGTGATTTTATTCCCAAGGTTGGAGACCATAGTCTTTCGCTACAGCAGCCACTGACATTCATAACCCTGTAACATCAAAGAAGAAACATCTAAAAGGAATGAATCGATAAAAATAGACACTAATAATAGAAAGATTGAAAACACAAAATCCATAATCCGAATAGAGATAATCCTATTGAACAAACAGAATAACTAGTCCTGGATTATCTCCACCATAGCTTCCACGTGCCACCAAGTGTTCATAGATTACCATCCCTACAACACTGAAGGAGAAATCACAAGTCCATAAAACTACACACTTGGAATCAACAAAGAAACATAAACGAAAAGGACTCATGATGCATAGAGATCAGCAAATCAAACTTCAGACAATGGTGATGGCTCAGCGCTATGAATGACATAATAATTTTGACATTTTCAGATAAAATCCCTTGAAAATTTCAACTTCAATTATTTTGATTGCAGATAGAAGTGCTCAATATATCAACAAACAATTTCATCAATTCCTAATCCAAAGGCTGGTTCTCTGTGCCACTGTAAGGAAGAGGATATCTAATTAGGAGGAGAGTGATTCATGTAGATCAACATTATAAAAAAATTCAATAAAAAAAGTTTAGGAGTAGCAAATTCTTCCAAACCAATAGGCAGGAACAAAGAGCCCAGACTTGTTGTCCTAAATTCTCCGGCTGACATGTACGAATTCCCTTGAAAACAAAAAGATACCCACATTCCAGTTCACAGTGAATAAATCAAATCTTAAGATCAAATATAAGGAGAACCAATCTAGAACAGAAGCATAGAAAAAAATGATTTTGTTCCCAAGGCCAAAAATCAAGATCATTATAATCTTCTACACGGCTACCAGACCCCAACAATATTCATAATAACCCTGTAACGCAATAAAAGAAATGAATTGATAAAACTAAACACTCAAAATAGAAAAGGAAAATGGAGAAACACAAATCCATAATCCAAATAGAGATAATCATATAGAAGGGAAGTCCATGTTCGCCATAGTTTCGAAGTGCCACAGCGTGGTCACATAGATTACCTCCCCTATAACACCAAAGTAGAAATCACAAATTGACATAACTAGATAATTAAAATCGACAAAGAAATAATGAAATGAAAAGAATTTGAGGCAGTGGCTGACCATTATGAAGGATGTTACACTACACTGCAGATCAACAGGTTAACAATTCAGTGTGTATGTCTGGTATTACAACAATAGACAAAAATTAAGGTATGCAGAAAAAATTAGACTCATCGAAAAACCATTTGCCATCCTTAGCCTTCCACAATCAGGAATCTTAAAACGCTCTACACTTAAGCACAAGTAATTCTTAGCCTTTCAAGAAAAGGCGTATGAAAACTCCAGCTTGTTGCAAAACGCTTCAACACATATCTCTCTGATCAAATGAAAAATAATTCACGGAATCGAATTAAAAGAATAGTTAATAGTATCAATTACTTGAGATCTTAAGCATATTGATAAGCAAATAACAATCTCAACCAAGGAAAGCTTTTATATAAGAACAAACTCTGAAGTCGAAACAATCCAGATGCAAACAAGCATCTTAAAGAATTAAGGCACGTATAATGGGGAGTAGAAAATTTTATCCAAACCAAGAAGCAGGAACGAAGAGCCCAACCATGTCGTCCTAAATTCCAACATTCAGTTCACACTGCCAAGAAACCAAATCTTAAAACTAAGCATAAGGATGACCAGTCCATAACAAAAAACATAGAAAAAGAGTGATTTTATTTCCAAGGTTGGAGGACCATAATCTTCCGCTACAGCTACCACAACCACCAATTTTTATAACCCTGCAACATCCAAGAAGAAGCCACTAAAAGGAATGAATCAATTAAACTAGGAACACCAATAATAGAAAGATTGAAAACACATAGTCCATAATTTGAACAGAGATAATCGTATTGAACAAAAAGAACTAATCCTGGATTATCTCGACCATAGCTTCCACGTGCACCAAGCAGTGGCAAAGCTTGAAATGAAACATTATGATCAAATTTTTAAAATTTTAATGGATAAATAATATGTATAATATTGTATAGAATCTAAAATTACAACAACATACACCATATGAATCAATTAAAATTAACATATATCAAACCATACTAACCACAATTATCCTATAAATTTATATAATTTGATTTTTGAAACTTTGTCACAATTAATAATTATTTTTTGTTAATTTTTTTTTAACATCAACATTTTTTTCTTATAAAATTTATCTATTTTCATACATTCAATCAAATTCATATGTAAAATTTTTCTAAAAATTACATGTCAAATCATAATTTTACATAATTTTACTTTTGAGAAAATCACTTTACACGAGACATAGACAATCATTCTATACTCATTCAGAGAGCCAAAAGGAGATGAGAAAAGTAGGTGACTCGGGGTGGGGGTGTGGAGAGAAACTGAGAAAAGTAAGGTTACTATGTTTAGACTTAAGATAAGGAGAAAATAGATAAACTACACACTTGTAGCAATGGCATAGAGATCAAAAACTACAAACAAACATATAATCAAAAACTCAAACATATAAAACTCAATAATATGAAAACATAGAGATCAGCAAAACAAACTCGAGGTGGTAGCAATGGCTCAACGCTATGAATTGACGTTATTATTTTTGATAGCCAGCTGCAGAAATGCAGGTTAAATCAATGTGTGTGTCTTGTGTTGAGAGTTGAAACCATAGCCAAAAAATAATAATACAGAAGAAATTAGACTCATCCAGAACAATTGTAAAGCATTCTTAAAGTTTAGATCCAGTCTTTCAATAGGCAAAACCTTCGAACATGGAAGGGATAAACACAAGTAGTTGAACACTGCAACACATATTATTAGTCTCCATATTATTAACCTCCATGATTAGTAAAGAAATAATACCGAAAGAATTGACAGAGAAGTGTCAGATTATCAAGGTCTTCATCATATCGATAAGCAAACCCTAACAATCCCCAATTATGGAAGCAGAACATAAAAATAAGTTACCCTGAAAAAGGAACCATATAGAAACAAACCATCTGGAAGATAAATCTCAAAAACAATACCAGCCAACTCACTAATAGATTAATCAAATTGATCAAAAATGATACTTCTCGTTTGTATTTAAACCAAATAATGTAGGAATTCTTTGACAATCTTTTCCTTAGCTTTTAAGTCATTGTTTGCCTCTCTTCTACAAGACTAAAGGGGGAAAATCACATATGCAAAATTCCAAACTCTTAGAACCAACAAAATTACATAAATAATTCATGACATGACGTGTGGAGACCAGCAATCAAACTCAAGAGGTATGTATGGCTCAAATCCAGAAACAAACCCTACCGCAGAAAAGAAAAGAAACCCTACACAATTAAGGACATCAAACAGATAAGCTGGTGATACCAAACCAGTCATATCATGTGTTCAATAAATATTTGAAATCGTGGAAAGAAAAATAGTAGGAACGGTGAAAACTAGAAAAGGTCACCATAATTATGCATGAAGCTAACTTCTTCATAAAATGTTGCCAACCAATATTCGAACACTCAACTGCACAAAAACAAATTGCACTACTTTATTCAAATGTGTAATCCATCAGAAACCAGAAAAAAGAAACCAAACTCCTAAAACAAGTTAAATGATCTTAGATGTTATCTGACAATATCCCTTGAAAATTCCAACTTCAATTATCTTGATTGCGGATAGCAGTGCTCAATATATTTTCCAGACAATTTCATCAACTTCTAACGCAAAGGCAGGTTAGAGAGAGATTCCTGTAGTTCAACATTATCAAAAAATTTCCAATAGAAAGTATAGGAGTAGCAAAATTTTCCAAACCAAGAGGCAGGAACAAAGAGCCCAACCTTGTTGTCCTAAATCCTCCGGCTGAGATAGGAAATATTATCTAACATAGAAACCTGCGGAAAACACAAAGACATCCACATTCCAGTTCACACTATCATATTGAATGAAAAGAAATTTTGTCTTCATTGTGTTTAAAAACCTAAAGCTGAATAGGAATTCCTTGACAATCTATGCCATAGTTTCCATGTGCCACTGCGTGTTCATATGTTGTTATCTCTCCTATAACACCGAAATAAAAATCACAAATTGAGGTAACTAGATAATTAGAATCAACAAAGATATATTGATATGAAAAGAATTCATGAAATACAGTTGAGAGCAACAAATCAAGGCTGATCACTATGAAGGATGTTACTATTATAATACACTGCTGCTGAAAAACAGGTTAACAATCCAATGTGTATGACTGGTGTTAAAACCATAGACAGAAAAATAAAGGTAATACAGAATAAATTAGATTAATCCAAAACCATTTGCCGTTCTTAGCCTTCCAAATCAAGAATCTTGAAAGACTCTACACTTGAGCACAAGTAGTTCTTAAGCCTTTTAGAAAACACATCAAAACTCCAGCTTGCTGCAAAATGAGAACTTCAACACATAAATCTCTCGGTGATCAAATGAAGAATTAATATTCAAGGAATTGACTTTAAAGGATAGTCAATTGAAGTATCAATTTCTTGAGATCTTAAGCATACCTATAAGCAAATCATAACATTCTCAACCAAGGAAGCAGGTCGGTCATAAATAAGAACAAACTCTGAAGTTGAACCCATCTAGAAGCAGACAATCATCCAAAGAATTAAGGCATTTCGTCATATTAAAAATGCCATATTGCCTTAATTAAAATTCCAAATTTCTAATGACGCAGTTAGCAACACATTATAAGTGATAAAGAAGCAGGAAAACAACAAACACACACAAACTGATGATACCAAACCCATTATATTCAATAATTCACAAAAATCAGACTTCAAAATGTGAAAAGGAAGAGAAACATGTCAAAGAAGAACCAAGAATTCAAACTCCAGGAAAGTGTCGCCATAATTGTGCATGAAGCTAGATTTATCAGGTAATGTTGCTCTCAAACACTTAACTGCACAAAACCAAGTGCACAATTTAATTCATATGTGCAAACATTCAAAAAACAGAAAAAGACAAACAAACTCATCAAAGTAAAATAATCCTAAGCTGTTCATGTTATTGTCTGATAAAATCCCTTTAAAATTCCAACTTCAATTGTGATGATTGCAGATTGCAGTGCTCAATATATAAAAGAGACAATTTAACCAACTACAAAGGCAGGTCTCATGCACCACTGTAACGAAGATGATATTTAATTAGGAGAAGAGATCATTCATAGATCAACATTATCAAAAACTTCCAATGAAAAAAAGTATTAAGAGGAGTAGCAAATTTATCCAAACCAAGAGGCAGGAATAAAGAGCCCAGCCATGACGTCCTAAATCCCTCCTGCGATAGGAAATATATATAATTCTACAGAAAAACACAATGACAACCACATTCAGTTCTCACACTGTCAAGAAGCCAAATCTTAAAAATATTCACAAATAACAAAAACAAATAAAAAGAGTGATTTTATTCCCATGGTTGGAGACAAAAATTGTTATTCTTCAAAAGCTACCACATCCCACCAACATTCATACCCTGTAACACCCATGAAGAAATCACAAAAGGGAAGCAAACGACCAAAACTAATCAATCAGAATAGAAAGACTGAAAAACAAGAAGTTCATCCATAAATCGAGGTGGTGGCTGAACAGTATGAAGAAGGATGTTTCTATTATGATACACTACTCTGCAGAAAAACATGTTAACAATTCAATGTGTATGTCTGGTGTTAAAACCATAGACAGAAAATAAAGGTAATGCAGAATAATTACATTCATCCAAAACCACATCTTAAACACTCTACCCTTGAACACAAGTAGTTTTTAGCCTTTCAGAAAACACATATCAAAACTCCAGCATGCTGCAACACGCTTCAACACATTTATCTCTCTGATTAAAAATGAAGAATAATAATCAAAGAATTGATTTAAAAGAATAGTAAGAATACGTATCAGTTTTTGAGATGAACCAAGGAATAAGTATCAGTCATAAAAAATAAGATTTTGAGATCAACCAAGGAATAAGTATCAGTCATAAAAAATAAGAAGAAACTCTGAAATCGAAACCAATCAAAGCAGACAATCATCCTAAAGAATTAAGGCACTCATCTCCGATCACCATGGAAAATGACAAAATTCGTCTTGGTGACATTAACTTGTTGGAGGAATTTGAAAACGATGTTCATGTCAGTTAATAATGTGTTTGGAGGTGGAAGTAAGAGGTGAAATAGAATTTCCAATTGGTATTAACTATGGCATTACTGTCTCAATTAAAATCTAAAATTTCTAATGCATATCAGATCCAATTTGGAGCACATATGAATTCAAGAGCAATTACTCAAGAGTTAACCAACATATAACTAAGAAGAGAGTTATAGATGTCACTCACTAGGCTCAGTGGTGGTGATCATAGCAGCTCCATTGAAATCACAAGACCGAAAAGACTCCCTTGATTATCATATGCATAAGAAGCATGATACATAAAATTATTATGATCATAGCAACTCTCACCAAGTTGAATCTCCAAATGCCGAACGTATTACATAATAATCTCCAAATGCCGAACGTATTACATAATAATCATAGCAAAATTTTCCAAACAAAGAGGCAGGAACAAAGAGCCCAACCTTGTTGTCCTAAATTCTCCGGCTGAGATAGGAAATATTATCTAACATGTACAGAAACCTGCGGAAAACACAAAGACACCACATTCCAGTTCACACTGTCAAGAAATCAAATCTCAAGACATAAGGACAACCAATCTAGAAAAAATGATTTTGTTCCCAAGGTTGTCGAAAACCAAGATCGTTTATTAATCTTCAACCACAGGCACAACACCCCACCAACATAACCCTGTAACACCCAAGAAGGATGATTTGAAAAAAAATGATTTTGTTCCCAAGGCCGAAAATCCAAGACAGCTACCACACCCCACCAACTTTGATAATAACCCTGTAACACCCAAGAAGAAATCACAAAAAGGAATGATTTGATAAAACTAAACACTCAAAATTGATAAGGAAGACTGGAAACCCAAATCCATAATCCAAATAGAGATAATCATATTGAATGAAAAGAATTTTTGTCTTGATTGTGTTTAAAAACCTAAAGCTGAATAGGAAGTCCTTGACAATCTATGCCATAGTTTCCATGTGCCACTGCGTGTTCATATGTTGTTATCTCTCCTATAACACCGAAATAAAAATCACAAATTGAGGTAACTAGATAATTAGAATCAACAAAGAAATATTGATATGAAAAAAATTCATGAAATACAGTTGAGAGCAACAAATCATGGCTGAACACTATGAAGGATGTTACTATTATAATACACTAACGCTGCTGAAAAACAGGTTAACAATCCAATGTGTATGACTGTGTTAAAACCATAGACAGAAAAATAAAGGTAATACAGAATAAATTAGATTAATCCAAAACCATTGGCCGTTCTTAGCCTTCCAAATCAAGAATCTTGAAAGACTCTACATTTGAGCACAAGAAGCATGATTCATAACATTGTTATGCCCATAGCAACTCGCCCCAGGTTTGAATCAAGAAATGATGATCATACGTAATGATATAGAAAGAAGGAAACTTGAATGTCTAATAAAACGACATAAATATCTCAAAATCAAGAGGCAGGAATAAAGAGCCCAGCCATGATGTCCTAAATCCCCCCTCCTGCGATAGGAAATATATATAATTCTACAGAAAAACACAATGACAACCACATTCAGTTCTCACACTGTCAAGAAGTCAAATCTTAAAAATATTCATAAATAACTAAAACAAATAAAAAAGAGTGATTTTATTCCCATGGTTGGAGACCAAAATTGTTATTCTTCAAAAGCTACCACATCCCACCAACATTCATACCCTGTAACATCCATGAAGAAATCACACACAAAAACTAATCAATCAGAATAGAAAGACCGAAAAACAAGAAGTCCATCCATAAATCAAATAGAGATGATTAAATTGAACAATCGTTGTCTATTGTGATTAAATTGAACAATCGTTGTCATTTGCATGCATTTAAATATCTAAATAAACCTAAAGCAGAATGTGTTTCAAACAAAAGAGAGTAAGATTATAAGAAACCAAAACACCGCGACAAGCTACATTGAAAATGAGAGAAACAACTAAACTAGAAGAGGTTTATATAGAAAAGGCAGTCAAGATAGACGGCTGAGATAAAATCGGATGGTGGAAATTTTAACGGTTAAGATGCAATCAAAATAAGACCGTTGACGCGGTTTCTAATAAGCCAGTAATGAAAGGCTGGCTGCATCATACTATTTCGTTTTCAATGCTAACTGAATATATCTAAGATAATTAATATGATATGAACTTATTTTGATATTATTAATACGATAATATCATAATTAAATTTATTTATTTATTCATCGTATAAATAATATTTTTTTATTTTAATAAATATTAATTTTATCATAATTAATTCACAAGAGATTTTAATTCAAAAGATATGATAATTAAATTTTGTTATTTTTTTGCATATAAACCTATTAACATTACATTGATATATGAGACGAGAACTAAAATTATTTTGCATAAAATGTCTTACATTATATTTAGACTTTAGATTTTATATATAATAAACTACAAGTACAAGTTAACAGGCTGTGAAGTACAAGTTAACAGACTCTAAAGTACAGAATCACAAGTACAAGTCAGCTCATCTCCAACCAGTTCGAAGAACGTTATTAGATCTCAAGAACGTTCTTGGTTTCAGCATGGACTCTCTTGCTTTTTGGCTGATCTTATCCATTCACTTTCTCACGACAACTGTCCTTATTTCAACGGATAAATGAGTTGTCCTAAGCTCTTTTGAAGCCTATAAATACAGCTTTAAGATGAAGAACAATACACAACTCAAAGTGCCAAGCAAAGCATCGGTAATTCAGTCATACTCGAGCTTGTCAAAATCATTCTCAAGTTGCAATTGTTTAGACAAACTCTCAAATTAAGTTTTGATGAAAATAAACAAAGGTTAATTAAGAATGTTAATTATGATTCTAAATGTTATGTTAATTTAATTTGTGCTCTTGAGTGTTTTTATTCAAAGATAGGAATCAAGCAAAGCAAAGAAATCAGATGAAAAACTAAACAGAACATTCTTGACTATAAGCTGTAAAAAACGGAGAATGTTCTGCAGAATTAAGACTGATCGTCACAGCCACTTGACCAATCAATCTCCACTATTTCAACAGAGCTTTTATCTCTAATCTTTATACTAAGTTCATCACTACATGACAAGGAACAAGTAGGAATCATTCTTGTTAAAGAAGGCTTTCGAATCACTAAGTTAAAGGTCATGAATCAAAGCAAAATAAAATGGGTTGTAACTTTCTCTAGCCTGAACTGTCAAGAAAGTTAAACCAAGACTGAGCCTCAAGATTGATCATCAAATCTCCAGATTGTTCATAACACTAATAGACCAAATTGATCATCAATCTCCGTTTCTGCAAAATCAATCTCCTTATTTCTGCAGAAGTTGTTCATTACTTTCCAAACTGTTTTGGACAAAATCAAGTCTCCAAATCAACGATATATCATCAACAAATATATCTAAAGCTTAAGAGATCATTAAACGTGCAGGCAATTTGATCAAGAATGAATCAAACAGCTCAGTCAAACAAGCCCAAAACTGTTCAAAAGGCTGGATTATTTTTATTCACTTATATTGGTTTTGGTCAAAACTGAGAAAGCACTACCAACAGCTCTTTTTTACCATTATTAATTGCTCAAATTGTCTATAAAAGGAAGGCTAATACTCAACAAAACTCAGAACTTCAAGTGCCAAGAATACTCATCAAATCACATACACTTGCATTCTTGAAAGCTTCTCATTCACGAAAAGAATCAGTTCTAAAACTACATTTATACTTCCAATTTATTTTACTGAGTTCTTTTATCCTGAATCTATTCTCAAACAAGAGTTGAGCATAATCAGATTCAATCAAACTTCTTAAATCATTATTGTGTAAACTCATAACTATAAGGATTGTTTATAGTTTGAGTATGATTAAATAGTGAATTATAAAATCCTATCAGAACTGTTAGGTGACTTGATTGAATCCTTTCTGGGTGGAAAGGAATTGAAGTTACAGATCAAGGTTGATCTTTAACTGTGTAAACAAAAGATTGTTCTTCGTTTTTGAACACTTAGTGAAAATCTTACAGTTGTGAGGACTGGACGTAGCCCGAGTTGGGTGAACCAGGATATATCATTGTGTGGTATCTCTTCCTTATCTATATTTACATTCGGTCATTTTTATTATCAAATTAAATAGAGAAGTTAAAAACTGTGATTTTAACTAAACAAGAACGTTCTCCGTTTTCTGTTTCTAGAACCAAGAACGTTCTCCGTTTTCTATTTTCATAACCAAGATCATTCTTGAGTTGTTTTTCTTAAGTTTTTAATAGGAAATTTTAATTAGGCAAGTTTACAATTCAAACCCTCTTCCTTGTAACTTGACATTGCTACTTCAGCAGTTCCATTCTTTGTGTTGTTTTAGAATCAGTAATAATTGAGTTCTAAAATATAGAAACTATTTCTCAAACAAGAGTTGAGCAATACCCAAATCCTAATATTCTCAAAATAATTACTTTGTAACTCAAGGCTATATTGTTAACATAGCTTGAGTAGTGTGTAAAAATCTTTTTATGATTTAAAAGGTAGCTTGTAAAATCCTTTCTGAAATAGTGTAAGGTAAACCTGTGGAAATCCTTTATAGGTAGAAAGGTAGAAACTGTGTAAAAGATCAAGGCTGATTTGTGAAAAACTGTGTGAAAACCAACAACGATCTTGCTTTGAGAACTTAGTGGAAAATCTCACATTTGTGAGGACTGGAAGTAACCCGTGTTTGGGTGAACCAGGATATATGTTTGTGTGATCTCTCTATCTCTATTTATTATCTGTTTTACAATCAGCTTATATATTGATAAATTGATATTGTTGTTTTTCCACTAACCAAGAACGTTCTTCGTTTATAACCAAGATCAATCTTGAGTTAAACTTTTAATTTTTAAACATGAATTTTTAAAAGGGGCAATTATAATTCAAACCTCATTTCTTATAATTGACATTGTTACTTCCATTGGCATTAAAGTCAGTCTCTAAGGATTAAACACCCAAAAAGTGTTAGAGCAAAAGATTCAGGAAGATAATGTCAAAAGCTAAAAACATTGCTGAAGGAGGGTCATCAAACAGACCACCATACTTTGATGGCTCAGATTATTATTTCTGGAAAAGAAAAATGCAATTGTTCCCAAAGTCACAAGATACTGGTATGTGGAGAATCATCACAAATGGAGACTTCCTACCAAGAGTAGATCAAAAACAATTCAACATCTGCTGAAAAGAAAGAAGCAGATTGGACATCAGATGAAAAATATAAGGTACTTATAAACTCAAAAGCTAAATTATTTTCATCATGTGCTTTAAGCAGGGAAGAAAGTGAAATAGTAGATGAATGTGATACGGCCAAGAAAGTATGAGACGCATTGCAAACTCACCATGAAGGAACAAGCCATGTTAAGGAAACAAGAATTGACATTGGCATTCGAAAGTTCGAATTGTTTGAAATGAATGAAGGAGAAACAATCGATGAAATGTACTCAAGATTCACAACTATAGTGAACGAAATGCGCTCTCTTGGCAAAGCTTATTCAGTACAAGACATGGTAAGAAAGATCATGAGATGTCTTCCAATCATGTGCAGACCAATGGTGACAGCTATAAGCCAAGCCAAGAATCTTGAGGTATTGGGCTATGAAGAACTTATTGGAACTCTAAGGGCACATGAAGTGCTGTTACTGGAAGATAAACCTAAAAAGAAAGGCAAAATAATAGCCCTAAAACATTTCAAAGCTCACCAAGTATTCAACAAACAAATGAGAAAAGTGATTCAGAAGATGGCCAAGAAGATGTTGACGAAGAGATTGCTCTCCTCACAAGAAAGATACAAAGAATGATGAGGAGAATAGATCAGATCAAAAAGGGATCTCCAGATAAAAAGGACTTCAAGACTGAAGTAGATAAAAGCAAAATCACTTGCTTTGGATGCAACAAACAAGGACATTATAAAACTGAATGTTCATTGAACAAAAAAGTGCCAAAGAAATTCCCCTTCAAAAAGAAGTCAATGATGGCAACCTGGGATGATTTTGATGAATCAGAAATAGATGAACCTGAAGAAGCCAACCTGTGTTTGATGGAAAACACTGAAGATACAGAGGTAACAAATTCCGAACCATGTCTTGTATGTAAACAAATGGAAACATAATTTGATAATTTGCTAAATGATTCAAATTTTCTCATTCAAAAGTGTAGTTCCTTTAAAGATAAATTTCACAAGGAAAAAGAAGAGAAAAAGAAAGTTCAGGCTATGAATGACAAACAAAAAGAGATCATTCAAAAACTAAAAGAGTCTCAACTCAAAATTTTGAATCTGAAAGTTCAGAAAGTCAAGAACGATCTTCACCTCAAACGGAGAACGTTCTTCTTAAAGTTGAATTTGAAATTCTTAAAAATGATTTAACAAACTTCGTTAAAGCTACTGAAACTTTTCAGAGAATTAGGGATCCCAAGTGAGAATATTTGATAAAGCTGGGCTTGGTTTTGATAAAACTCAAAAAACCAAAATGTATGAAAACTTTTTTGTTCCTAAAAGGAAAGAGGGAAAATGCAAAATCAAATGTTCATATTGCAACAAAATTGGACATTTAGAGTTTGCATGCTATATTAAAAAAAAGATGAAAAAAATCAAGAACAAAAAGATCTTCAGAAAAGAAGAACATTTTAGAACAAAAACAAAATTTTCTCAAAATCTAAAAAAAGGAGAACGTTCTCCAGCTAATGTAAAAAACGAAAAATGTTCTGGAGCTTTATCAAAACCAGCTGTAACTCAGTCTTCTAAACCTTTTTCATAACAAACCACTAGATATTCCTACTGGTCCAAGATTGGCCAATCTGAGACAACATTTAACACTAAAAAGGAATCAGATTTTAAAACTAACTTCTCAAGACCCAAGACCAAGTGGATACCTAAAATTGATATAACACATCATGTAGGATTGATTTCAAGATGTCAAGAAAAGGTCATGGTTCTTGGACAGTGGCTGTTCAAGGCATACCACGGGTGACAAAAATTGCTTCATGTCATTTATCAAAAAGGATGGAGGATCTGTAACATTTGGGAACAATGATCAAGCAAAAATCAATGATGTTCAATATGTTGAAGGATTGAAACATAACCTTCTTAGCATTAGTCAACTCTGTGATAATGGCTTTGAAGTTATTTTTAAACCAAATATATGTGAAGTGAGAATGGCAAATTCTGATGAAATCATATTTTCTACATCCAGAAAGAAAAATCTTTACATTTTATACATTGAAGAGCTACCAGACGAATCTTGCCTCATGTCCATAAATAAAGACAAATGGATATAGCATAAAAGAACTGGACATGTGAGTGTGAAAACAATTTCAAATTTTTCAAAATTAGATCTTGTTAGAGGACTTTCTAAAATAAACTTTGAAGAAGATAAAATATGTGAAACTTGTGCAAAGGGAAAACAAGTTAAAAGTAGTTTTCCTCCAAAAGATTTTATATCAACCAAAAAACCTCTTTAACTACTTCACATTGATCTTTTTGGTCCCATCAAAACCACCGGTTTATGAGGTATGAAATATGAATTTGTGATTGTTGATGATTTTTCTAGATACACATGGGTGTTGTTTTTGAAACAAAAGGATGATGAATTTAATGATTTCAAAAACTTTTGTAAAAATATTCAAAATGAAAAGGAATCTGTAAGACCCAATATCATTTGTCTATAATATGATAATTAGATCCATACACCTTAATAAAACAGAGGTAACTAATAATGAATAATAAATTAGAATCACCATCATAACTGAAAACTACATTCATAAATATAGTTTATAACTTGTTTAGTAGATTCATAAAATATTACATATTGAAAACAAACTACGATTGAATGATTACATCATAAAACAAAATATCAAATTCTAATTCCACGAGTTTGGAACTGATCTTCTTATGCTAAATTCATGTCTCGTGTTCCTCCAGTTGCTAAATAAAAAAAATAATTGGGGTGAGATAAAAATATCTCAGTGAACTCTGAAAAAAATAAAGGGAAAACAATCTCAAAGAGTTTCTTTCATAAAAGTGTATAAAACGAGAAAAATAATTGTACATCTCAAGATAAAACTCTCAATCTTAAATTTTTATAAAAGTTGTACTTATAAATATATATATACACACACACACACACACACATACATATATATTATTGTGAAAAACATATGTACGACCTTAAATCTTTTCCTTTTGAATAAGGAAAAGTCGCCCAATATCTTAATGTGGGTCACCAAGATAATTGAGTTTTGATTGGTAAATGTGGTCTGACCAAACCCCAATCAGCTTCCTGATTGTTCTCCTTTACATGTTATTCCATGCCTGGAATAACCTAAATGTCCCACCGTGAATAAGGTCATGCATGATTTGATTAATGATATTGTACAAAACGATGTTTTGTATAAAATGTCTTTACTATGCCATATATAAAATGTGTCATTCATCCACAACAGTTATCAGTAACTTAGGCGAGATATTAAACCCATAATAAATTAATCCTAAGTTCTTAATTCAAAACGAAAATCATAGTTAGAAAAATAGAAACAACATTGGAGTCATGAAGATAGTAACAACATCAAAGTCATGAAAATAGTAAAAAATATCAAAATCATGAAATTAATAACAACATAAAAGTCATGAACACTCATTTGGATGCAACTTTAAAATACCTATATGCAAAAATTCCATTTCATCACACTCTAATTCTCCTAATCCATAATAACCCAAAACTATATTATTCGAAGAATTTCAGCGTCCAAAATCCTCGTACTAAAAAAAAATTAATGTAACATAACAAATGATGATCATACGTAAATAATATAGAAAGAAGGAAACTTCAATGTCTAATAAAACGACATACATATCTCAAAACCAAGAGGCAGGAATAAAGAGCCCAGCCATGACGTCCTAAATCCCCCCTCCTGCGATAGGAAATATATATAATTCTACAGAAAAACACAATGACAACCACATTCAGTTCTCACACTGTTAAGAAGCCAAAGCTTAAAAATATTCATAAATAACAAAAACAAATAAAAAAGAGTGATTTTATTCCCATGGTTGGAGACCAAAATTGTTATTCTTCAAAAGCTACCACATCCTACCAACATTCATACCCTGTAATATCCATGAAGAAATCACAAAAGGGAAGCAAACGACAAAAACTAATAAATCAGAATAGAAAGACTGAAAAACAAGAAGTCCATCCATAAATCAAATAGAGATGATTAAATTGAACAAAAAGAATCGTTGTCTTGATTGCATGCATTTAAATATCTAAATAAACCTAAAGCAGAATGGGTTTCAAACAAATCAGCTACATTGAGAATGAGAGAAACAACTAGACTAGAAGAGGTTTATATAGAAAAGGCAGTAAGGATAGACGGCTGACATAAAACAGATGGTGGAAATTTTAACGGTTAAGATACAATCGAAATAAGACCGTTGACGCGGTTTCTAATAATTAATATGATACGATCTTATTTTGATACAATTAATACGATAATATCAAAATTAAATTTATTTATTTATTCATCGTTTAAATAATACTTTTTTTTTATTTTAACAAATATTAATTTTATCATAATTAATTCACGAGAGATTTTAATTCAAAAAATATAATAATTAAATTTTGTTATTTTTTTTGCATATAAACCTATTAACATTACATTGATATATGAGACGATACTTAAAATTATTTTGCATAAAATGTCTTACATTATGTTTAGACTTTAAATTTTATATATAATAAACTACGATTTTAAAAGTACATATTATTCTTAAGCATTAATTAAATATTTCATTGTATAATTAATTATTAGTATTATATAATATCATTAAAAAAATAGTATTTACAACATGCCATTAATT
>JBBPBP010000001.1:66745171-66759379 GCA_037974735.1 Cicer chorassanicum
ACTAAATAGTACTGTTCACATTTTAATATTATAGTATAGCATGTTTCAAATAAATCTCTAAGATGGTTTTAAATTAAATATTTCATCAATTAATTTGACTAAAATAAGTTTTAATTAAACTATATTGAATTTTTTATCCAATTTCAAATTTTTGGACTTTTTTAAAGAACTACCAAAAAGTTAAGAATAGAATACTGATAAACAAAACTAAGAATAAAATACTGATAAACAAAACTAATATCAAATACCACTAAACCTATTTCAATGTATTTATTTGATTTATTAACATTTTTTCAATGAGATATATATTGCTCTTAAAAAAGCATAATTTTAAAGTGGAAAAGTAGATAATATTTTTTATACCATAACAACCTTCAAAACCTAATGTCATGTTTACATTAATTAACTAATGCTCATAACATGAGTTTATTTATACTTTTGCCAAAAAATTTGTGAAAGATCTATGACTATCTTTTACTACATCTAGCTCTCATAATTAGTGGACAAGTTCGAGACTTTTGCCTTATTTTTCCAATCGTGCTAAAAATCCTAAAATTAGTAGTGTCGAGTCACAATAATTCATTATAAAATAGAAAACAAACTCTAACAAAAAAAAAAAACTGAATCAGAGCATTAATTATGGGTCCTGCAAAATTCAACAACTGCATAACACAACCTTCCGCAGTTTCATGGAAACATATCTCCTTCAAATCATCCAATTCACCAAAAAAGACTATCACAAAGTAAATCAATCAATCACACGCAGAGGGGCATTTTTAGGTCGTTTAATTTTTATCAACGTTATCACAATTTTCTCCTCTTCGCATTTCACGCCAAATTCCTCAGCAATGTTCCAAAACAATAATCACCACGGCGTATCGATCTCAGTCTCCGACGACGAATCCGACGAACTAGGTCGGATGCGTGTTCGCGCTCGACGGAAACGGAAGAAACTTGGCCACAAACGATTGCTGAGAAAACTTCTACTCAAATACTGGATGCTACTTATCATTATTCCAGCTGCGTGTTTGCTCTTTTACGAAGCCACACGAATTGGTCTAGTTCCACAATCACGCACTCAAGTCGATGGATCTACTCCCACATTGGTTAAACAATCCCACCCTAACTTGGATCGTCTTGATCCTACTACTCATGTTGTTGCTGGTGTCAGAGAACGTAAGTTCATTTTTAATTTTGTAGAATTTATTTTGATTAGAAGTTAGTTGGTTTGCTTGTGAGTTTAGGTTTAGAGGGATTCATGTAAAAAAGTTGAGGCTAAAATTATGTTTGGAGTCCAAAGCTTCAATTCCTGATAAGCTATAAGCTCTGTTTGGTAAAATGCAACGAATAGCTGATATGCTAACCAATGGCGGATGGATGGAGTGGATAAACTAGTTCATAGTAGATAACCTTGGAGATTGACTTTGAGTGTTTGGTAAAATTAGTTGTTGAGCTAGCTAATAGATATAAAATGAGATAAAAGATATTTTTTTATTAATATTTAAATTTTTTTCGATTAAGATTATTAAGGTCGAAATGAGAGAAAGAATGATACACTCTAAACTATAAACTCGAACGCAAAAGACGCTAGAGCTAGTGAAAAATTGTTTTAAACTTGTGAGAGAAAGACGGTTACCAAACAACTTTACTTTGATCATACGAACTTATATGCTATAAGATTGGCCTTGCCAATTTGAGTCATTATTGATTCTAGAGGGAAAAGCAATTCTCCATGAGAACACTCAACATATCAACATTAATTTTATGTTTTTGGAAACATTTTGTTGGTCTATCACAACAGTGAATGCAAACATGTACTTATTTTTACTGCCCTTAATTCTTTCATTGCATCTGTAGTAATGAGTGAGGTTTTGTTTTTTATTTTGATAAAACTCAAGGAGGCCAATGTTGTGTATGACATGTGAATTAATTCTATCAGGTTGCTTGAAGCTTCTACCACCTGAAAAACTTGAGCAATTAGAGATTCCTGTGGAAGGAGAAACTAGTTTACATATTGGTAAAGTCTTGTATATGTCAGAGAGAGATGCGTCTTTTACAGGAGGGAATACGACATTGTCTCAATTGCGTGCGGAGGATACAAGATTTAATTTATTTACTGGAAATCAAACATTTGAGGAAAGAGATAGAAGTTTCGAGGTGATTAGTACTGCTTAAATTATTTTTTCCTAGATAAACTGTATGTAATTTATGTTTTTGGCTACTTTTTTCACTACTTGATATGCTTAGTTGTAGTTATATATTCTGTTATATGTAATATGCGGTTTGATTTGGTTTTGGTTCTTCATTGTATAGGTGAAAGAAACTATGATGGTACATTGTGGGTTCTACAGTGTGAATGGAGGGTTTAGAATATCTGATGAAGATAAAAGTTTCATGGAAGGTTGCAAAGTGGCGGTATCTACTTGTGCATTTGGTGGCGGCGATGATCTCTATCAACCGATTGGAATGTCAAAGGCTTCGCTTAAGAAGGTTAAATAAGTAGTATTAGAGTTTATTCTTGACATATCTTAGAAGTCACTAATCTTATTTGCCAAATCTATTTAGTGGTTCGCAGGTTTGCTATGTAGCATTCTGGGATGAAATCACCCTAAAAGCGCAGGAATTAGTGGGTCGCAGAGTAGGAGACAATGGATTTGTTGGAAAATGGCGTGTAATTGTCGTTCAAGATCTTCCTTTTTCCGATCAAAGGTTGAATGGTAAAATTCCCAAGGTATTAAATCTTTGATGCCCCCATCTCTTCCTGTATATGTCATTTGCTACATCATGATAATGTTTCATGTTCATAGTAGTTCTGTTGCTGCACTTTCCCACTGCAATATGAATCATGTACAGAATGGTTGTTGTCTTCATTAACTCCATGGACACATGCTTTATTTTGTCAAGGATAAAATGAGATATATGGGCATAATGGCTTTTGTATATCTGTTCCCTGTTCAACCATGTGTGAGCTTGCAAATTTTTCAGATGTTAAGCCATCGCCTTTTTCCTCATGCAAAATACTCTATTTGGGTAGACTCCAAGTCCCAATTTAGGAGGGACCCACTAGGTGTGTTGGAAGCACTCCTTTGGCGCACTAGTTCTTTACTTGCCATCTCAGAACACGGAGCTCGCAGTAGTGTCTATGATGAAGCAAAGGCTGTTGTCAAGAAAAACAAAGCCAAGCCGGAGGAAGTTGAAGTGCAACTAAATCAATACAGAAAAGATGGCTTGCCTGAAGACAAGAGATTTAATGGAAAGAAAGGTATTCATTGATAATTTTTTCATTAGCTAACAGAAATTTTAACATTAAGTCTTCTTTTCTTCATAACAGAAAGATTTTTGTTCTGTTTCATCCAAAATTTAGCTGTCATCTTTTGAATTGATATTGTATATAGCTATATGTTTGTCGATAGATGTCATTGAGTCTGTTATCAAACTTTGACTTTCACTGATTAGACATATTCCCAACCGTTGCACCAATAATTTACAATGTTCAATCAAACTTGTTTTTGCAGCTCTATGTGAAGCCTCTGTTATAGTGAGGAAGCATACGCCACTAACAAATCTATTGATGTGTGTCTGGTTTAATGAGGTGGTTCGCTTCACTTCTAGGGATCAGCTCAGCTTCCCATATGTTCTGTGGCAGTTGAAAGCATTCAAAAACATCAATATGTTCCCTGTATGCACCCGCAAGGATCTGGTCAATAGCATGGGCCACATTCGCAAGGCAAAACCATTGCAAAACTGATTTAGTTAAATTGGTCGAACGTTGAAGCGATGCCTACCTACAGTTATCAACTCATTCCTTATTTCATTTTTTTCATTAGCCAATCAAATCAGGTATATGTGTTGTTTGTTTTTCTAGCCCCTCTCTTTCTCCTCTCTTAATCGGTATAGGTTATAGTTTTGTATTTATTGTTTACTATGAGCTCTTTGATTAAGTTATTCCAGAAAAGTTGTAGTTGGCAGAAAGGCAAATGATACAAACAAGAGATTTTGCTTTTGACTTGTTTCCCGACTCAAATTTCTATGTTAACATCAATATTTTTAAGTGAAACTAATTAAATTAGCAATATGTTCCCTGTAGGACATAGCAGTTATTCCAGCAACATTTTTGAAGTGGGATCTGATGGCAAGGGTATTTATCAAAGGTAAACACACAATGAAGCAGTTGTCCCCAGCAAAACTACAAATCACTGATGCAATAGATGCCTTATCACTGTAAAGAAGCCTTTTATATTCCTGAGATAGAAAAATTGCTTAATGAAGGGGTAACCCTTTTAAAGATGGTTATTTTTATGAGGAAATGACTTACAATTAAGTTGTATCTGGATTTTTATTTTGATGGTCAGTTGGTTTAGTTTCCAATGTTTTATAGACTATACAAGCAATAAGCTTGACTAGTCCTGAAAAAAAAAGTTGAATAGAGAAAGGAACCTTTTCAAGGTGTAGTAGTTTTTATTATTAGAAATAGTTATGACCAATGAGGTTGTTATGGGTGGACTTCTAGATTGTGTTTTTTTTCTTAAATAACCTTTATATTTGTTTGATCCTCGAATACCAATATTTCTCTTGTTCTAGTTAACAAAAACCCGTAAAGTAGTTTTAATAAGGTACTTCTTTTAGTCACAAATATAAACTTCTATTGGTTAGCATATTAACTATTCGCTGCATTTTACCAAATAGAGCTTATAGCTTATCAGGAATTGAAGCTTTGGACTCCAAACATCAATATAACCTTTATAGTTTTATTGATTGATTCTTTCCTTTTGTGATTTCTTCATGGGTGTTACAGGATTATTATGAATGTTGGTAGGTGTGGTAGAAGATTATAACGGTTTTGGTTTCTGACCTTGAGAATAAAATCATTCTTTTTCTATGTTTTAGTTCTAGAATGGTCGTCCTTATGTTTGATTGAAAGATTTGATTTCTTGACAGTGTGAACTGGAATGTGGGTGTTATAGGATTATTATGAATGTTGGTAGGTGTGGTAGAGGATTATAACGATTTTGGTTTCTGGCCTTGAGAATAAAATCATTCTTTTTCTGTGTTTTAGTTCTAGAATGGTCGTCCTTATGTTTGATTATCTCTATTTGGGTTATGGATTTGTGTTTCTCCGTTTTCCTTTTCTATTTTGAGTGTTTAGTTTTATCAATTCATTTCTTTTATTGCGTTACAGGGTTATTATGAATACTGTTGGGGTCTGGTAGCCGTGTAGAAGATTATAATGATCTTGATTTTTGGCCTTGGGAACAAAATCATTTTTTTCTATGCTTCTGTTCTAGATTGGTTGTCCTTATGTTTGATCTTAAAATTTGATTTATTCACTGTGAACTGGAATGTGGGTGTCTTTGTGTTTTCAAGGGAATTTGTACATGTCAGCCGGAGAATTTAGGACAACAAGTCTGGGGTTGTTGAAGATGGAATTGTGGTTGAAGATGGTGGAAAAGGAAAAAGAAAATGCGGTGACAATGAAATAGTAGAAAGGTTGAGGAAGGAGGAAGTTGAAGGTGGAGTGCGCGTCGCAGTCGACGATTAAGGCTTATTATGATGATTTTAAAAATTTGCATAGTATATGTTTGATGAAATTCACACTACATAGTTCTATTAATTTGAGATAGGATTTGCTTTGAGTTCCCAAATGTGGTGTGTTATTTTCGTTGTGAACATGTTTTTTTTATGTATATAATTCTGTTACTGGGTTGTCTCTATATTTCTAATTATTCTGTTAATAGCATCTGAATTGATGCTGGTTTCTGAAAAAGTCTTGTGTTTCACAAATTATAAATTGGGTTAAATGTATTTTTTTGATATCTTAGCATAAGATTTAGACTTGTTTGTTATAGATTCTAAGAAAAAGTGATTTTGATGTTCTATAATTTAGATAGTGTATTAGTGCCGAGTGAAATTTCCTTTAATTTTATTAGTGCCTCTAATATGAATCCTGTAATATTATTTCCTTTAATTTTGATTACAAGTAAGCATATCTATTTCATATTTATTTTAAAAAATATTTACGAGTACTAACATTACAATAAACTGAGTGAAATTATACTTGAATTTCTTAGGATCTCGGGATTAGAACTTTGTCCATGAAAAAAATGTGATTTAGATAATGAAGTTCATTAAAAATGATCAATCGGGTTTCTCAGAGGAGATTAGCGTAAGATTGGTGGTTACTTCTCAAACATATTTTTCACAAAAACTTGTTCTATAAAAATAAAATAAAAAGTCATTTAAAAATAAAACTTAAATTAATTGAAAAATATTTTAAGAATTACATGCTTAAATATAATAAAATTAGTCAAATTTCTTATATTAGAGACCGCCAAATATAGATTTGTTTTGCTACTTATAAGGGAGGTGTGATCTCTTTTGTTGCCAGTGACCAAATACATATCAAAGCATCTCCAGCTGTGCCAGAAGCAATGGCTTAACCTTTACTGATTTAGATCACGTAATCGTTAATTGCTGTGTTAAGACAGGTGAAAGCAAAGCTGATATAATGGTTTTGTTGGGGTTGCTAGAAACCTTGACTCTATTTCTTGGGTGGGAAGTGTCCCAAACCCAATTGCTTCTATCGTTTGTTCTGAGTCCCTCTTTGGGCGTTGAATGAAGTGCTTTCCCGTGAAAAATAAATGTTATACACATGATTCAGGGCCAGGGCCATAACAACCATCTTCAGAAATTTTACAGATAGTTGAGATATTCAGAAACAATCTTTTCACAGACTTTCAATACACCTAATTCAGGAACAAATACACACAATGAGACCTTCGACATAGTAAAAAGGTTATCTAGACTGGCTAGTTACCTACATTTCGCAATTCCATACAATCAAGCGAATAAGAAATAAGGAATATGAAAACAAAGGGCAGGATTCCGTATACAGATGCCTCAGGGGAAACCTACGATCAATAGTTCTGAAACCGAAAGTAACCAACTACAAGGATACAGAGAAGAAAGAAAAAGACAGACCAGACCATATATGAAAAACTCCAACATCAACGTTTGGAATATTGAGGGGCTTTACGAGCTTTCTTGAGACCAACTTTCTTCCTCTCAACAACTCTAGAATCTCTGGTCAGAAGCCCTTGTTGTCTCAAAGGTACTCTATGACCTTCACTCACCTTTAGCAACGCCCGAGCAATGCCAAGGGTGATTGCCTGTGCCTGACCGGAGAGGCCACCACCCTCAGCTTTAATAAATACATCATAACTATTTTCATATCCCAAAGTTATTAAGGGCACCTTAATGTATTGAAGCCACAACGGATTTCCCTGAAGATATT
Source organism: Cicer chorassanicum (assembly GCA_037974735.1). Lineage (NCBI taxonomy): Eukaryota > Viridiplantae > Streptophyta > Magnoliopsida > Fabales > Fabaceae > Cicer > Cicer chorassanicum. The sequence continues at coordinate 66,752,463 of JBBPBP010000001.1, forward strand.
CCTGTACAACATAAAAATCATAAATCAGACAAAAGACGATAAACAGAGACAATGAATAACAACATAAGGACTAAAAAAAGTAGACAGAAATCAAAGCAAGTGTTTGGATGGGGAGTACTGAAGGGAAAGCCACAGGAAGATTAAACTTTCATTTTTGAAGTAAGAGTTAGATTCGTGTATGTTTTCACCTTGGAGCTCCCTCCAATTTATGTTTTATAAGGAACCTTCCTCTGCCTCGGCTACCTCTGAGGTCAGAGGTTGGCTGTTGGATTCTAATTTCTAACGACTGAGACTCTGAGAGTATTGATCTCTCAGCAGTTGAATTCATTCAATGACTGACTTTCGGATGAGGCGGAATAGGATCCAAGTTCCTTATGTTTTTGGGATGAATAACACTGTATTGGAATTCATCTGAATTGATATTGAAATATGCACATAATGTTTAAAAACTAAATAAGAAAATAAAAAGTTCATGATAGTCTATCTATGAACTATGAAGCAGACACTGAAAATGCAGATACAATGGTAATATTTGGGAAATTGAAAGTGATTGAATATAACCATATGCGCTAGTGTGGTGTCAGTGTTACCCTTCCGCACCAACATGTTCTAAAGGAATTTGGATCATCTAAAATGAGAAGTTAGTAAAGTATCTAAAATGAGAAGTTAGTAAAGTGAAAAAAACAATGGTGGATATTATAGTCACTCATAATTAGAATCATGCATGTGCATATAACATTAACCATTGATTTGTTTATTAATGGTTGATATTACTCTCACTAGGAGCCTATTTGGTTCTAAAATGTCAATGCAACATAGTAGTAATCCATTATTTTATTTTTATTCTAAGAAATATTAAACTAGATAACATTTACTTGAAATGAAAATTCCATCTTCCCTTCCGTCTTCTAATTGAAATTCTCATCAAACCCTAAATCCAATACTATATTAGAAAACGCATTCTAATAAAACATAAATTGGAAACACAAAATACAGTGTTCAATTAGATAAACCATTCCAGCAACAAAAAAAACGGCACCTAGACTACAAATTAGAAAACGCATATGAATAATGTGAACGAGAAAGAAAAGGAAGAGAGAGAAGAGACCTTAGCGTCACGATAATTAATGACAATTTTGCCAGTTCCTTCCTGGAGAACAACCCGAGCGACGGCAGATTTCCGGCGACCAGTGCCGATGATAGTTTGAGCGGCGAATCCACCGGGAAGTCTTGATTTGACGTATTTTTGGAGGTCGTCGATTTCCGGTTCGGAAGGAGCAACGAGTGATGTTGCGGAGACAGTGAAGGAAGGAAAATTGGGAGAACGGGAGAGGGTTCTGGAGAGAGAAAGAGTGGTTGGTTTATGAGAGATGTTGGAGGAAAATGAGAGTGAAGAAAGAGTAGCTGTGAGAGATGATAATGAAACAGCCATGGTTTTGGACACTGATGAATGGATGTAGCCAGAGAAAGGGGATAATGGTTTTTTATTTTCTTCTCAAAAACGGGAAAAGATATATTGAGTTTTCGTTGATGGTAAAAAAACTAAAAAAGAAAGGGTAAACTTGCATTACTCAACTACAGTTACAATTACAATTATTGAAATAATTTTAAAAGATATTTTTTTTGATAAAAAAAGTCTTGCATTACTCAATCAAAATTTTAATTTAATTAAAATAAGTTTCGTGGTATTTAATAAAAAAATTGCTAATATTTTTTAAATTAAAATGGATTACTTTTAAAAAAAATAAATTTTATTATATTCTTTAATAAATTTTTAGTAACAAAAAGTCTTTCTTTATCTCTTCTAATATATTATATCAGATTTATATAGATTTTTAAAAACTATATACTAAAATACCTTTTCTTTTTCTTAGTTATAAGTCGTCTTTGCAAATGGTGACTTCCATAAAAAAGCTCGAGTTTGCAAAAGCGACTTCCTTAAAGGAATTTTTATTTATATTTTATTTTTTTAAAATTAATAAATATATATATATATATATAATTAACATAATTCATTAAAACTCATTCATAAAAAACAACATCACAAAATTTACAAAAAATTATGATAAAATTAATGTCAAAGTGGCCTCCAGTACCACATTGTCGAGGTTTTCTTGTACGTACGTGATTTTGATGACGCTTTTGTACATCACGAGTTTGTTCTTCTTCTTCTTGATTTTCATCTTCTTGTTCTTGAGGAAGTCGAAGGGAAAAGTGATGTAGAAGAACTACTTCTACTTTGAGTTTAGTTGGATATTTGATTTAACGGAGTATATGCATTCTCAAAACTTGGAATCTTAAAGTTTTGTTGATACATATTATTAAGTAATGAGTAGTAGAATCAAGTGTATTATAACGAGTATTGAACGTGTTATACAAAAATTTCTCTTCGCTCGATGCAAAGGATAATCGACGATTGTCTTCTAGTTGAAGAAATGGCATATGGTACCATACCCAAGTTTGAAGTAGATGTTAACATCCACCAATTAACATAACATCGAGTTCAAATGCGCGACACAATTATTTATAAAGTGTTGCCAAACACGCCAAACCCCAACTGTATTCTACCGTCTCTCGCAAATCTCTCAACAAGTACAACCACATAATATGTACTTTGTTATAGCATTTATCAGGGATTAATATGTCGTCGATTAATCTTAAAATGTACGTTCTACAATGTATAATTATTACTTCATCCGATTATTCAGAAGTTAACATTGAAAATGTCTCTTTCAGCCATTTTAATTTTATAAAATTCTCCTTTCTTTAATATTCAGGTGGCATGACTCCTAACAAATCTAAAATATCATTTGTTCATGACTCTCAATCACTTCTTTGGTCCAATCAACTTACTATAGATTGAGACTTTTATATGCAGAAAGGGGACAACAACATCAGACATCATTAGCTTCTGATCGAGTATACACAAACAATTGCATGAATAAGATTAAATATGAAGTTGATAAGTCTAACACTCACTAAGAGAGGTGCGACCAATTGGTCATTTCGAAGTCAACCTTTAAAGAAAATAGTGTGATTGTGGAAAATTTCAGGCTATACACATGTCTTATTCACATGTCATAGTTGCATGTTCTTACGCTCGTCAAAACTATTTAATGCATCTGTCTGACTTGTACAAGGTTGTTGATAAGAGTTTCCACCTACACCCAATGAAGGATGTTGGCCCACATATGAAGGTGAAACATTATATCACAATCATGAAATGCGGAGAATTAAAAAAAGATCGTCCAAATAGTATCTATATCAGTACTGAAATGGACGTTAGAGAAAAGTGCTAATAAAATGCCAACTATGTTGGCTAACTAGTCATACTTGAAAACATTGTCCAAATATTATAAGCAGTTCTAGTCGATGTATGTAATTTTTGTAAAATTTGTGTAGTTGTTTTTTATGAATTATATATATATATATATATACTGTTAATTTTTTTTAAAATTAAATATAAAAAATATATATATTTTCTCTTAAGAAAGCCGTCATTTACAAATTGACTTATAACTAAGAAAAAAAGTTATTTTAGTATATAATTTTCAAAAGGGAATAATTTAATAATTTTTTTTTTTGAAATAAGAGTTATTCAAAAAAAAATCCCACATCTTTTTACGATTTCTCTCAAGCTTGATCCAAAAAATGCAAAACTTACAAGTGTACTTTAAATTAAATAAATGCTTTATTATTTTTATCAAAAATATACTTTTATCATTCTATACGAGGACAACAGTGGATTCATAGTAATTTTTTGTTCAGAACTGTAAAAAATGATCTTATTTTGCCTTCCTTTTTATGTACAGTGAAAATATAGTTTGTGATTATATCTTTATTTTGAAGTTTTTGCATCATTTTAGCCTAATATAAGAATTTGGATGTGATTTTGGCTAATTTATAAGAAAAAAAAAATACATAATTAATTTTATATTGACATCTAATAAAAAAAATGAGTATTAGATAAAAAAATATGATAAATATTTTTAAAAACAATTATAAAATAAATCTAGATTAGAAAACCATTAGTTGTGGAGCCTATTACTCATGTCCCAAACAGCGGCCATTATATGGACCATAATATATCATTCAAGAACAACAAATAATTGTTTTTTATTAAAAAAATATTTTAATATTTTTTTAATAAGAAACAACGTCATTATAATTGAAGAAAATTGACAAGTACAAATTATTCATCTAAGTAATTTTCAGAAACAAAAACTAATTAAACTAATCCATAATTAAAACTACAAGATTTCAAAGATTTTTCAAGGTAATATCTTTAGTACAACTCAATGCAATCTCAATCCTAATGTGTGACACGACAAAAACTCATGAAATTGTGAAATGCATTTGTTGTCTCCTTTGTTCATTCAATCCAATAGAAATCAATTTTCGAATGCAGTTGATCCTCCCCAGTTCCTCACACGGCTTTCTGCATCATCAGCCTGTGATATCCAAAGGCATGAAATTAAATTTTAACAATCAACAAGTTACTTATTTGTAGAACAAAAAATCGGATATTTTCTGCACGCAACTGGAGAGACTAATCTCTCGACTTTTGTGGAACATAAATAAGCATCAAACCATCTTTAATTTTTTTAACATTGTTGCATATTCAAACTCAAGTTTGAATTAGGAACCTTACTTAAACTAAAAGAGACTTATGCCATCTCGTCTAAACTTAATTTTTGTGAAACCTTTCGAAATTTTCTATAAAATCCAATTAAAAAGAAAATAGTAAATATGAATTGCACTAACCTCTTTTTTCCAATTTGTTACTGAAGTGATGACTATAAGGATTATGGTCTGCAAGGCTATGCCTCCAATCATACCTGACCAAATACCCTGAATAACAACAAATCATAGTGTTATAAAAAGAGTAAGAATGACATGAAAGAGTATATTTTGACTATACACTAAGAGATTGCAAAATAGTCATAGTTATTACTTATGTTATTGATCACTGATTAAATCCCTTCTATTAATTAAACTTTATTCAAAGTGTTTAAAATAAAGGGTAGTGCATCACCTCTGCTCCAAAATTAAATGTGAATCCCAACAATATTCCTGCTGGTAATCCAATAACATAGTAGCACCCAAGATTGATGTATGCCACAAGAGATTGCCAACCAGCTCCAATAGCAACACCTAAAACATGAACAAGTTTGATAAATATTTTGTAATTTTAGAGATTATTTTAAAATATTAATAATATAGAGATTAAGATAATATGACCCTATAATTTTAAAGAAGAACTTAGATATTTACTAAAATAAAAAAATAAAATTGATGATTGATTGGAATTGGATATAATTTGAGTATGTTTGAATGTTTATGTGACTAACCAGACAGGACTGGTTGAAGGCTGTTTAGAAGCACAGTGACACCAAGCAAGGCAGCAAGTTTAGTTGTTTCCTTAGCAACATCATCACTTGAAGTAAACAATTGAGGAAAGTAATCTCTTGTGGTTAGTACTATGATCATTGCAATAACACCTATGGCTATTGATGTGATGGAAACTACTATCACTGCGAACTTTGCAGCTCTAAAATCACCTGCTCCAAGTTCATTTGATACTCTCACACTGTTCATAAATTAAACAAAATCAGTAAGTAATTAATTTAACTTCATTTAATAATTATTATAAATGAAAAGTTATTATAAGTAATTAAATATTTTTTATCCTCTAAAAAATTCATAAAATTTACTTTTAGTCGCCTTTCATTAATATCATGTTTTGTCATTTTTATTCATTTAGATTTTCTATTTTCTAAATTGTCTCGGTCTTCTCCGTATTGAATATATAAAAACTCGATTAATATTTGATATTTGAACAATTCACTTTTAAAAGTAACAAAATAAGTAGTCTCAATTGTTAAGAAAATCAACTATTGACATTACCTTATTGCAGCATTAAACCCGAGGGCGATCATTAAATCCCAACCATTTATATTCATACTGTAAACATGGAAACACATATATTAGTAATTGTACACAAATTTCTGATAATAATTATAACATCTTATCTATAGACAAAAAAATAAAATTGTTAGCATTGAACAATGCAAGATTACCGGAAAAAAAAAAAATAGAAAATGTGTATCACTTTCTATGGGCCACTAAATTGAATAATATATCTACTACTATAGCATAATGAGAATTTGGTGGAAGAGAGGGTAAAGAAATTTTTACCATATAGATATGGCATCCAAAGGTACTAGAGGGTGAGCCAAACGCCCTGCTATGACCACCAGTATCATTAAGTACCAAAATTCCAAGCTGCCATCACATTTTCAAAGTTCAATTTAACATAACATTCTAAGGTATAGAAAATGAAAAATGAAGTTAGAAAAAAACATACCATAACATAACAGCAGAAGCTAAAGAAAGTTTGACAAAGTTAAACAAGTCGGAAAAAGCTAGCCATGTGAATCCATTCCAAGCACCATCTGATTTGGTGATGAAAATGTACGACAATTGAGCAATGACAATCAACCACCATGATGTGTTGAGAGCAACTGCAGCTCCAACTAATCCCCATTCAAGTTTCAATATTATAAGCCAACTAACAATTACATGTACCACCAATACTCCTGCTGATATGCATAACATCACAAGGACTTTCCTTTGTGCTTGTAAGAACTTTTGGATTGGAAAATTCAAAGCATATGCAAATAATTGTGGTATCATCCACAAAGCAAATTTTCCTACAAAAAGTATAAATATTTATAAGGACACTGTTACATGTAAAAAATATACATGTAATAATAAATATTTATAAAATTTTGTGGGTTAAGGGAGATCTATGGATTTACTTTTTTAAAAAAAATTCGACAAGTTTTTTTTTTTTGAAAAACAAATTCGACAAATTTTTTTTTTGAAAAATAAATTTTTTCCTCAAAAATTTATGA
>JBBPBP010000001.1:66778577-66793061 GCA_037974735.1 Cicer chorassanicum
GATTTGATCCTCTATTTAATTTTACAGAAATCCAAAAAATTCATTATCATCGTCTAATAAAACTCTGAAAAATAGTAATCCTCTTCAATAAAATTCATATTTTCATCAAATTAATAACTCAAATTTTCAAATAAACTCATATTTTCATTTCCATCAAATAAAACAATTCACATTTTAAAATTTAAGTTAAGGATTTGATTTGGAGAATAATAGAAAGAAGAAGATGATATTGTTTTAGTGATTTGAGGATCAAATCTTAAAGTGTGAGTTTTTTATTTGATAGATTTGGTGTTGTTGTTAAAGATTGAGATGTGAATTTACTTGATGATTTGAGTTATGAATTTGTTGAACATATGAATTTTATGAATTTATGTGTAAAAAATAAGACCGTTGACATTTTAAGACTTAAAAGATTAAATTATTAATTAAAACTAACTAAAAAATAAAAATATTTAAAAAACTAAATTATTATTTAAAATTAAATTAAAGTATCGCCATAAATATTTTAGCTTTAATATATCTAAAAATGAAAAAAGTCCGTAAATTTTTTATCAAAGTTCACCGTGCAGTAGATTAGTAGGTCCAAATAATAACAACACATCCATGTCGTAAATACATTGACCACTTCTTCCTCTATGTAAAGATTTAACTATTTTAGTGACCACTATTCAATTATAAATTATTAATCGATAAATTCAAAGATCAATTATACCTTTATATTTACTCAAGACCAATTATACTCTTTTTTTACAAAAATCTATTACACTTTGAATAAATGAGATAACGAGTGAAATAATAAAGAATATTAATTCCTTGATACTTGCCTTTGCATGAAAAGGAAGTAAGTAATCTCATTAGTATACCAGATATTTTTTATTTATTAAATCATACAAGATATCTTAAATAATTATTATATATAATAAAATATATAACTATATAACTCTTCTGGTATTGCTTTCGCAGAGAAACTTTGTGTCTTGTGTCTTCGTTCAGGAGAAGCAGGTAGAAAGAAAAGAAAATAAGGTGTGTGTGTGTGAACAAGGACGACCCCACACACACCTTTGTATCGTTTTTTTTCTTCTTTCCAAATCTTCTCCTAACTCCAATTTTTTCCATCATCTTTCAAATGCACAATTAATTTAAAATTCATTAATCTTTTACTTTTCTTCAAAATTAAATTTGACTTTTTAATCGCGTGCACTTCTACTTTCTTCCTCTCCTTTTCTTTCTTTTCTTCAAAACAAAAAATGTTTTTTTTTTACTCTTTAATAATTGGGGATTGTTCCTTATGCAAATGTCAATGATCTAATATCCTTGCTTTCTTACTCGTTTTTGAATTATTCTTCTTCAATTACATCGCACACTTCACACGTGTGATTGTAGAACCAAACAATTACCCTTTTTTTTTTTTTATTATCATAATTCTCTCTTCAAATTGGGTTTTTTTTGCTGCTTCTGCAATTTTGTTCAGAGGTTAGTTACTTCTCTCTCTATTTCTTAATCTATAATTGAAGCTTTTGTTTTAACGAGTTGTTTGATTTAAATATTTTTCATAAAATGTTGTTTAATTTAATTTGTATATAAACCTGCAAAAAGCCCTCTTTTTTATGTGTAATTTAGTTGTAGCTGTAATTTACTTGTTAATCTCTTTTTCTATGTTTGAGATTATTTTGTTTTGCAATATTTTGATTTTTGATTGTGTATACTTTGTGTTTAATGTGCAGGAAGGGACTATTATTGCATATGTACTTTGAATTTTTATGAACATATAGCTATTTGATTTATGGGTTGGCTTAGCAGAATTTTTAAAGGCTCAGACCATAAGGTTTCTGAAGGGCATTACTATAAAGATGATACAAGTTATTACTTGCCATCGACTTCGGGGGTAATAGTTAATATAATTCATAATGGTTTAGAATTTTTGTGTCTAGTGTTGGAAAATGTTGCAAGTTATTGTTTTGGAGAATGTTGTGGCTCATATTTTGATTGGGGTTTGAATGTAGGATGTTTGGACTGAGAACGAGAATGAAGATATAGATCATGCTATTGCATTGTCTCTTGTAGAAGAAAATCAGAAAGCGAAGAATGTAAAGGGTGAGTGAGATAGCTCAAAAATATTTTTGCAGTTTTTTGAAAGGGTCATATGTGTTGCTGCCGTTCAATTTTTTGTTGAATCTTTTCATTCAGATGATGGACTTCTTGCATTGGCATGATGCAGTTTGGAAAGTTCTAAATCTCTGATATTTGTTTCACATTTGTTCTAGATATTATTATTCCTGTTTTTCCATTGCCCTTTTCATCATCGATTTGTAATTAGGTGAAATTTGACATGAAATTTGTGGTCAAAATTGTTTGATAAACGAAGAAACCGGTTGTTTTCTATTGAATTTCATGCTTGAATGTGATAGGCTGATAACTGATAGTAAATATGGTTGCTGTGTTTTTCTTGTTTGAAATATATGTAGTTTAACGTTTTATATTTGTTAGCGTATATATGATGATTTGGATTTCATTTATGTCCTCATTTCATGATTTACACATGTATTTGATGTTTGATATTTCTGGATTTTTCTTTCTATCTTATAGACCACAGATCACAATTAGAAGAAGATGAACAACTTGCCAGAGCTATAGAAGAAAGCCTAAATTTGGAGTCACCTCCAAAATACGGAAATGATAATATGTATCAACCAATTCAACCGATTCAACCAATTCAGCCGATTCAGCCAATCCAACCGATTCAACCGATTCAACCAATTCAGTACTTCCCGATGGGTTACAGGTATGAGTTAGAGGATACATTGTGCATTACAATTCCCACTTATTTGTGCTGGTTCTGTTGAACTATTTGTTAACCAATGATCTTACGATTCTTCAAGGATATTTTTGGTAGGAAGGGGCTGATGTAACTGAACTAGAATGTAACTTGTAGTTGTTATATATGTCTAGACTATTGATTGACCTAGTTAGAAAAGCTGTGGTTGTTATTATTGTTGTTGTAGACTCTTGATCATTATGAGATGAATTTATGAACAAATAACTATGAGTTCCTATGAATTAAGTTCCACATCCAAAGAAGGGATAGCTTTTGTATCATGTATGTAGAAAAAATATAGTAGAATGCTGTTATGATTTATTCTTCAGTCTAAGCTGGGTTAAAAATAGAGAATACAAGAAATTCTCTTAGTTGAATTAAGGAGAGATTTTAGGGAAATAAAAACAAAACATATCATATTATAAAACAGAAAATCTGCATTACTAAAATAAGAAATAATCACGGGTTCTCCAACAATGCACATCATGTTCAATGCTCATAAACAAAGGGAGAAAATATCTACCCAGTAGTACATTAGAATATTAATAACACATGTAATGCAGACACAATTATGCATATCTAATCTAATTATCTACATAATAGGATATGTGCTGGCTGCAATACTGAGATTGGTTATGGACGATACCTAAATTGCTTGAGTGCATTCTGGCATCCTGAATGTTTCCGCTGCCGTGCATGCAACCTACCAATCTCTGATTATGAGGTGCAAGAATTTCCTTTGACCTGTCATATTGCTCATTTTAATGTTTTCATAACTGGTTTTTATTCTGTACTTAGAGTTTTATTGGTTTTACATGTACATATCCTTGCTTTTGTAGTTTTCCACGTCTGGAAATTACCCTTACCATAAAACATGCTATAAGGAAAGCTACCATCCGAAATGTGATGTCTGCAAGCACTTTGTAAGTATTTCACCTTAACAACTTTTACGTTCTTTCTTATTATATCTAGCATAATTTTTCTTTTCCCTTTACTATATAATATGTAAAAATGGATATGGAGAATGGAAAATGTTACTCAAATTGCTGCCTATGTAACCATATCTTCCTCGAGGATAACCATGCTAAATACAAATTTAGGTATTCCTAATAGTGTAAGTAGATTGTTTTTCATGGTGATGCCTTTTTCTCAATTCTCGCCACAAATGATCATGGCTCCTCGAGTAGAAGGTGCTACTGGCATCATCCTGTTTCTTCAAACTTGTGGACATTTTCTGAATCATCATTGTAAGATCAGATGTGCACCTAAGAGGGGGGTGAATTAGGTGTTTGGGTATTTTAACAGTTTTCAGAATTTTAGTGATTGATTTTTGAGTTTAATATTGGTAGATGAAGAAGTAAATAACAGTAAGTAAATGAACACTGCAGATTTATCCTGGTTCCCCTTATAACCAAGGGTACATCCAGTACTCTTGCTCACCACAAGAGATTTTTTTCACTATCTTTCAGAATATGTACAAGTCCTCACCCTGGGACCTTTGCTACAATCTTCTAACAAACTTTCTATGATAGAACACTACTATCTTAGATATAACACTTAAAGAAAGTACAACTTTCTTTTACAAACACTTGTTGTTTTGATAAGAGTATAGGAGTAAGAAGGAGGTAGAATGATAACAATCCAAGATTTATTCAAGTACGTTGAGAACCTTAAGGATATGAAAATGTTATGCAAGTACTTGAATTTCTGAAAATAACTTTGAGAAAAATTCAGAAAAGTTAGTTCAAAGTCTTTGAAATTGTGTAATTGGATTGATCATTTTGAATCTGAAGTTATGACATATTTATAGTTCATAAACATCTCTTCAGATTCGTGGCCATTGATCCAAGAGGTTTTAGGAAGAATTGCAATGTTTTAGATTGAATTCAGAACTGAAAAATTGCATTGCTTCCAGTTGTATTCGATTACAAGATATCTGTATTCGAATACACCTTGCTGCAACGTTCAAATTTATTCAAATTTTTCACTGTGTAGCCGAATACACTTTTTGTGTAGTCGAATACAGATGAAGAGTTTTAGCTACTGACTTAGCAATTTTTCATCTGTATTCGAATACAGCATGATGTAGTCGAATACAGATGAGATGGTTTTGCTTCTGACTTAGCAATTTTTCATCTGTATTCGAATACACCTTGGTTGTAGTCGAATACAGATGAGACGTTTTTGCTACTGACTTAGCAATTGTCATCTGTATCCGAATACACTTGTGTTGTATTCGACTACAATGTTGTATTTGGTCAAAAATAAAAATCTTAACATTTTGAAAATATTATTTTGGACTTTTGAAAATATTGTTTATGCATATGCAAAAATGTAAGGTTCTCTTTGTATTTTGAACTATGGCTTGAATCATTTACCTTTACATAAACTATCTATTTTTAATTCATCAAAGGATGTTTGGAAATGTTTTGGAGGACTTCTTCTTTTTGTTGCTTTGAGCGTTGTCACCATTGGTCTTTGTGTATAATCAAAAACATGTATTTTTACAATCATGATGTTTATAACTTTTTATATGTCACGATAAATGCATGCCCATTATTTTTCACCTTGATTTCAGCTTTATATCTCATAGCCTGTTGCTGTTAATTTTTGGTAATATATATCTTTTTGACAGATTCCAACCAACCCTGCTGGTCTTATTGAATATAGGGCACATCCATTTTGGAACCAGCATTATTGCCCTTCTCATGAACATGATAATACTCCTCGCTGTTGTAGCTGTGAGAGAATGGAGGTCAGTCCAACTTAACTATTTTTATATGAAATTGTATGGATGGTGCAAAGTGAAAAGAATGTAATGAAAAATTTCTCTCTTTATATGCAGCCACAAGGGACAGGATATATTGCCCTTAAGGATGGAAGGAAGCTCTGCTTAGAGTGTCTCGATTCTGCTATTATGGATACTAACGAATGCCAGCCCCTTAATGCTGATATACAAAAGTTCTATGAAAGCCTCAATATGAAACTGGATCAGCAAGTTCCACTACTGTTGGTTGAAAGACAAGCACTGAACGAAGCAAGGGAGGGAGAGAAGAATGTGAGTGAAACTGTATTTCACCTGTTTGCAGTAATATAATTGATAATTTGATTGTAATGGCATTAAGTTGTTATGAGGAACTATTTTTGTGTGTTTCATTTTTGCTATTAATAGCTTTGAAAATGCTATTTTCTGGTGATATGTTTACCACATAATTGTATATATCAAATATAAATGATTCAATTTGACACACATACATGATATAGGAAATTTAAGAGCAAAATAGATACAAACAAATACATTCAGACTTCGAAGCCTTAGGCTTGTAATAAGTAATTCTTCCCAAGTCAAAATGCTTTAAAATATGAAGCTTCTATCCGTTGGTAGTTCACAATTAACAGAAGTGCTTTTCCTCCTTCTTATCTTTGCAGGGCCACTATCACATGCCTGAGACCAGAGGACTCTGCCTCTCGGAGGAACTCAGCACTGTAAGGTTTCCTGTTATGTTTTGTTAATATGCATATATACATATATATCAAGTGAGTTGGCTCTTTTTATAGAGTGAGAGAAGTAAATCTTGATCATGTAACCATAAGTGCATGGGCAAAATAAAAAATTACTTAATGGTCACAAACCAGTTATTACAAAGTCACAATTTTATGTTTTAAAATCTTTATCATTTATGATAAGATCTAATGGTCAAGGTTAATTCTTCTCACTTTCGTATAAAACTATCTCTCTCATTTGATATATCTCTTGTACACATAATCACATATATACATACACACATAGATACCAATGATTAGCTAGAATATTTATGCTACATTGCCTTTAAACTTGATCAGATATCGAGAGGACCTAGACTTGGGACAGGAAATAGAGCAATAGACAGGAGAACACAGCCATACAAACTGACTGCACGCTGTGATGTGACAGCAATTCTCATTCTATACGGTCTTCCAAGGTAATAATTCAATGTTTTTGTTGCTTTTACAACTTGTATAACAAGCACAGACAATTCTAAAAGAAAAGAAGAAAAATTATTAAAGGATGAAAGTAACTGTTACCAACAGCACATAAAACCATAAAATTTAGTTTGTATCTAGTTGCATAGATTATTAGACCCAGATAATGTATTATGTTGGGCAGAAGCCGTGTATTTTTACATGGTAAACAATTCATATCTGCTTACTTAATCTGAAAATTACTTTACTGACTAAAAAATGGTGTTAAAACCTGCAAAAGTGTAACTTGCATTTGTTGGTATCCATGGAGTTTGGCTTTTGTTAATGAGTTCATGAAAGGACCTTTGTGTTCTTTTGCAGTTAGGAAAGGAAGTTGATAAAAAAATAAAAAGGAATGCTGCAGCTAAGCATGCATTCAATGGTGATATTAGATAATAATAATAATAATAATAATAATAATAATAATAATATAATAATAATAATAATTCTTCTTCCTTGGTACGTAAGATTCCCTCGAGTATATTTGTATGTTTTTTAGTTCTTTTACTCTCGGAGCTGATCTTTTGCGAGAGGTATTTTTTCCTCTTATAACATCAGCATCTTTGTTTCCATCTTTCAGTTGGCTGAATGGTTTTATGCACGACATATGAATGCATTTCAGTTTTTTCTTTCACAGGTTGCTTACCGGATCGATTCTAGCACATGAGATGATGCATGCATGGCTGCGGCTAACAGGTACTATTTATTTATCAATTTCATTTTGTTGGTATTCATCTCAAAAGTCGTAGCCATTCGAGCTTACTTGGTTACCACATTTGAACTATTTTGGTAAAAAAATACGTTTGAACTATTTATTCATTTTAATGGTGGAGATTTGTCACATAACATCAAACAATTTTCATTTTTTTTTCATTTGGGTTTCCTCTCAATTTTATTCCAACTCTGTATATATGAAGGTTTTCGGACTCTAAGTCCAGAGGTTGAAGAAGGTATCTGTCAGGTTTTGGCTCATATGTGGTTGGAGTCTGAGCTTTCTTCTGCATCAGGCAGCAATTTTATATCAGCCTCATCCTCATCTGCATCATATACATCTAAGAAAGGTAAAAGGCCACCTTTTGAGAGGAAGCTCGGGGAGTTCTTCAAGCACCAGATTGAATCAGACATTTCCCCAGTTTATGGAGATGGATTTCGGGCAGGTCAAAAAGCGGTTCGCAAGTATGGCCTACAGCGGACGCTTCACCATATCAAGATGACGGGGAGTTTCCCATATGAAGTATAGATATCTCCCATTTCAATTGATTGTTTCTCATTCTTTTTAGAGATAAAGCCTGGCTTGTTGTTATTAGAAACGGCAGCTAAGGTGCCTAGGCATTTGCTTTGATGCAGTGCTGATTTTTTTTGTACTTGTAATTAATTGATACCTTTGCTCATGTATTGATTACATTCATATGATTCTTTAAATCTATTTCAATCACACGGGTTACTATCACCTCCCAACCTCTCTTCAAATGCCAAAATAAGAGGAAAACAAAAAGAACGCTTTGCTAGTAGTATCCAGTAAATTGATTCTGTTTTTCATAGGAAATTGGAGCTTATTGGGGCCCGTGACATGAATTTTTTGCCTTTTCAACTATTTTTTGTTTTGTTTCAGGACTTAATAATAATAATAATCAGAAAACAGGAGACCATTCTGGAAAAGGAATAATGATTGGTATAAACAAATGCAAGGTAAGAAAACTTGTATTAAAGAACCTTGCTACTGTCAACCTCAAATAGGATTGTATCTGATAGAAGGATAGTTGTGGATTTCATTCAATACAAAAACCAAGACATTGGTGCATAAAAATAAAATATGTATATCTAAAAAATAACTGTGAAAGCAACAAAAGTGCAGATTAATTGTATATCAGTTAGCCAAAACTATATCATTTCACCTCTCCAGGCTTAGGCTTTTATTGATGGTGGGTGATACCCTTTGTTGCATATCATTTGCCTGTATTTTCCGTAAGCTAGAGACTACCTCTTCAACGTTTGGTCTTTTTTCTGGTTCTTGAATCAAACAGGCTAGACTCAGTTTAACTAGCTGCAGTGCACATGCTTTCCTACAGCTTCCAATAAGGCAAGGATCAATGAACAAACTCACCTTCTCTTCTTCATTATCGTTACCAATGATATTTTCTATGATTTCATTAAGCATTACTTCTCTTCCATCTTGTTTAATAGAATCTTTGCCACTGATCAATTCCAACAGCACCACTCCAAAGGCATAGACATCCATTTTGGTGCTGACTACCCCTGCATACAGATATTCAGGAGCCAAATAGCTCACAGATCCTACAACATATGATTTGGGACAATCAGAAGTTATCATAATTTTTGATTCTTCAGCAAGAGCTAATTTTGCTATCTTGGCCCTTAAATCTTTGTTTAGTAGAATGTTTCCACTGTTTATGTCCTTGTGCACATAGCAAGGTTCTGTGAAGTTGTGAAGATACTGAAGTCCATTTGCAATATCCAGAGCAATCTGTATCCTTTTTGCCCAACTTTGATGCTCAATGGAACTATTCTTACTAAGCCACTCCCTTAAAGATCCATTTTCCATGTATTCATAAACAAGATAGAGGCAATCGTGGTTTTCACAGTAACCTTGTAGCTTTATCAGGTTGAAATGATTGATCTTTTTAAGCAAATTGACTTCTTTGGAAGCATCACCTTTCATTCTTTTAACAGCCAACACTTCCTTGCCGTTGCCAAATTCGCCGCGAAATAAAGAACCATTGATTCTATTCTTTGAACTAAAATTCTCAGTTGCCAATGTTATTTCTTCAAAGCTATACACTTTGGAGATATGTTCAATGATTGCTATCTTCCCGCGTATCTCTTCGGAAGAAACCTCTATTTTATTCTTAACTCGATTACCTCGGTTAAAGAAACTTCCTGATCTCTTTCTGAGCAGAAACAGAAATAGAAACAGCAGAAACAAGATGACACACAGAACCAGTACTGAGGTTGCAATAGCAACGATGAGTACTTTTTTCTTTGACTTGCACTTTTTGAAACTGCAACCAGTAGCGGGTGTCATGGTTGGTGGATCATTAACAACTATGGTTGTTGAACTCACTGGTTCACTTTGCAAAGGAATCAGAACAGTTGTGAACGGATAAAGCATTTCAGTTTGTGTGGAAAAACCATTGGCATCAAGTAGATTACCAACTGCTACATTGAATCTTGTAGCAATACTTGAAATATTATCACCCCAGTTCACAGAATATGTGAGTAAATACTTGATTCCATTTGTTTTCTGATGATATGTTGGACAAGCGCATCTGAGAGGCACGTGCAACTCCATTCCTTGATGCAAATCAAGTTCACCATATGGATTCACACGCATAAGAGAATCACATGTTGACAAACCTTGAAACGTGTTGTTTGCTACTGTCAAATAAGTTGGGTTTGGACCCAATATATATTTTGTTTCAGCTTGGTAATAATCATTGGTTAAACAAAAACAGTTGACAGGGACAATAACCTCTTTGCCAGGTGGGAAAACTGCGAGCAAACTGACACTGTTGATTCTCGCTAGCTCTTTCGGGTTCGACGATAAAAAGTTGGAAATTGTGGAGATGGAGTTATAAGAAGGTTTGGATTTGAATATGACAAAAGCCATGCAAGATTTGTTGAGGCCATTGCAAGTGTAAAGAAATGCCGGTGAAGGTCCCTTTTCGTCATTATTGTTGCAGCCGAGTATAGAATTTCCTGAGTAATTCTGTTGTGCCTTGGTTTTTGATGAAAAAAGAATGATTAGTGTGAAGAAAATGAGGTTAAACACATGATGATTCATGGTGAAGTTATTTTCTTTATGAAAATGAAAATTAGTTAGTGCCTAGAAGAAATAATGTATGGGAAACTTAGACTAAGCACTAATATATCAGAATAACGTGTGAGAAATTAAAAGACATAGTCTTTATCATTTTTATTAATATTATACTATATTATATTATGTAGTACAGTATATAGGCCCGCAGCTTCTACTACCTTGGTCTGTTAGTTGTTTTTGTAGATGGATTATATAAATTGGGTCATACTTAAATTTAATTGACCAAGTTTGAGGTTTACGTCATAGATGAAGAATTATATGGAAATTCTTTTCACACAGACAATGAATGTATTAAAATATATAGCCACTTGAATTAGTTTGTTCAGAAATTAAAGTCATAATATTTTTGTTCTCAACAGGTCTTATCTTAGTGATAGGACCATGTTGTATTTTATTCAAGACCTTATGATTAATCAATTTATTATATCATATGGTATGATTGAGCCTCTGGAATTGGTTCACTGTCACAGGTGAGCTGCAGCTTTCTTCTGCCTGCTTCTACTGTCATGATATAATCGGCTTTTCTTGTTTCTTTTTTCATTTATTTATGAAAAGATAGCATGGAAGCTTGATATTAAAAGGTCAAATGTTAAATATATGAAGCCAAATAAGTCACTAGCATTGAAGTGTATGTTATTATTGTACCCAATTAGAATTATAACTGAAAGTTAGCTATAGTTTTGTTAGAAGCGGATGATATAAAAATATAATATGATATCATAGCTTCTTTTACAAATCGATTTTGTAAAAATAGCCTAAAATTGTTCCATTGCAGCATCTCTACTCCTTCCAAAATAGATTCTCTAAGACACATGGGAATGTTGCATCAACATTGTCATTTCTTAAATCAATTGATTTTTATACCCTCACTATGCTAAATGCACTATTCTACATTCATACTCCTCATGATCTTAATTTGGGCTGTTGTTAAATGATAGAGTGACAAACTTAAAATAGCAAGCTAACAACTTTCAATATTTTAAATTATGCATTATATGCACAATTTTATTCAAACACAATTATTAATTACTGTATCTTTTACATCTTAAAAAATAGAACCACAAACAATCTCGGGATGTAAACTTGTGGGATACCTCCGATTTTTTTATCCGAACACAATTAAATAAATAGTCTAAATATAGATATCTAATGATAACCAACACATTCAGACAATAATTTAGCTTCCAAACAACATTGTATGAAACAATTGGTAAGTATTCCAGTCTCTTAACTATTTAGACTAAAGAGTCGGAGATTCCATATGAAAAAAATATTTGTTGAAAAATATCAACTCTAAAATAAATTTCAGTTATATCGAGATATTGATTTCTATATGCATATTGTTGGATGGGCTGGCGCTATATATATATAAAAAAAAAAAAGAGACAACAAAAAAATATTTTCTAAAAGTAAATTTTCATTGGGGACATTTTCAGAAAGAAAAAAATACAAAAAATTCCATAAGACATGTATTTGTCCAGTCCGGCCCATAATGAAAAAAATGCGAAAAAATGAAAAACAAAAAATAAATAAATCGCCCACCGTGGGGCACGAACCCACGACCACAAGGTTAAGAGCCTTGCGCTCTACCAACTGAGCTAGACGGACTTTTTGTTATTAAATTAAATTTATACATTATATAGCTTTAAATAACTTTTCCAATAGTCTTAAATATTTTCAGTTTTTAATTGTATTCAAATTTTAAAAATTAAGTATTGTATGAAAATTTTCAATTTAAATATAAAAATATTTTTGGAATTTTGAGATTTCTAAATGAAGTGTAATATATGTTAAAAAAATGTGTGCAAGAGTTTGAGTTTGACGTAGTATTACTCGAAAAAGTTTTAATCAATCACGTGTGCGTTAAAAGTATTGATGATAAAAATCAATTTTTTTTAATTATTTGATTGTTATGATTAATTGAACAAATAAAAAATTTTAACGAAAGTGTATATAAATTAAATTCGAACAATAAACTATATTATTCATTTAACTATCATGGTATCTTGTCAACAAAAATAACAAAATTATGATTTATTAATTTTTTTTATCTAGTTTGATATATTTCCGAACTACCTCCGACTACTTGCATTCAAAATGTTTGAGATAAAGACTTTGCCCTCAAAATTAATTAAGATCCTCGTCATTTCTCAAAAGAAAAAAAAAATACTATTACAATAATTTTTTGTGTATAAAATTAATAAATTGGTTAAAATTGGACCATAACGTTTATTATCTTATTTGGATAGAGTTTGAGTTAGTTTATCAAAAGAAATAAAATAAATAAATAAAAGAGTTCGAGTGGAACTAACTGTTTAGATTGCTGTCTTTGTTCCTAGGATATACTAAAATAAATTAGAGGAATGTTATTTGTCTCACGAAAGAGTCAAGAAGTAAAATTGGTCAACACAAGAGATCCTACTAACTATACATAGATACTTTGTAAATTTAAATAATTAGTTTTAACTGTGTCAAGTATCTTCGTGATACTATCGTGATGCATTTTTGTGATATGTATTATCCATTAAATAATGATACTAACTTTTTTTCTTATTTGTCTTGACAGTTATAAAAATTTGGAGTTCCTCTTATGTTTAATTAATGAATTATTTTTTCTTATAAGAAAATAATATTAAAAATTTAATTGAACTGTTTATCTTTTTGACAGAATTGAACTGATTGCATTTCAAGAAAAAAAAAAAACTGATCTGATCATATTGATGACTCATTTATCCACTTTAAATTTTTTTATAAATGAATTGTATGGGTAAGCTCATAAAAAACCAATAATGTTATATAGTGCAACCTATAGATTTTTATGATCAACGTGGAACGTATAAATCTAGAAAATCCTTTAAAAGATAATTATATATCGACGTCGGTAAAAGAATACAAAAATTTAAGTATAATAAAAACAAAAATGTCATAGAATTTTTATTATTTTATAGACACAAGCCTAGTATAAGATATAAATACTAGGAAAGTAAGAGGACAAAGATTAGTGAATATTGTAGAAACTAGACAATAGGACACAAATATTCATAGCCCATGATTCTATGAAAGATTCCGTATATAACAACTGTACAGTAGAGTACTGCCTATGTACTTGTTATTATAATTATGATTATGATTATCCTACATAGATATTTATTGAAATTTAATCATATTTAATTGTGTTATTAGATATCAATTTTTTTCTTTACTAATAGAGATAGAGATAGACAATGAGTGAGAGTGAGGAAGCACCGGAGAAGTGGGACTCAACAACTAAACTGTGTCCATATTGTGTAGTACAAATCATGTTACCCACTCATAAGTACTTTTTTTCCACTTACGCGTTTATCTTCTTGCATTAATTTGACATTTTCATTTTCTATTATCTAACCTTTTGTTTTTCTCTCTCCACCGACACTATCTTCGTTTTTTTGTCTTGTTTCAATTACATTAAATGTTGGGCCATATAGGAGTATGCAATGTTTATTTTGTGATTCATATGTAAGAGTTAAGAAGTAGAATAATAAAAATGTTTATTTTATGACATTAGTATGAAATTATTTGTTACATTATTGAGATATATAAAAATTAATTTGTATAATAAAAATTCATAAGATATTAATTTTAATGTGTTCATTTAATTATAAAATAATTTTAAATTAATAACAAATTTTATAGATATGATTTATGTTATAATAGTTTTTAATTTAATGATAAATTTTGTAATATGACATAAAAAATTATCACATGTATCATATTTTCAGTATGACCCTTTGGGGATCAATTGATCATTTCTCTAGTACTAATATCAATTATTGCAAAAAATATATATTGG
>JBBPBP010000001.1:66794564-66805271 GCA_037974735.1 Cicer chorassanicum
AAGTAAATATAAATAATATTTTTATTACTATTATTATTAGTTTATTAGATGTTGTAATGTGTATTAAATTATAAATTTATTAACTTTTTTAACAATTAAAATATATTAATTTTTGACATATTTAATTATATTATTATAAAATAGAATTAAAATAAATATCGATGTAAAGTCATATTTTCTAAAATATCATATTAAATATCAAAATAAAGATAAAAATATGTTAAATCTCAAATTAGAAATAGAATTTAATCTCATAAACTTATTAATTTGTTAATTAGTCTATTTAAAGATGACACATGTTACTAATTTAATGACAAATGTTTTTAACGAGTGATTTTCGGATCATTTTTATTTCTAAAAAAATCTTGAAACAGACTTTTCTAGGAGAATTAATGTTTCTCAAGAGTCTCGCTTAGGTGAAATTTGCGCATTTTGTGTAGTGTAGATTTTTTACTAGATTACAAGTCATACCAAATTTTAATAAAAGTCATACTTAAACTTAAAAATAAACCCAGGATAAGTATTATGCCAGACTTGGATTTAGAATTTTTTTAAATAAACCACCAGACTTAATCCTAACAAATTGTAAAGCCTAACTCGGTCTTAATCTATTCTTGGAACTACTTCTTGTGATAACATCTCCAAAGAAAGTATTTTCCAACACAATTTTTATTTTAGGAGTAAAACACCAAAATTGTTACCGACTTTGTAGGGTGCTCTCAATTGAGTCCTAGAGATTAGAAATATTTTAATTTGATCAATGACTCTGTAAAATATTTCTAAATTTCGTTCATCCATGAATGACCGTCACTAAACTTCGTTAATATTGATGATGTGTTTGTTAAGACAATTAAAATAGTCTCTGATTTTGTAGAATGCTATCAATTTAGTCATTGAGAATATGAATATCTCAATTTAGTCCGTGTTACTGTAATTTTTTTTCAAATTCATCGTTCTATGAATATGTCTATTACTAAATTTATAGATAATGATGATGAGTTTATTGAATGTATTGTTGACAGTATTGGGCTCGTAGCCATTGAGAAAACAATACAAAATGTTAGAAATTGAAAATAGAGAGAACGATTGTAGACCCTACAACATTATGCAGTGTTTCTTGCTGACAATTTATGTTATTCTCTACAACATTATGCATAAATTGTCAATTTCTACAACATATCTTCTTGCTGAAACTTGATGTTCTTCTCTGCAACATTATGCATTGTGAAGAAAACAACAATTCTTCGTCCTACAATCACCACTAATATGTCTCCACACCAATAAATCAATTTAAATTATTATCATTGCTATTTAAAACATATTTTTATAAAAGAATATAATGAAAGATGAAAAGTGAAAAACATGTACATATCCACCACTTTAAAGTGCACAAAGAGGTAGAACTGATATCATCTTCACAATACATAACATTATAGAGAAGAAGATAAAGTGTCAACAAAGAGAATAATAATCTCACAAAGTCTATGATACATAATTGTCTTATTTATTTTACAGTTTCAATATTTTTTTATTCTTCTTTTTAATCGTACACTTAAGAGATAAATCATCACCATATATAATAGTTAGTAAACGACATTTACAAAAGGATCAATATGAGAAACATTTTAGAGACTCAGAGATTAAATTGAAAAATTCATATTCTTAATGACCAAACTAAGAGAACTTTACAAAGTCACATCATTTTGATTGTCAACGTTCAATTTAACAGAATATCAACAAAATTTAGTAACAGTAATTCACACATGGACGACTTTGAGAAACGTACATAGTCAAAGACCAAATTAAAATATTCATAATTTCATAGACTAACTCTCAAAGACCAAATTCTTTTTATATATGAATAAATAGTCCGGCAAAAACAAAAAGTAAATGAATTACAAGGAGATTTTTTATTTCTTTCTCTCAAAATATCAACAAATAAATGCTAAAAATATGATAATATAGTACAACATATTAGTTTATATCGTAAGATTAGTTTCTACTCCCTCCCTAAATTTATATAAGCATTTCATTGAATGTTTCTTTTACATATATTAATAAAAATGGGTGTTGTAATTAATGTGTATTCATTTCGTTTTAGGATTATCGATTCATTTGTAAAAAAAATTATCCCAAAATAAATAACCATTTGAATTTCTAATGCACTCTTTCTCGATTATATCCTTTTATTAATAATACTTGTATCATTTTTAATTTAATATTTTCTACTATATAATTATGATATTGATAGCATCATTATCTAACAAAAAGAATTTGATAAAAATAATATGTGTGAAATGATCAAATAATTCAATTGTTTTAAAACAAATTGAATAAATTTATGCGTAGTTATTATTAAATTGTCGGTTGTGTATAAATTATTTAATATTAACTTTTCAGATTATAATATAAACTAATAATATTAATAAGAATAAATTTAGAAAAAGTATAACAAATACATCTAATAATTTGTGTAAGAGTTTACATTTAAAGACAAAATAAATTATCAATGATGTTTATAATTAGAAACAAAAATAATATAGAATAATATATTTAGAGATATTTTTTCTCTAAAAGGTGTTAATAATTAAGGATAGTGTATTTAATTATTATTACTATGACTAAATTCTTAAGTTCAATGGGCTTTGATCATGTCTGCTGCCATGTGTGAATGGTTGTCAGAGATATTTTCTTCCAATCTATTGTGCGTCAAATTCAGGTTCTACAATCACATTCTGACATGCTTCTATCTCTCTCTCTTACAAAAGTCTTATAAACAAATTATTAAAATGGCGTTTTAATACGTAAATAGTATTTACTAATTTATGCTTTTAGATGTTAAAAATGAATTATCTCGCTATTAAATTTGAAATTTGGTAAATTAGTATTAGAGGCCGAAATATTGCAGATGAATCCGCTAATATAAAGTAAATTTGTGTGAATTTAAATTGTATACTATTTTTACTTAATTTTAAAATTATGTTCAATTTTTAAAGCTCAATTCGAAAAATCTACTTTTTTACTTTTTTAGTCTTTCTTAACACGTTTAACCTTAACACCTTAACCTTTTGTCTTTTCACTTTAACAGCATTTAATGAATTACTCTTCTAATATTGGATTTGTTAAATTTATTACGGTAATTTGTATATTTTTTCTGTATAATTAAATTAAAATTTTAAATTATTGATGTATTTAAGGTATTTTAAAGGTATTTATAGGTACAAATAAATTGCAAATTTAATTATTCAACTCAATCAATTTGATTTTTGATCAAATTCATTTAAGTTTGGGTGTAACCTGAATCAATTGATTTAAATCCAATAATTTTTTATTTGAGTAGCGGATTTAACATTTTGCATTTGTAGACCCGCGAATTCAACTCATTTACATGTTATATATATATATATATATTGTGTTTGTGGATGTATTTTAAGTATTAAATAATATGTTGTGATAAATTTTTATAATTTTCTTTAGATGTTTAAGTATTTAAATTTAATTAATTTATTTTTAAAATAATTTTTTTTATGACTCGCAAACCTAATCCAATCCATTCATAATCGAGTTGGTTTGATTCGAGTTTAATGTAAATATCACAAGTTTAAAACTCAAACTAACCAAACAGAAATGTATTGATTTTGGTCAAAAATGACGCAATCCCCCACCCATCCCCTAAGGTACTCTTTCGGTCTTTTTTATAAGAGACAAATAAGATAAAAATATGTCAACAAAAGTTGATGTAGTTTGGACAATATACGTTATATTGAAAAAATATTAAAATTAAGAGACCTTACATTCTTATATAATACTACTTCTAGTCCTTTTTATATAAGATAAATGAGATACAAATAAGTCAACAAAAGTTGATGTAGTTTATCCTGAAGATGAATATAAGGTTTTGTTAGAAGGTTGCAAGTATTATCTTCACATGTGTTTGGTTCACTTTAAGGGAGACAGTCCTTTAAAAGTTACAGTAAACTTACTAATGTTCCAAAGGCTAAGATTGGACCTGCTAGTATTAATCAAGGTATAAATAAGCAACATGTTTGTGAAGTTTTGAAAGAGAAAAAATGTTCGTCGAGTTGCAACAAACTATTGAAAAAAAGGAAGTTAATGTTAGAGACAAAACAATATCTTCAAATGATATTGTGATGCTACTTTGTATTGAGTTTCATTCATTAAGATTCGAATGAGAATCTTGATTTTACTAACGACGAGAGTTTTTGTTTTAAGACTAATTATCCTAATATGAGTTATTCATAGAGACTCTGATAGTAGTTCATTTGACTCAATTGACACAATTCAATAGTTAGTTGATGATGATAATATTGTTAGTCAACTCTCTAGTAGAGTCTATTAAGATGTCAAAAATATGTTATTGGTATCAAATATTTGACCAACTCAACTTACAAGTTATAGAATGGGGGAAAACGACTTTGCTTGCCCTCTTTGGTGGCTTTATTTGTTGATTAAGTTGGGATCCTTTGTTTTTTCTAGTGCGTGTAATTTGCATTGATTATGTTTTTCGTTGAGAGTGTTAATCTTTTAAACTTTTCATTTGTATCACTTGTTTTCTTCGTACACCTTGTGCTAAGATTAGTCTATTAATACTTATATTTTGGTTTTAAAAAATATCAAGTAAATAAAATTTCTCATATGCGTATTGTTGCTCTTTAGAGTGATACAATAGTGAAAGAATAAATTAAAGTTGAAGTTCATCAAACACCTTCTGGTCAGATTTATAACTTGAATGTTGTTCATGAAATGCATCATTGTAAGTATTCGGTGCAATGATGGTGATGAGGTTGATCCCAATAATCATAATCAAAGTTTCAGTAAAGTTATATCGAAGTTCAAAAGGAACAAATTGAAAAAGACTAGAGCATATGAATGTCTATAATATCCGTTATAGTACTAATTCTCATGTTACTTTTTAATGTTGTTTTTTGTTGTTTTTTTCTCTCTTTCTTTATTTTTATTTTTATGGGTTAGGTCAATGTCGCCATTCGTTTGTTATTTCCTTTATTTTAATATAGTTTTAGTTTATAAAAAAGTTTTCTAATATTACTTAATTATTATTATGATTTATTTTCTAATCGATTATTTTATTCAAGATTAGGTATTTCACTATTTGTGTCAATTTTTTTTTTTTTAAGTAAAAATAGTGTTCATTCATTCCTATCGGAACTAATAAGGTATATGTGGGTCGGTTCGGGTTGAGTTTGGCTAAAATCGAAACTCAAACCGTATAGGGAGCATTGAGTTGGGTATAGTGAAAAAACCAGTACTGGGTTGAGTCAAACTGCTCATTTTCGAGTTGGATTGGGTACTGGGTTATCCACATTTTTTTAATTTAATTGTTAATGATGAATCACCATATTCTTTCTAAAAAAATGACACAACTTTAATTTTCTTCAAAAATATAGCGTAATCTATTTTTACTATTTTTTTTGCAACTAATATATATAAATATATAATTAATGATAATATCAAAATCATAAAAATTGATCATGAAATATTTTCATTGTAAGCATCAATATAACGAAAGTTGTAAGATTCCTAAAATTGCATAAAATGCTTGCAAGTTTTAAAATAATCTTACTACAACATCCTAAAGTAACCAAATAGTTTTTAAAAATTGGGTAACCTAGAAAAACTGGGTTGAGTTTGGTTTTACCTAGTACTCAATTTTTTTGGGCGGTTTACTATTTTTGAAACTAGGATAGTCCATTCACATTCATTTACCTGACCCAAAACATTTTCTTTTGTCAAACCGAGTTGGTTGGGGTGGCCCAACCCACGTACAGTCCTAGGTAGAAAGTACATCGAGAATAAAATTCAAAGTCGTTAAAAGAAAAAAAAAAAAAAAAAAAAAAAAAAAAAAAAAAAAAAAAAAAACGAATCTGCAAATAAACTCATAGCATGTTGGTTAATAGCATTAAACAGTGAAATGACTACAAATGTGACAAAATTAAAGTGTTCAGAATACTTATGCCTCTGAAGCTATAATGTTAACGGCGTTAATATCATTGATAGAATTTGCAATGAATTGAAATTGGTTTATCAATCTGAACTAAATAAAATTGTAACAAAACGGTAAATCAAAACAACGATACGCTAAAATGACGAATAAAAATAACACAATATTAAGATATCGAAATCACGAAAGAGAAATCAAATATATATAAAAAATAATTTACTTTGAAGAAAAGGAGATTTATATTAATAATTCTGACCAAAAATTTGGTCCTAAATCACATTCCATAAGTAAAGAAAAGAGAAATATAACAAAATAATGTGACTAGGTTGTCGTGATGAAAGGAGGCAACTTGGTGAAAGGGTTGTGTCAAAGTTATTATCAAGTTCACAATCGATTATGGCCGTTTGTTGCGGTTTTTAAGAAGATGATTTTTATAGTTTTTTTTTACTTATTAAAAAAGAATTTTAAAAATCAAATTTTAAATAATAAATTGACTTAAATAGCTTAACATAAAATATGATTTTAAATATATCATTTATTTATTATAATTTTTTTTAGATAATAAAATTTTAAAATATGATTAAAATAAATAAATAAACTATTTTAAATTTTTTTCATAAAAATCATTTTTAAGAGATACCTATTTTAAAAAAATATAGTATTTATCATGTTAAAAAATCTCTAGTTAAAAATATCTAAATTATTAAATTTCAAAATTATTCTTTTCTAATCGGTAATAAATGATTCCAAAATGATTTTTTTATTATTTTTAAATAAATGATCATAAAAATTATTTAAAAACATATAAATTTGAAATTACTTTTTTTAAAAAAAATTTAAAACAAACTCTCCTATATTTCACCATAATTGTATGATATTGTCTTTTTATATTCTAATTTTGATTACAGAAATTTATATTCTAATAATAAATAAAGAGTCATTTTCATTTTATATTAATAATCAAATATATTCCAGACTTATGCATAATCATAATTTCAAATCATATCATTGTGTTGTATCATTCATTTTTAGATGACTATTCTTCATCGATAAAAATTCGATTGTTACGTGTCTTTAAACCCTAGCTCGAAAATATCGATATTATTAGGTTATACGTTTTATTTTAGGTTCAAACTCGAAATCTCACAATTGTATGATTTAATTATAATGAAATTTATTATTTCTTTTAAAATAAAATAAAAAAAAAATTTAATTGTTATGTCTTTTTTTCTTAATCACTTTTTTTAATCTACAAAAGTCAAATTTAAGATCATAATTAAAATACCCGAGTCTAATTCCACTCTAAACAATATAACATTGGTATTTAAGTCATAATGTTCAAATTTTTTTATCAATAATAATGTTGAAATTAAATATTAAATTTATAAATTCAATAATATAATACTAGTTTCTTTGCCTCCAATCATAAGTTTTTTAAAGACTAAAAACTTTGTAGTCTTTACTTTCTTTTCATCATCAATTATTCATTAATGCACATGGCATTGTTTATCCAAGGAAAGATTAATCAGCTGTCACAATACCTTTCCAACCTCACCTTATTTCTATGAATACAAACACTCAACATAATGCAATAGAAAATAAAACAAAGATAAAAAAAGTTAGCAAACACTTTATTGTTTAGTTTTAAACATAAAAAATCGATCATTACAAAAAAAAAAAAGTTAATGTTAAATTTTTTTAAAAAAAAACTGAAAGTCGATGATGCATTCAAAAAGACTCGTGAAAATTAATTTGTTTTAATTCTTCAGCCTATGTAACATATATAGCTTTAGAACTTTATAAGGGCCTTTTCACTAGTCATAATCAAACACTTTGAGTCAAAAAAAAAAAAAACATTTTTTACATAATAATAGTATTTAGTGAAGAACTGAACGGTGATGCATCCAAATGGGAAATCCAAACGGATTATTACTTATTAAGAATCATGTTAAACACTTTAATTTTAATCAAGACTCTTTTAAAATAGAAAAAAATACTTTAAAGTGTAAAACAATTAATACTAATTATTCACAAATAAATCAAAGATTTTGAACTAAAATAGACAAGTAGGCATAATAAAAAATTATAGCTGTTGAGAAATATTGACCATTAAACTTTTCAATTGTTTAAAGAAATTCTCAATTATTATACCATAAAGCCTGAAATTCCTTAGAACATGCTTAAAGGAACAAAATCAAAACTCATGCCATGTTACTTAACTAAAAAAACAGAAAAAAAATGGTAGGTAAAAAAAAAAAAGAATCTAAAGAATCAAAACAAAATTGTCTATTCATTTCATAAATCATAAACATGATTTGATTATGCTCTGCTCTCCTTATTAAGAACAAAAATTACTCATATACAAAGTCATTATTTTTTTTCCTCAAACAATATTGAAAAATCTCATATCCTTCACAATTCTCTCCTTTTCCATAATTTGAAAGGGTATACAACATATATTTTTTAATTACATTTGAACATCATTTTTTTTCGTTTCTTTTCATAAGAAACATTAGACTCAACAAAAAATAAAGATGTATTTAGTATGTAATACAATACATCAATTTTTGTTGACTCAACTGTTTCGGATATAAAACGAAACAAAGGTAGAATAAAATTAGTTCAAGAATCAAGAGAAAATGGTGTCTTCAAAAGATCATAAGGTGCCCAAAGAGCATCCAAAGGACAAGGTCTATTAGCATCCAATCTAACCCAAGGTTTACCTTTTCCACTCCAATGCAACAAACTGACTGGACCAGGATGAAGATCTCTACAAAGTCCTCTAAAATTATCACCACCAAGTCCATGTTGATTCCATCTATGATCAACAGGAACAATGTTCCCTGCAAAAACAAGCAAAAAAGGCGGTAACGAACCGAGTTCATAAATCCTCATCCTCTTCTGTAATTCCATCCATTCTTCGATTTTCGTCGTGTAATCGCCTTCGCGCCACTTTTCGAGATCAATTACCATAACCCCAGTATTAAAGTAACAAGCTTTTCTATTAGCAAATGTTAATGACAATGATGGGTTGGACCAAAATGTTGGTGTGAAATAAAATGTGAAATTTGCATTGCAATATTCAGGTGCTGCCAAAACATTTTTTTGGCCTAATTGGGTTGATGCAAGTTTTATTATATCATCAATTAATATAAGGTCTGAATCTAAGTACACAATTTTTTTGACACATAATGGAATTAAATTTGCTAAGTAACTTCTTGCATAATTTAGAGGACAATCGAGTGCGGATCGAATCGAAGTTGAAATCAAACCGGAGACAATTGAATCATCGAAATTATAGACTTGGAATTTTAGGTAAGGGAAGGATTTGGAAATTGTGGAGTTTAATAAGGAAGTGTTTGATGAACAAACAAAATGAAAGAAAATGTTTTGTGGACATGATGAGTGTTGGAGGACAGAGAGGATTGCAGCCATGGATCCTCGGATATATGTTGTGTCTAATGTCATTGCCACGTGGACTGCTTCATTGGAACAAAGATATGTTTCAATGTTGTCATCTTCTTCTATGTTGTTGTTCTTTTGAGTGATGGAGGGGCAATTTGGGGAATTGTAGAATTGAGGGGCTTCTTTGAATTGATTTGTGATGATGGGTTTTTGGGTTTTTGAGGGTCGAGATTGAGATGGAAGAGATAAGAGGGAGAGGGTGATTAGAAAGAATAATAAAAATGGTGGTTTTGATTTTGGAAAATTGAAATTCATTGTTAGTATGTGTGTGTGTTTGTTTTGAGTGAGATCTAGGAGGTGGCTTATAATTGGAGTTTGAGGTTTGAAACACGCTTTTGAGTTAGAAAAAGTTTTGTAACTTATTAAAAAGAAGAAGAAAAGAAGGAGAGAGAAAGAGAGAAGCTAGCTGGATGGGCTAGCTAAATGAGAGAGAGGCAAAGTCAAGAATATATATGAATTATAAGAGGGTGGAAGTTGGTGGAGTTCACATATAGAGAGTCTTGGATTTTATATGATATGGTTTGGTTTTTGTACCATTTTTCAGGTATGGGATGGGGACCCTAACTATTCATCCTAAGTTTCCATCATGTCTCATTAACTTCTTATTTATATTTTTGTGTTTTTTTTTTCTTAATCATTCAATTTTTAAGAGAAAATGTTATACTACTAATTTTAATGACAAAAAATTTAATCGATGATTATTCAATTAATTATATATATATTTTTTAATTTTATGAATTTTTTCTTTTAAAATGAAAAAACAAGACCTTTTTCATTCATAGTAATATTAGCGGTACAGAAAACTATAATAAAACACTTATAACTAGTAAAAAATAGAACTTCTCTAACAAGTTTATGAGCCACACTACTTACTTGTCTATTGTACAAAATCACCATGGCATGGGAATGTAAAAGAGCCTTATCCACTTATAAATAAAAAGGTGGACATATATGTGAATTATGTTTATCATAAAAGAGGAAATGTATCTAAATATGTAAGAGTTGGTTGTATTTTTTTCATTTGTAATTTTTACTCTTTTCACACATGGAAATGGTGTGTGAATGATAAGTTTTGAATTTGATTGTATTTAAATTGATTTTGTACAATCTCAAAAGTGATTCCAGTCAATATATATGTTGCTTTCTACGAAGAAAATCGATAAAAAAAAAAAATTATTTTAGAGAAAAAAATCAATTGAGATTTGATTTTTTATGTTAACTTCTCCATTTTATTTCTTTTTTTTAATATAATAAAATATCTT
>JBBPBP010000001.1:66809922-66837062 GCA_037974735.1 Cicer chorassanicum
AAAAAAAAAAAAAAAAACTCCGATCCTGCCTCTACATAAATTGCTACATCTTCGAAGGGACCACTTTATATATAATTGAACATAAAATTAACTATCTTCCACCAACCATAATTTTTTTCCCTGGTTTATAATTTAGAATGTGAGACACGAGATCCTTAAACTAGTATTGTTCTATACAGTCCACTTATTATTATTAAATAGGACGTACGATTCTTGTTTTATACACCTTTAAAATATAGTATAATAATTACAATAAAATTCAGTGAAGAAAACCATGAAAGGCAACACGTAGTTTGCAAGTAAATTGACGTTTTAGCTATAAAGGAAAAAGCTTCCCAACCTTTTGATCACGTTGACACATTCCAACTTCTTCTTAAACATATACTATTAAAATTAAAATTTAATTTATATATCTCAAAATTATTAAGTGAGAGGAGTTTTGAAATAAGAGAGTCAGATAATTAAATTAAATATTACTTATACAATTATAAATGAATGAGTATGATTAAAAGTTATGTAAGTGACATCATTATTAAAAAAAACACATGAATTTTTATTTTAATCTTGACCATTTATAATTTGATTAATAATTAATAATTTTTTATCTCGTTTTCTCTTTAATAATCATCTATTAAAATAAAAAATTATACGACTTTTTTAATTAAACATGTGTCACTGTAATTAAAATTTAGCTCTTTTATTATCTCATTTTAAAATGAGAGTTTCTCTCATTTGATACATCTTTTTATAATCTCTATAACCAACACCAAACCATACCTTACACTTTTGTTATATTAATTCTTAAAATATTCTCTTCAAATAATATACGGTGAGATGTGATCGGTGCGTGTGTAATTTTTGTTTTTACATGATTTGAATATTAATTAAACTCATATTATTATAATTAATCATCCTTCAATCCTTTGAGGAGTCAAATTAAAATGGTACGAAGCTTCCCGCATAAGAGGAGAACATATTTATTCCAATGGCAGAATTAAGAAAAACTTTGTATAGTATTGAATAACAACAAAGGTTTGAATTAAGGTTGATAATAAAGCACATGCTTTTAACAAAGGATTGGAAGACAAGTGTTTCTGTTTTGAACCCCAGCAATTAAATTGTTCTTTTCCATATGTACATTTTGTTTGTTTCTCAAAAGCAAATGCTATATTTTAAGAAAAATTAGAGTCTAAAGCATCACATGATAAAATTATATTTCAATTATATCAATATTCAAAAATATCACATATCATTTACTAATAAATTTGTTGAATAACAAGAAAATTTGAGGACTAAACTAAAAGTCAAAAAAGTCAAAGAAATAAGTATGTATAATCCTACCTCATAAAAACATTTTTCTAAAAAATTCAAAGAGAAAAAAATTAAAGTGGAAAAATAGAGTATAATATAATAAAATAATAATTATAAAATTTAAGAAAATAATTAACTAAAACAGAAAAAACTTTAATAATTATAATAAAAATCATTTCAAATACAACCCAACGAAAATTCCACTAAAAAATCAACTAGTGTAAAAGCAAATATGATGAATCCAAAGTTTCAAATATAAGATACCACCGTCATAGGATTCACATTGGAAAAAAAAAAAAGAAAAAAAAAACACGGTTTGTGATGACCTCACAAGAATCTTAAAAGCCAGTTTTTGGTGTGAATGAAGTTGTAATTTCCAAGAGTTTGTCTACATACGAAATTAATACAATTATACACTCTGTCATAGCTCAGCTACATACTATCCCATACTTTCCAATTTACATTAAATTTGAATGTTACCTTAGTTCAGAATATGTAATTGTCGGTGATATACCTCTCAACAATTCAATTAATAGTTATGGTCATGCGTACTTTCAGGGTCTATGTAGCACCAAAATTAGTTTCAGAGTAAACCACTCAAATGGTTGTAAAACGCTCTCAATGTTGTCTTCCACAGTATAAATACTTTAATTTCATTATTGATTTTCTAAAACATTTATCACATTTATTTTTATGTAAGTGCCTATTATTAAATTCGGTGAAAGTAAATGCCACGTTCTTTAAGTGAAATTTTGATAGTTACAATGATCTTTGCCTTTGTAAGACACTCGGGCCGGCCCCACCTGATTTATGGTATAGGTAATCACCTCCATTTTGATTTAGAGATTTTTTATTTATTATATTATATTACATACAAATGAAAAAATACAACATAAAGAGGACTAAATTTTTGGTCCACACAAAATTAATGCACATATATATTACACAATAAACAAAAGTAACACCAACGAAAAGGAATTAAACTTCTACAATATAATAAATTTGTGTTTGAATTTTCTCAAGAAGAAGTATTCATATTCAGTGAATGAGTCTCAAATAAAATTATCTCTAGTGAAGTGAATTTATGAGATATAGTATCCAATAATCAATCATGTAAAATTATGTTGTTATTTTATATTTAATTAATTTTTAAATAATTTAAATTTTGAATTGATTTTGTCTTAGAATACAGTGCCCAACTAAACTTGTGAGTATCTAAAATATTACCTAGAAAAATAGGTGGTTTATTCATCCACCTCTCAATATTTATTAAAAATGTATAAAAATAGAGCTTTCGATAATATTATTAATCCTATTTTTTACTACTGAATTATAAAATCTAAGAAATCATCATTAATTTTGGGAGACCAAAAGAGTATCACTCTAAAAAAAATACTCCACATATATTGTTTTCACTACTCGAAAATTTTGAATCCGCTCTCTTAAAACACTCTCAATTTAGTCTATTAGAATAAGGATTTTCCAATTAATTTTTGACACCGTAAAATATTTCTCAAATCTATCCAATTAATCTTCTAACACCTTAAAATGATGAAGTATTTATAAAGAGTGCAATTATAGATCGAAACACTTTTATCATTTATCTTCTTCTTATTGGTCCTATTTTTTTTTTCTCTATAACATTGTGGACTCAGGACTATGAAGAAAATAATTTTTCTTCCTCCCAAAAACATCGCTACACATGTTCTCATAAAATGCGTAGACTTTTTTAAACGGTGAGATCAAACTATATTAAGACCCTAAACAAACATAGAATTCATAATCATCTTAATTTTTTTTACAAAAAATATTCAATGAAAAAACTGAAATTAGAGCAACCATCATATCAATCAAACCAATTTAAATCAAAATCATTATCATTGTTATTTTAAAAGGTTAGAGGACGTAATTGTTGTATTTTTTTACCGTTTCAAAATATTGTGTTATTCAATCTATGATTAGAACTTTTAATATTTTACTTAAGGAACACATCGATCATCACCATCCACAACATTTATTAATCAACACATTAATAGAATAATGAATTTGAAATTTTTTTACTAAATTGAAAAATTCATATTCTCAAAGAAAGACTATTTGAGAAGCGCTTTACAAAATAAAAAATAAAATTAAAATATTTATTTATATTCTCATAGACTAAATTAAGAGCACCCTACAAAATTAAGAATATTTTAGTAGTTTATTAATTAATTTTACTGTACAAATTTAAATTTTATGCCACAAGTTGTTAATTTCTTCCTCTGTGTGAAAATGTTCAGAAAATTTCTTGAGCAAATTATCTAGTAATCAAAGTTTGGTAATTCCACTTGACCCAATTAAGTAGTTTTGGTTTTAACTTCTGATTTTCAGAAGAAAAAAAAAGGGTCATGCCAATCCTAAATAAAAGTGGTATCATGATGCATGTGGAAAATGTAACTATAAATAAATAAATTGCATGAAAATTTAAGCATACATAGACCATAAACTAGTATGTTTACGGTTTGATAAATCACCAAATGTAATGGAAAATTAAAAAAAAAAAAAAAAAAATGGTTCACAGTGAATAAATTCATTTACATTGAAACAGTGACAAAAAAAAATGATAAATAGTTATTTGTCGTGCATATTTTAAATATTATGCACTATAAACAACTATTTACAATGCAAGATTTGATATTTTTTTATATTAAAATCAATATTTATTATCATAATGAAAGAGAAAGAAGGAAGTGGATCAAAGATGAAAAGTTAATGGTCCTAAGGAAAAATATGAAATATAGTCTTTATCATCACCTACTAATAATCCCAAACGAACAAGCCATGTGACAAAAAGAAGAATTTTTAGATTCTTCTTACACTTAAGGCCCATATTAACATGTAACATAAAAAAGGACAACAAATATCCAACAAAAGAATCAAATTATTCTCGGGACATACGTAAAAAAGAAACACAAATAAATTCAATGTTGTACATATAAATAAACAAAATCCAAGTCGTGAAAATGATGTCTTTAAATAAATTTGAATTTTTTATAAATAAAAAATTTAAACTTTAATTTTGATATTGATGAATGCTTTTTTATTTTGTGGTCAGAATTGAAGTAAAATTTAATTAATGATTGTTTCATTAGAAGATCAAACTTAAATATTTTTAACCAATTCGATCTTAAACGAAATTTATCAACTATTCGAGTCTAATTATATTTTACGCCTGTCCAAGTTTTTTGTTTTGTTATCTATAGTATGCCAATCCTAATTTATTTAGCATTATAATGTTTTCGGTCATACATATATTCATTTAGATGCGGCAATAATTATAAAACAAAACTACTACAAATTATTTAAATTTCACTTGTTGCAGCAACTACCCTTACACTTTGATCCGCATAGAGAAGAAATTAAAAAGAGATGAAAGAGAGTGTGAGAAGATAAAAATATGTGAGAAATGAAGTAGAAATCTAATATTGTAAAAGCATTTCTCTACTATCCAATCAGGAGAAATTATACATCTTTTCTCTCTTCTCTAACTGTCTCTCCTCTAATTCTATCAAACCAAACATAAATCTTCAAAATTATTACTAGAACTATTTTTTTTTTTTATTAATGTGCCTAAACTTTGTTGGAGAGTCTTAACGGATGGAGGGAGCATGTCAATATACAAGGAAGTTAGTTTAAATAAATTTTGTTTTGAATAAGCAAAATTTATTGAATTAATAAGATAGTAACAACTTTGGTTTAAATAACTTGTAAACATATCATAGAATGTTGTTAGACTAAATGAAATGAGTATTAACAACTAAATGAAATGAGTATTTCAATTTTTAAAATTGTAAAGGTCGATCAATTTAGCATCTGAAATTTGTGAAATAGAAATTTAGTCTTTTAAATTGAAAAACATTGTCAATTTAGACATTGTTTCACATTTAACACTACAATATTAAAGGCTCAAGCTGGGTCTACAAATTGGATTGATTTTTTTTTTTATGGATAAAAAGAGGTCCAACGCCGGAGGAAAAGAAATCAAAACTTAATAATCAAACAAGGAGTAGAGGCTCTATCATGATCTGCTAACAAAAAATGTCTAACTTGAGCTGGATATAGCTATTGACCTAAAAAAAGCCTGACAAAGCTCGTACACAAGCAAAGAAAAACCACCTTCACAACCTATATTTGCCATTATATCAGTACAAGAGTTAGCTTCGCAGTATGAGAGGCAGTCAAATTAACGATTGTTTTACTGATTTTTGGGGCTTTCTTCTGCACGGTTAGTCACTTTTGTTATGTTTTTCTTGGCTTTGGCCCCATTTGCCTTGCTTAATATATATAAAATACAAAAATAAACTAATAACACTAAATCGCAAGTCATTTGCATTAGAGCAACAACAAAAATGAATGGAAAATAAATAAATAACTCCTATACCAAGCTTCTGCAAAAATAAATAAAATTCTGTTCCAAGCTTGCAAGCTCAGTTACATCCCTTCAACCTGCGAAGGCTAATCCAAGACAACCATTAAAAGTCAAAAATCTAAACAAATCAAATTGATTGCAATAACAAGGTTTGAAATCCAAGGGACAGAGGTAGGAGCTTTTTCGCTCTATAGAGGAGGCACATTACTGTGATTCTTTCAGAGATCGAGAATACAGAATTGAGCTCAAGGTAGCACAATGTGCAAAATGACAGTACAAATTTTCACATACCACTGCTGTACTCAACACCCTTGTAACAAAATTAACAAATTCTAAATTACAGCAGAACACAGAAATAAATTTTCAAACAATAGGCATCAGGAATGATTGTTTGCTAATGAATCCTGTACACAGAAATTTTTCTCGGGAGATAATGATCATTGTATAAGAGAAAAATGTACAACAGAGAGCTGTAGAGGGTATAATAAGCTAGGATTGAATGGTTGTGTTAAAAATTTTAAGGAGTTCGGGGAACTCTACTAATGCCAATACTATCATACAAATGTTTAAACCTAATGCAATATGAAATAGGCTAGAATATCTGCACATCAATGTTTAATCCTGATGTATACAACCTATGAACAGGTAAAAAAGTGCAACTAGTTTCAAATCCTTCTTGAATCTATACATATATCATTAATATTCTATTTCATTCTTCATACTAAAATAGTAAAACACATCATAAAAACAATCTAAGTGTAAACATCAATAATGCATACGCTTGCCCTCATCTATAATAGTAAAAAGAGCAACCTAGTAATGCTATAAAACTCCCGCTGTTATGACTTACCGGGAAGGGAAAAACCCATTGTAGGTCTATTATAAGCAGCCTTACCTTACATTTGCAAGAGGCTGATTTGAACATGTGACTTGCAAGTCAGTCACATAGAAGTAACTCTAACCATTGTGTCAAGTATTCCTTTCTTAAATCCTAAAATCTAAAAGAGCAGATGAATTAATAAGCTTAACCCAAAATAATAAAGTTAATGGATACTGTAAGCACAAAGCAGTAAATATGTAAATGATTTCTTATTATAAGATGACCACAGCAACATGTATTTAACTGAGAAAACCAAAACTGAGGAAAAAGCTATAATTTCAATAACCATCTCACAGGTATCTATCCTCAGTAAATAACCATCAGACTGACATCTATATCTGCATGTGTTTTCATGAACTTGCAATGAAATTTTGCACAAGGTTGCATATCAAGATCGATAAACTAAATAGAGACAAACTACAGGTGTAACAAGAGAGTATGGATATGAACAACCTCCATAGTTACAAAATAATAACGAAAAAAAGGCACACGGGAAGATTGATAAGAGCTTAAGTTTGGTTCTATCAGAAGTCTGAACTCTATCCAATCTATTGCCAAATAAAAGCAAGTACCACACAAAAAATAACAAACATCAGCAGCCTCTTCAGATAATAATCTTGTTGGCCTTGACCTGTGTGAAGAGGATATCTATGAACATGGCCACCATGAAATGAATTAGAAAACCCATAAGGGAAACCAGCGGCTCCACCATACATGGCCCCACCGTGAAATCCATGCAACTGAAAGTTAAATAAGGATGGTATAAAACCACCAAATCCTGCAGAAAATGTGAAATTCCCAAACCTTGCAGTTGCTGCTGGTGCAAATCCTCCCAATCCACCTGTGAATCCAAATCCATGTTGAGAAAAAGGATTTGATTCGGGTGGAGGAGCAGTCTCCGGTCTCTGACCGGCAGGACGATGAGGGATATTAACACCAGGAATAGACTTCGATCTCGGATCAGTTGATGTCTTTCCTCTCCCATATAAAGGAACTAACTTCTCCTCCTCAATCATTGCCTTACACACCGGACATTCCCGTGACTGTGAGTGAAAGTGAAGCCATTTGTAAAGACAAGGCCAACAGAAAAGATGACCGCACAAAGTAATTATAGGATCTTGTGCTAAGTCAAAGCAAATGTTGCATTCAAAATTTCCAGCATCATTGTTATTATTGTTGCTTGAGTAGGGAGGGCTTGGGGGTGACCTACTTGTTGATTCCCCAAACCCACTTGCCATCTGTAAAATAAAATCCCAACTTCGTATTATATATCACAGTCCTTGCACATAAAAACTTAATTCTACCTAAAAACATTAGATCTAAGAGGTCATATAAGTATTTACAATATTGCCGAGTCAAAATTTTAATCACTCTACTGTTTCAACTTTCATAGCAAAACTACAGTAGGTTAAGTAATCTATAGTTTCATTTTCATACATAAGATGAAACCAGTGAGATTAAAATTGAAGTTGATAATTGAATTTAAGCAAACTAATACAGATTCTTAGGGCACAGGACATACATAAGAAAAATTTTAGGGCGAAAACAACAAAACCTAGAATTTTGTGAGAATTTAACAAAATCGACACGGAATAATACCTAATTCAAATTGAAATAACCACAACCCTAACTAAATTTTCAATTTAATCAATATAGCGAATTAGACAGCGATTTAATCAAACAAAAATTGAAATTCTCTAAATTGACAAAATCAAGGTTTATAGGTTAAAGATAATTTGAAAATGGAATTGCAAGAGAAAACAATAATCGAAGATAGAAGGGATTAAGGAAAAATTTACGAACCTGAAGAAACAAAACGGTGATAAAACGATGGATCGTTCAAGTCAAAACCTCGAAAGAGAAAGTATATGAATTATTATGAGGTATTATTATTATTATTATTTGGTTATTGTTTTGTTTTTTCACGTGAAAATTAAAAATAGTAGAAATTGCAAAAGGGTAAAAGAGAAACAACGTCGAAGGTAGAAAAGGAAATAAATGACTCCTTGTTTCTGGTTTTGTACCCGCGGAATCTTAACAAGAAAATATACTTTTATTATTTTAAGAATATTATTATTAATAAGTTATACTGTGCAATCAAAATCTCATGATGTATAAGTATACATCAGTATAACATCTATTAAAATAAATTAAAAATTAAGATATTAACTTAAAATTAGTATGTTGCCAACGTGTTAATGATGATACCATTGACCGGAAATTCCAAGTAACATCTATAATCCACTCTTGCCATGGAAACATCTGAGTTGGGCAAATAAAATGTTACGAGACCTACCCTTCAGCATCTTTGAAGACCTACCATTTCTCTTCAGCCCGGGCAGAAAGAAACACATGCAGAGAATAGTGACTAAGGGATTTTTATAGTGTAAAAATTAAATTAGATCGTACTATATTAATAGTTGATTTAGTTTTTAAAAACCATTTTTAAATTAAATTCACTTTAAAATTGGTTTAAAATTGATTTATAAATATAAGTGAGTTTAATATTTTAAATAAGTTTTTATTTAAAATCAAATTTCGAACTAATTTTTTAGGAAATTATTTTGAAAAAAAATCAAAAGTTTTCTAAGAAAAATAAATGTTAAAGATTTTTCGAAAAAAAAAATCGAGATAAAAAGTTTCGATTTTGTTCAGAAAATTTTATTTCTAAGAAAAATAGATGAAAAAAATTTTCAAAAAATAAGTTTCGATTGTTTTTCAAAAAAAATTGAAGAAAAAATGTTTTCAATTTTTTCTCAAAAACTTTTCAAAAAAAAAATATTTACCACTAATTTCAATATTTTTTCGAGAAACAAAATGTTATCCTATCAATCTACTAGTCTGGCCATCCTTCTTGACCCACTCCAAATAAGTGATGATTTTTACTAAATTTGTTTCAAATTATCTAAAAAGTGCATTGCGCAATAATTTATTTGCTATTGATATGCATATCAACAATGGAAAGCACGAGGAAACAATAGAAACATAATTCAGAAAGTAATTGATGAGCATAACATATATAATTGATGAGTTTTCTAATCTCATTCAAAAAATAATCAAAATTACAAAAGGTAAAGAATTACAAAACAATTAATGAGCAATGTGGTCATACCAAACAGTAACATCTCTCTCATTTTTTTTCTCTCTTCACGACTTTCTTCAAAACAAAGTACACCCTTCAAGACTTTGAGGAAAAACAGGATGCTAGTTTTTGAACTCAAATCCTGTTGTAAATGAATCAATCTCTTATTTTAGCATTTCTTTCACTCTTGTCGTAACCCATTGACCAACATTTGACTCGGAACAATAATTTTTAGAATTTTGTATCGTGCACTCCCACGTATACCTCTCACCCTATCTCTGAGAAAAATATTATATTGCCCTTAATATTATTTACAAAATTCCAAAAAAATTCATTAATTTTTTTTTTCATCCATTTTCTTCAAAAGTTTGAATCGTCCGAATCATATATTGCAAACAATCGAACCTTTGAAACCTAAAAGTAAGATAAACTTCGAAATTTTGAAATTTTTAAAACATTAATTTTCCAAATCTTCGAAAATTTTCATGAACATGAAAGTTTCGAAATGTAAAATTCAGAAACATGAAGTTTTTTCAGTTTTGAAACTTTAGAATATTTAGAATTAATGAAAAGTTCCGAAATTGTTTCGGAAGTTTGGTCTTCAATGAAACTTCCGAAACAGGCTTCGAAAGTTTGGGAACAATATGAAAGTTCCGAAATGCATTTTTTTAGTAATAAATAGTAATAAATTTATAGTAATAAATTTCATACCTAATTTCAAAAATAGTAATTAATTTAATTATTTTTTTTCTAAATATATTTTTAATTATAACATACATCAGTGATTTTTTAAAAAAAATTGAAACTTTCGAAAGTTTCGAA
Source organism: Cicer chorassanicum (assembly GCA_037974735.1). Lineage (NCBI taxonomy): Eukaryota > Viridiplantae > Streptophyta > Magnoliopsida > Fabales > Fabaceae > Cicer > Cicer chorassanicum. The sequence goes on from JBBPBP010000001.1 coordinate 66,820,426, forward strand.
TTTTTTAAAACTTTCGAAATTGAGTTACTTCGAATGTTTGAAATTTTCGAAAGATATATGTTTCAGAAGTTTCAAATTCATCCAAACTTTTGAAACTTTCTGAAAAATTACACTTCGAAACTTTCACATTCATCCAAAGTTTCGAAAGTTTCAGATGTTTCTGGAAAATATCATTTCGAAAGTTTGGTATTTTTCAAAAGTTTCGAAATTGGTAAATATTTCTGGATAATTACATTTCGAAAATTTCAAATTTAACAAAAGTTTCGAAGATATCAAAAAACTCACTTTGCTATTATTTCGAAAGTTTATAATTTTCGATTATTAAAAAATATTTTGTAATTTTCGAAAGTGGGGGTGCGAAAATAGAATGGTAAATTTTTTTCATAGTTTTATACAAAATAAAAGAGGGCAAAATGGTCTTTAACAAAAAAATGGGGGTGAGGTGCACGGTACAATTCTCTAATTTTTAACTTTATATTTTGGCTTTGGACTTTCAGCCCAACTCATCATTTTAAATATAATTTTGATTTTTTATTTACTATTTATTTTAATTATTTATTTTTAATTTTGATCTTTTGTAACTAATGTATTTTAGTCCTTGTCACAATTATATTAAAAGTTGTAACAACATTCGGTCATTGAATATCTTCTAACAATTATCAATATATATCCAGTGTAATATTTTTTCAAAAAAATATTTATTTAACTTCATAATAGACTTTCATTTAAAAAAATTCTCTAGACATATTTTCAAACATACGTAAACTCTTTGAACTGATCTAAAGTTTATTGTATTTTTAATTTATCTTTATTAAGATTGCACACTTAATTTTACAACTGATCTAAGATTTGATATCAATAATGCATGACAATAATTATACAATTATTAAAAAAAACAATATTAAAAATGACTAAAATACACCATTTATAAAAGATAAATAATAAAATAAAATTAAAAAAATTAAAAAAATCAAATCGAATATTAGATAAAAATAAAAATCAGTATACAATGCCTTGTCAAGCTAACGCGTTGAATTAATGCATGACTTTATTAAGCATTGTATCCCATGGGCATAGACATGATCATTATGATGCTACGAAGAAAGATAGATGGAAGGTCGTTGCCCAATCAATAAAGTTCATTAGTCATAAATGGTGACCCCAAAATATTATAATAATCTCACTCCTCACCACTCTTCATGAACGTACATCACAAGACATTATATTAATCACTAATAGACTTGACCACATTTTTTACATTCCTAGTCTTAAATATTATATTCCTCATACTCTTCTTATATCAACAACTACCCACCCACAATTTCCACACTCCAAATACTTATTTCCTACCATACACAATAAGACAAACCCCACTCGCAAGACTTAACAAACTTACACAAACACATTTTCCATATTCATTTCCTAGTTTTATTGCAAAAAAACAACAACATTTGATTGCAAAGAACCTCCTAGTCCTAGCTAATGTTCCAAATGGGATTCCAAATTACACAGACATTCAAATATTGGCTAATAGACCACCCATCAATTGTTTGGTTCCGTTGGAGTCCCACCCAATCATGGGGCTCCACGTGGTCATTTCTCGTCACAGCCATCACCGCATATATAACAATCGCACTCACCCTCCACGTCATCCTTAAAATCTTCCGCCGCCGCCACGCTGTCCCACTGGGACCCATTCCCGCAATCCACTACCTCATTATGTCACTAATCTCCGTCACAATTTTCATCGGCATGCTATTCTCCGCCGCCGCCGAACTCCACGACACACGGTGGCTCCTCCGGCGAACCAAAACTACCCCTTTTGAGTGGTTCCTTTGTTTTCCACTTGGAATTCGTCCTTCTGGTCGTGTTTTCTTTTGGTCTTACGTTTTCTACCTCTCACGGTTTCTTCATTTTTTTCGAACTTTCTTTGTTATTCTTCGTCACCGGAAACTCTCGTTTTTCAGGCTATTCAACCACTCCATTCTCTTGTTAAGTTCTTTTCTATGGCTTGAATTTTCACAATCTTTTCAAGTTTTGGGTATTCTATTCTCGACGTTGGTTTACTCTTTGGTTTATGGATATAGATTTTGGATTGAAATTGGGTTGCCTAGTAAGAATTTTTCTTTCATAGTGAATTGTCAAATGATTTTGTTGGGTTTTAATTTGGTTTGTCATGTTGGAGTGCTTTGGTTGCATTTATTGAGAGGTGGGTGTAATGGAATTGGAGCTTGGGTCTTCAATTCTGTTTTGAATGCTGCTATTCTTTTCCTCTTTTTGAATTTCTACATCAACATGCATGGTCAACGCAAGAACAATAACACCAACGGTCTCCAGAAAAAAGTAGTTAAAGTAGTTCAGTTGATGACTTAAAAGATATTCAAAGAATTTTTAAGATAGAAATTCAGGGTTTAAACACTGAAAATTAATGTAACTATTAATTTATTAATATTTATCTATAAAAAAATAGCATATTTCATATACGTTGTATTTTTTTGTAAAGCTTTAATTGATGTTCCTAATTGAAAATATGTAGTGCAGTTAAAATGTTAATGAAAAAACGAACGAGGTTTATTCATTGCACATTTGCACAATCAGTTTGTCTTTTTCATAGTGAAAACCATTATAGTCAGAGAATTAAAAGAGAAAAATAACGACGCTATAATGTTATTTCTGAAATTTAATAGAATACAACCTACTTGATTTGCTTTGTCATTTCACAATCTCTATGGTATTCTAAAATTGTTTCAAAAGTTAATGATGTTCACCTATGAGTAGGGAGCACATAAGGCAAGGCGTTGCTCAACAGTCTCTTCAAAATTGGGGTGTTTTACCGAATCCTTCCTTCTAGGAGTATATTTTACCTCTTATAAACAAAAGTGGGTTTGGGAACAACAATCACCATGCAAAAATTGACCCATACCCCCATAATTTTTTTAAAATGCTAAAATTATCCTCAATTTTTTTTTTATTATTTTCCAAAATTTAGAGTAAATTTTTTTTCACCATTTTATCATTTTCGATGCCATAAAAAAAATTTCCAGTAGGTACACGAATTCCGGTAACTTTCAGAAACCTTTTAAAAAGATTTCTAATACACAACAAACTTCTGGAAAACTTATTTGAAGATTTCCAGTACACAGCATGGTTCAGGAAAACTTTTTTCAAAGGTTTTCGGCACAGAAGGAAAAAAATGTGTACCGGAAACCTGAATTCACAAGTTCTCCAGAGGTTCCAAAAAATTTCATTTACCAGTTTTCCGGTACACACCTATTTTTTTAACTAGTTTTTTGAGTTTTATTAATTTTTTTAAATGCTAACAGATATGGATAAAATGCTACAATTATTGGATAAAACATGCGTTGATACTACAAATATTTTTGACACGAACTAGGTATGAATAATTTTAATTAATATTAATATTGTAAAAATATATTATTGTTATTATTTATAATTTATTTTATTTTAGATATTTGATACAAGGGACACTGTTGTGAATTGGGCTAAAGAAATCGGTATAAAAAATAAAGTTACTGTTATTATCAGAAGATCAGATATAGAGACAGGAGATAAAGGAATGAGAAATAAATTAATATTAGGTTGTGACAAAGGAGGAAAATACAAGTATGTTGCTAGTTCAACTCGAAGTTCACCAAAAAAGTGTGATTGACCTTTCAAACTTAGATCAAAACCATTAAAAGATAGTTCAGGATGGACAATTAAAGTAATTTGTGGAGTTCACGGCCATGAATTACCTGATACTTTGAAGGGTCATGCATTTGTTGGACGTTTAGATGAAGAAGGAAAAAAACATGTTCATGACTTAACAAAATATAATGTTGCACCGAGACACATATTACTCTCATTGCAAGACCGAAATAAGAACAATGTTACTAAGATCTCACAAATATATAAACAGAGGAGTATGATTCGATTGCACGTGAGAGGTAATAGAACAGAGATGCAACATTTATTCAAGTTAATTGAAGATGCAAAATATGTGTGTTGGAATAGAAAGCGTGAAGACTCTGATGTTATGAGAGATATTTTTTGGGTGCATCCAGATTCAGTGAAATTGTTGAATTTGTTTTCGATTGTGTTGATCATGGACAGTACCTACAAAATCAATAAATACAGAATGTTATTACTTGAAATTGTTGGTATGACATCAATAGAGAAGACATTTGTAGTTGGATTTGCTTATTTGGAATGTGAGCGGGAAGAAAACTTTTGTTGGGCATTCGGGCATAGCATTCTGCGTTACCACCCGGGTCACCTCTATTACAAATATTTTGAAAATATTCGTAAATCCAACACTGTTGCAAAAATATATATATATATATATATATATATATATATATATATATATATATATATATATATATATATTAATGATAATAAAAAAAATTGATAATTAACAATAAATAAATGATATACAAATAATTAAACATAAAAATAAATAAATTATATACATAAAAATTAATAATTAACATAATATTTAATAATTAAAATTAAATAAATAATTGATATATGAAGCAGCCTCATATATCCACCTAGCTGTTTGGTGTCATAACAGCAGGCATCAGAGAGGTAGTCATAAAGGACTAAGAGTGCAACAATACCCCATGAGTATTTATGTGTACCGTCTAAATGTTTGAATAAATGAAGATACTTCGCATTAACTAGAGTATGACTTTTATTAATGAAAATAGTACTCCCTACTAATTCAACAGATACGTCATAGCAGCACAGTGAAATCTCTCTGCTCTACACTGCCTTGTGAAGACCTTTTTCAACCAATCCAGTCTATAGTGCGCACCTCTAGCCTTTTTGGTCTCATCCCAGATCTCTTCCACGGTCACTCCTAATAAAGTAATGGCAAGATTACATGCTGTTACTCTATCTACATCGGGTGGACTGTAGAACTCACCCTTAATAGCCAATCCCAGAAGATTGACAACATCATCTAGAGTAATCGTCATTTCACCAAATGGCATGTGAAATGACGATGTCTTGGAATGCCATCTTTCCACAAACGCATAAATTAGGTTGTTGTCGATCATCTTTAAACTACCACACTGTAATGGGTTCAATCCTGACAAATTCACTCAATTCTCTATGGGTCGCAGGAGTATCGGGAGAGTAAATTGTTGCATTTTATTTCCATGCACAACAATTTTCAGCAATGGTCGCTCATGTATACAAACAAAATAAATAACATTAAAATTAAATATACACCAAAAATAATGTTGACGGTACCTTGATGACAATACCATGTAAGGGCGGATAAATCATAATGTCCTTCAGGATACCGTGTGAGCTCATCAGGTCCCTGAGCTCCATCATGCCCCTCCTCCGTATGCTCTTCCTCGTGAGCAGGTGCAGCCTCCTGAAACACACCGTTTCATTTTTTAGTAAATAATAATTTAATAATAGTATTAATATTATTAAATAATTAAAACAACTCACCACCAACCACCCATTCTCACTCTTTCTATCTCACTCCCTCATTTTTCTCCTATTTCTTCTCTCCCTCTCGGCAAAACCCATCCCCCAATGTTTTTTGTTTTTGTTTTTTTTTTTCCTATTCTTTCCTTCTCCTTGCTTCTTCTCACTCTATAATACTTTAAGGAAGGGGGAGGTACCCATCTCTTGAGAGTTGTTTATTGAGACTCTTTGAGGTAAATGCACAACTCTTATGCTAATAATAAATCTCTAGAAAAATGTAGTTTTGGTTAAAAATCTTATTTTTGTGTTTAGAGTAGATTTAATGAATTTTTATGCTTTCATAGAGTTAGCTAAACTTTAGAATAATTTTTCTAAAGTCTTGAGAATATTTTTGATACTCAGATTTGTCAGTTGAGGTCCTGCCGGCTACTCTGGGAGTTGTTGGAGAACAAACGTAGTCGATTATCCGTAGTTGTTAGTTGACGACGGTCATCATCATTTATTTTTATAATACTATAATTATTATTTTATCCGTTCCTATGTTAAAGTATTTATTTAAAAATTTGGGAAACACAACATTTGAAATTTATCTCAATTTCGTCATTTATTTATTTTAATGATCTTTGTTATATAACTCGTTATTAGTTTGATTTACGTATGAGTTAAAAGTATTTAAATATTAAATTGTTATGCGATTGAATATGTTTTTCATAAATTACGATGAAATGAGAGATGATTTTAAATACGTGTTTTGGGAAATCGTTGTTATAATTATTAAATCTTTAACGACGTTAGATCAACCTAGTTACCTCGTTTTGATTAGGGAGAGTTACTCGTTAGATGGAGTCGCCCCTATGAGAAATGTCATATGTAGGAGGAGATGACTATTAACGAGATGTAAGCTCTCTAATTGATGCGTGATGATGTGTTGCGGGATTGAGAGGAGAAGGCTATCCGTTAGATGGAGTCACCCCTAAGGGATAGGCCACCCTTAGGAGGAAAGGGCTATCAATGAGATGAAGCCACCTCTTCGTTCTCAAAAATTGGTATTTTTTTCTTGTTTGATTTTCTATGATGATTTTAATGTTATTCATTTTGATTTCGCTTCGTAATTAATTGGATTTTTAATATTTATATCTGAACGTCTAAATTATAAATTTAATGATTTTATAATGTGTATAACATAATCGTCTCAAGGTTGTAAAATAGTTATTCGTGCCTTTTGTGTTTCCCTTCTAGTTGATGGTGATTGTTGTTTCCTCACTAAGTCTTTGTGACTTACCCTTTCATGTTGTTTATTTTTTTCAGATTCATAGGCACCTGAGTAGCAAGCTGTTGGTAAATTCAAGTCTCGATCATAATTTTTTTTTTGGTAGGCCTCTTTGATTGAGGACCTTTTTTTGTAAAGTCCGTTGAGTCGTGTTGTACTTTACAGTTATTTTGAGTCTAGAAAATCTTTTGGGTAATGTACTGAATGTTTAGATTATCCTGTTTGAATTTGGCTGAATTTGAAATTTAAACAGGGATTTTGTAAATTTGGAAACGTTGTCATTACATAGGCTAGCTTGTTCACCGGTCACGGCGTTTAGTTTTTGGGTTGTGACACCTCCTTCTGCTCATGTACTATAGGAGGCTCATCCTCATGCATTATAGGAGGCTCCTCCTGCTGATAGATAGTCACATATGGAATAAATCGATAATCATGATCTCCCTCATCATCGTCTTCAATTATCATTCGTCTTCTTCTCCTTGAAGCTGTCAGTCGAATCCTCTCTGGAGGATTCATCATAGATGATGTAGAAGTATCAGTGTCACGCGCAATTCGTATGATTTTGATGTCTCTTCCTCGTGCGTCCACTAAAAAATTAAAAATTAAAAAGAAATAAATCACAGTTAGTTATAAACTTATAATTAATTAAAATTTAAATTTTTTTTTAAAAAAATTAATCTAACTTTTGGGGAACTTAAGGTTCAAGGTCTCCGGTAACTACCGGAAATGTTACACATCATGATTTTCGAAAGACGTTGCAGTACCGGAGAAGTTCAAAAAAGATTTCCAGTAGAAGGTTGTGTATCAAAGAAGTTAAAAAAAGATTTTCGGAGTAGTAAGCTTGTGTATCGGAAACCATGTATTCAAGTTTTCTGGAAGTTTAGAAAAAAAAAAAAAACTCACTCTTGAGTTTTGAAAATGTCAAACGCTCAAATGGTAATTTTTTTTTTACTTTTATTATATAAGCGAGGGTAAAAACATCATTTCATTGATTATTTGGGGGTATAGGTATAATTAGGAGTATGGGGTAAAATTTTCATCACCATAAGACAATAGTGGAACTGTGGAAGTGTAATGTTGGGCTTATCCATACAAACATTGCAACCTTTTAAGTGTAAGGTGTGAGCAATAATGGGCCTAATATCTACATTATAAATAAGGCTTCTGGAAGGAGGCACAAAATAGAAAATTTTATCCCATATCTCCATAATCATATCCGTACATGTATAAATCTATTAAAATCCATATTTTGCCTCTAATTTTTTTTTAAATTAAAATATTCTACCTATAAATTTTAAATGTATTCTGAAAAATTCAAATTTTGATTTTTTTGAAATAAAAAAAGTTAAACTAAGTTTATTCGAATAAAAAACTTTAAATAATTTTCAACAGTTTAAAAAATGTGGTGTAAAGTTTCCTGGTTGTGATTTTCTTTTTTTAAAAAAGATGAAGAGGGGTAAAATTGGTGGTTTATATAAAATGTGATGTGGAATATAATATTTAGGATATTGTGATAAAATTTCCCATAAAATAAAAGACTTACAAGTACTTAGGTACTTGTAATATTTTATTACTATATTTAAATTATTTTTAATTTATTATTTATCATACTTTATTATTCATCAGTTTATTGTAGTTAAAATATAGATAACAAGTATAATTATAAGCAGTTAAGCCTCCAGATGACACAATTATTTAAGTTGTTACCCATATGGGTTCAGGTTTACATATATTTATTTTTCGGAGGTATATAGATAGGTGCTATATTACCTATACATAAAACATAATATTGTCATTGGTAAGATGGGATTAGTGGTGGGAATAGACTAGGTCGTTCATGTTTAATAAAAAAAGATAAATTCATGTTTTTTTTATAACTTATTACTTTAAATAGATTAGATCCAGGTTTATAAAAAAAACATATTAAATCTGATAGGTCGGCCTATATATATATTTATTATTATTTATTAACATTGTTATTTTTTATTATTATTTATTAACATTAGTATTTGTTAATTATGAATTCATTTTGTTTCTTTTAGAAGGTTGTGCAAACTTGCTGGTTATAATTTTATTAGTTTTTTCTTATGTTTATTATTTTTCCTTATATATAAATGTATAGTTTAGTCTATTTAAAAAAAATATAAAATATACTATTTAAATGTTCTAATGTGAAATAGACTTTCAGGTCAGACCAGACTTTTAAAAAAGTCATATCAGACTGGAAAAAAAATCCTATGATAGATCTTAGGTCAGACTTAGACCTAAAAATTTAATCATAAATCAAACTCATGTCTTTCAAAGTTTGATCTGACCTGACATATTCCCACCTCTAGATGGGGTAAAGAATGTGAAAATTAACAAAATGGTATGATAAATGGTGTAAATATGTTAGATTTGCTAATAGAGGTTTACAACCTAATCTACGATATACCATACCTATAATGAAACAACTTTTAAAAGAAAATATACATACAAAGTAATGTGTAAAAAGACATTTAGCTAAAAATTACTGAATTAGAAGCTAATAAAAATAAGATTTATTTTATATATACAATTAGTGTAAATAGTTTTTATACTGTTAGTCATTACAACCGTTAAATCATTATAGATATTTGACTTTTATAAAAATGTTTAATTGAAGTTTTGGTTCTTCTATTATTATCAATTCACGGAATTGATCATTCTATCTTAAAAGTCGACAGTTTTGATTTCTCCCTTAGATTTTTGAACTAAAAAAATGACGATTTGATATATTTTTAATGACGTGACATACAATTCAATGATATAGAATCATCTAGATATATTAATTATTCATTTGTCATTAATTAAATTAAAAATATTACAAAATTTCGAAGTTGAAATCTAAATATTATGGTGTTTTATTTCAATTTCATGTGTGTTAATCATTCTACATTATCGTATCATATACCACGTTATTTAAAGCATTCTACGTCATTAATTTTTAGTTCAAAAATCATAAGAAGAGATTAAAATTGTCGACTTTTTAAATTGAGAGACCAATTTCATGAATTAGTAAAAATATAGGAACTAAAACTGCAATTAAACGTTATAAAAATTACCTCTAAAGTTATTCTCTGAACGATGGTAATATACTTACAATACATTTTTTAATTTGTTTAAATCATTCAATGATTCACTCCTTATAGGATATAAGAATTAATTAATAGTATTAAAAATTGAAAGTATAATTCATATTTAAGTAATTTTCTGTTAAATTGATCATTTTTATAGTAAGATAGAGAAATATTTGCTTTCTAAACATCCAATGACAATCTTGTTGCTATTTAATTTTTTCTAGACATCTAATGGCAATCCTTGATTACAAATAACTTGTGCAACACATTGTTCTTAAAGCCATGGGAAACATGACAACAACAATGGTATCAGATGAGTGTCCCATACTCCCATTACCAAGGAGGCTGATAGAGAAGCTTCCTCGAATGATTCACAAACACTCCAACAGCAACATTCCACCATTGTAGGGTTGGTGGGTGTGGGTCATACATGTGTAATTTGTCAACTCTTTTGTGCCATACTCCACCCAAACAGTTCATGAAAGAATATACGAATATTATTTTATACCTTTGTTATATAATTACATTATTCTTACGAATATTATTTTATACCTTTGTTGTATAATTACATTATTATAGATGAGTAGAATTTAGAAATGAAAATTTTGTGTGTGTATATTCTTTTTTTTAAAAAATTAATTAATATACTCTATATTAAAATTTATATGTCGAAATGTTTTTTTTTTTTTTTTTACCTTTAGTAGATCGCATCACTGCCCTACGATTATCTGAATGATGATTTCTCTTCTCCTGCTACAAGAAAATTAACAAATAAAAAAAATTAAAGATTATAGATGGCCGCATCCCGAAGATGCAAGCAGAAAAATATATTAAAAATAAGATATTTTAATATATAAAAGTAGTTTAAAATATTAAATATATATAAAATTCAATTATATATTATTATATAAACTTAATTCTTCAAATTTTCAAAAACTCAATTTTTAATATACCTGTAATAGTTATATACATTAACTTTGCTTTTATTTGGTCTCACGAAGTAACATGAACTACCAAATAAAAAAATTAATTTAAGTGATTATCATAATTTTTAAAAATAAAATGTCAAAATTATTTTCCTTAGAAGTTTAATTTCAAAATACCAAAAGATAAAATTGAAAACTAAAATCTTATTATTATAAATGATCGCAATTAATATCACTTCCAAAAATGATAATTTTCCTTTCTCCAATTTTCTTTCAAAAAATAGCATAAATTAGTCTTTTCCATAAGTGCTTAAAGAACATAAATCGCATACCAAAAAGAATACAACAACATGTGGGGTATTGCATCGGGATCCAGATCCCAAGTGGACCGAACCCTTTGGCATTATGGTCTTATCCAACACAACACACACAATATTTGAGGAATTAATTAGGTTTCTCTAAAACAATTGGTAAATAAATTAATATTAATTAATATTATATACACATGCGATGAATCATAAATAATTATAATGACAATTATTAATATAATTTGTTCGTTATAATAACATGAACCCTTAATTTCCTGGTTTTATTAAGTTGAGGAATGAGTAGTACTGTACATCTCCGTGAGGGGCACCGCTGGTGATTTCAACCCGAATTTGTGATTCGGACAAAACTCCTGTTTCATTCATCACACAAACACATAAGTCATTTTTCCAATTTATCTATCTATCTATCTTCAAAACATTCAAATCCAATCAAAATTACAATATCTACAACAACAAGAGAAAAAAAAACAAGAAGTGAGTTCTAAGTCAACTATTACTACTCATATTTATATTCAATTATTCATATTAATATATCTATGTTTATATGTTTTTTATTTTTTATTTTTTATTTTCTTTATACTCTTTAATTCGATTGTTATTATATATTTGTCAACTTTCGACTTTAATTTTTCATGCGTTCATTATTTCCACCGAATTCAATTTCAATTCTATATGTTTTGTTGGAAGATTTTAAACCTTGCTTAGTGTTTTATGAATTGAATTCAACAAGAGGATTGGAATTTTAGGAATTAGCAAATTAGAGTTTTAGGATTTTTGAATTCAATTGATGTTTATTTTGTGATTTACTTTCCCAATCATGAATTTAGATTTTAGATTCCAAACGTGCTTATTTACGGATAACTAGTTTTCCTTTATAGATGGGAAAAAGTGTTGTTAAATAGATTGGTAGAAAATTTGTCAAATAATGGCTATAGCGGCGTTATTGCTCTATTGTATAGCAGAATTTGAACAAACTGCTGTACTTTGTGATCTGCAATTGACAACAGTGATGGAAACTCGGGAAAATTTGAGTCTTCATCCCATATAAATTGCCTTCTTTTGTTGTGTTAAGATGGGATTTGATTTTCTCATCTATGGTTGAACATTTAGGTGTAATACACAGTTACACATGATGGAACTTAGAAGGATTGTTTTGAAGGTTTTTTTTGGTGGGTTAGTGTGCACACACTAACAAGTATGTGCATTTTGGTTTGCTACCTGAAAACGTGAACCTTTTTGAGAATCCCCTGTTATTTTATTAGTGTTAGCATTGATACAGTCTCTTAATTTTATTTTATTTTCAATCACTTATGTATATTTTGCCATTTTCTGTTTATGATGGTCTTAAATTGTACTGCATTTTGCATTGTTTCAATGGACTTGCCATTTAGTTCAATCAATTACTGCATTTTTATTTGCCTGGAAAACTTTAGGATTTGAACTATATGCAGTCACGTATCATGCAATTGTGGATCTCATCCGTTTGATGGAGATCAGATGGTTTGTATTCCTAGTAAAGACGATTTAGTGAAGTAAGAATACAAGCCATCTAATCGTCATCCCGCGGCCAAGATCCCTCGACGTGTGTAAGTCTATGTATTCCTTGACTTCAGAATCCACTTTGAAATTTTTCTTTGTTGATCTTTGATGCTATGACATGTCAACTTTGATGGCAAATTTATGTATTAGACTAATCAGGTAGAATATATCGTTTTTGAGTTTTTAGACTACTCGACAATCGATCATTCAGCAGTTTAAAGGAATCATCACTTAGTACTTATTGTCTTTTTCCTCTGCTACTTTACATTGTCTATGCTGAAGGAACAATGATCTTAATCTCTGGAAAAGCATCCCTTTGAACCCATAAGTAGCTTACTTACTTAGTGCTGAAAGAGCATGTTCTGCAAAGTACGAACTCGAAGGGCATTCGAAACTATGAAGTGAGAACCAACTTACATAATATATCGGTCGCCCCCTCAGTGCCAAAACATTAAAACTCATTAAATTGAATCACTTTGTTTTAAGATTGGATTTTCTCTTTTCTTTTTCTATTTCATCAGTTTGTGATTGCCTAACTTCTAATTATTTTTTCTGGATATGGGAAGAACTATCCGCGAACATTAGCAAATTAGATGCTTTACTTCCGATTTAGCTTATCCTAAATAAATGAGGATTTATGCTATTGCTATAATGCTATTATACTTGTCAAGAATATTGGGAATTATGAAATAACATTAAAGTACATTATTGCAGAAGGGAGGTTTTCCAACAATTCATTGAAGAAGATGGAAGTTAGCAGGCCTCTCAAATCCAATAGTAGATTAAAGCACCACCATTTGACCCCTCTTAGGTTTTTAAGGGGTGTGATATGTTTGGTGGTGTTTCTGTCTACAGCTTTCATGTGTTTAGTATATCTTTCGCCGCTTGCAGTTGTAGGATTGCGGCTTTTCAGCGTTCGTTTTAGTAGGAAGGCGGTATCATTCTTCTTTGGACTTTGGTTAGCTATGTGGCCCTTTCTATTCGAAAAGATTAACAAAACTAAAGTTGTCTTTTCCGGGGATAGTATTCCGATGAGGGAACGCGTGTTACTTATTGCCAATCACAGAACTGAGGTTGATTGGATGTACTTGTGGGATCTCGCTCTTCGAAAGGGAAGACTAGGGTGTATAAAATACATCCTTAAGAGCAGCTTAATGAAATTACCTATTTTTGGTTGGGGATTTCACATCCTGGAATTCATTGCAGTGGAGAGGAAGTGGGAGATAGATGAACAAATATTGCAACAAAATCTTTCAACATTTCAGGATCCGGATGATCCTTTATGGCTATCTATTTTTCCTGAAGGAACCGATTATACGTACTACCTCATATCCCTGTCACCTTGGATCTCATCCTTTCATTTTTAAGTGTGTTCATTATCAATTCCACAACTTATTTATTTGACATTTTGTTTGTATGCATTATAAGCTATGTTTTGACTAGCTTTGCTAAAATATGGGCATTATGTTATACCTGACAAATAGACAGTACTATATAATTCACTTCAGGGACACAATTGACATATTATTTGCTTTTTATGTAGTGAACAGAAGTGCAAAAGTAGTCAAAAATTTGCTGCTGAAGTTGGGCTTCCTGTGCTGACAAATGTATTGCTTCCAAAAACAAAGGGGTTTCACACTTGTTTGGAAGCTCTAAGAAGCTCATTGGATGCAGGTTTCTTTTATAACTCCTTTTCCTTTATTTCCCTATTAAACTCGCCAATTCATAATGACTCTACGGTCTATATTTATGTAATATATTGATAGAACAATGCAAATTAAGAGGAATGAGGGCCCACCATTAAAGGAATGAGGGAAGGGGAAGTGGGAAAGACATTCAGTTTCAAGAAGGATGAATGAAAGAAATAAAAGCTAGTTAATAATATCACTTAATTTATGTTATAAGAATGAGGGAATAGGAAGAGAAAAAGGTATTCAGAAAAATATTCTAAGAAATTAAGAGGGGAATTATTTCTCTGGTTAGGAGCAATTTTGCTCTGGTTTAGGAGTTCTTAGAACTCTGGTTTAGTTCTTTTTCTGCATTTTCAGATTTCCAGCATTGTAAGAGCTTCAGAGCTCATCAATTCTAGCAAATAAAATTCTGGTTTCTATCATGTATGTACCAAAAATGCACCTGACTTGGCTTTTAAAAATCATGATTTAGTTCTTGTGTTAATAGTGTCTATAGTGGTGTTATAGCACTATAGTGTAGTGGAATTTGAACAAATTATAATTGTTCTGCAATACACTGTTTTGTACAATGCTGTCAAATAGCGGTTATTGTGGCACTGTAGCGTAGCAGAATTCGAACATACCGTTGTTTTATGCAATCTGCAACTGACATCATTGTTCCTTGCTGAGTTGCTATGGCTTTATTCCTTAGCATGTTTTGTGTTTAATGCATGCATCTCTTTGGGTGTATATTCATAATGTTTATGGCTTTATGCTGCATATCTCTCCCCAAGGAAATAGAATGCTAGTTCGCCGAACCAAGTTAGCTCGTTGTAGGTGTTCAATAATATATTGACATGTTACATAATGTTCTTTTCGAAATTTGTTGAACTTTTAAAGTCTGTTAAACTTTGTCTTTCATTCACATGCAGTATACGATGTGACAATTGCATACAAGAATCAATGTCCTTCCTTTCTAGACAATGTTTTTGGTCTCGATCCTTCGGAAGTACACATGCATATTCGGCGTATTCCTGTAGATGAGATTCCAGTTTCTGAAACTAAAGCTGCTTCTTGGCTAATGGATAAATTCCAAATCAAGGACCAATTGCTCTCTGATTTCAAGGTTCAAGGCCATTTCCCTAACCAACTAAATGAAGAGGAAATATCTACATTCAAAAGCCTAATCACTTTTACCTTGATAATTTCTTTTACTGCCATGTTTGCTTATTTTACCTTTTTTTCTCACATTGGGTTCAAGTTGTATGTAGGCATAGCTTGTGCATATCTTTCTATTGCGACGCGCTTCAAAATTCAATTGATGCCTTTAACAAATTATGTCCATGCATTCTATAACAGCAAGAAACAAAAGAATGGATAGATAATAGTGTTCTCAATTTTAAATGTACAATTTTGGTCTTGAACTTGATATTGAAGTGTACATTATGTGTTTAATTTGATTCTTTTCATGGTGTTCTATAGACAGCACAAGGAAATCAAAGGTACAATTTTATAACTGGTGTTTTGATGGAAATTGATATTTGATAGAATTATTTCGCAAAGCCATATTTTTATCAGAGACTGGTGACATAACAAATGGGACCAAGTTGTATGAACTTTCACTCTGTTTCCTATTTTAGAGATAGAATAGTAAATTACCCATCAGTGGCCTCCATTGATATTTTTGAAGGATCCAAATATATGAATATAATATATTTCAATGTCTTTTGATGAATTGTTTGGTGGTTTGAATATTTTTATTCCTAGAATGACAAGAGTTGGAACTTCGGAGCAATTATTTTCCATTATATTATATTTCTCATGAAAATTCAATTAACGACTATATGTTCTACTGGTTATGATTTATATTACTATTAGTTAGAGAGCATATTTGCAATTGCTGAAATCTTGGTCATTTCTCTAAGATTGTCATTCACCTCAATTATGAACTTTTTTATCTCAATGTATTTCCTCCACACGAAATAATCTTGTTTGTGATATTGTGGTAGACTAAATGTCTGACACATCTATTAGATGATATTCCAATTCTAAATATTAACACTTCTATTTACCTGATATTTAAATTATGTTGTAAAAGAATAAAAGATTAGCCTCTTTGACTAGACTCAACTTCGTTGATAGCTCAATTAAATTTATTACTTGTAGATGAGATATTCATCAATATTGTTTCATAGCTCGCAATTTATACCTCTTTCATTAAAAAAAATCTAGGCTTATTAATGCTAATATAAATTAAATATTTAAAATATCTTTTTTGTAAGGGGTTATTTCAATATCTTAAAAATATATTGAAAAAAAAACATAAACAATATGTTTGTAATTTTATTTTATAAGTT
>JBBPBP010000001.1:66837193-66848933 GCA_037974735.1 Cicer chorassanicum
ATTTCGTCTCAATTATAAGACGAAAAATAAAAAAAATAAAACATCAATACCAGTGAGTTTATTTATTACTATAACTTTTTTAATATTTTTACAAATATACCTCTCATAAAAAAGTTGAGGCATTAAATACATCTATTAATATTTAAAATACAAATATTAAATGAAAATACAAGAATTCATTTAAACAATAAATGCATTTTAAAAATCACAACTTTTTCTTATAAATGAGACATTAAATATTTTGACTAATATTTAAAAGATAAACATTAAAGATAAAAAAATCATTTAAACAATAAATACATTCTAAAAATCACAACTTTTTCTTATAAATTTCTCAACATTACATAAACACATTCAAACTAATGCCTTACATAACAATGGTTTAAGATATAAAATATTATTGTCAAAATATACTTCAATTTTTTGACTTCATTTCCTAGTGACTCAACTTTGTCCATCATCCTTGTCTTTCACACTTTTTCACTTCCATGGTTCTTAGATAATGAGATTAGTCTGTGACCATTCTTCCATTCCAAACATGATGAGCTCTATTGTCCTTAGTTGAGGATTTTCTTACCAAACTGTCGACCTTGTACATCAGCTTTGCTTTCCACACATCATAGTTTGTTTCTCCATTAAGCAAACCTAGTTCCTTAACCTCATCAACCCTTATATAGAAGTTGTAGTTATATATCATTTGAAAAAAAAATAGAGAAATTGGAGAAGTGACATGAACATAATTCTCTTTCAAGGTTCTTTTTAGTTAAACAACTCTAACAACAACTTTTCTTTCCTAATGACATAAAATCGTCGGCTTCAAACTTTCGCCCATGAAGGAAGAAAAATAAGTGATTTATGATTATTTTATTTTCTACAATTTGAACACCATGAAAGAGGAAAATGAATAGATTATGTAAATGAAAGTTATTAGAGAAGAAGATATGAAACCATCGAAGAAAAACAACAATAAATTATATAGTGGAGACGTTACTGTTGCAATTTAATTTAGATAAACTAGTCTCTCATACATACCTAACATAGGAAACTAAAAAATGACTATATTTTCCAAATCTTTTAATTTTGAAATGTTATTTATTTATTTCCAAAATTCAAAGAAAAAATATCCGACTCCTACAATTTTAAACAGCAGTTTGGTGATTTACTCTCAAAAAAGTTCTTGTAATTGGAAGAGGAGATAGTTACTTATGGAATATAAAATTATTAGAAATCAGTTACAAATCCAGATCCAAGGCAAACAATCGTGAAGTGAGTGAGACAAAGATTCCTTGTGAGTAGAATAGGCACGTCCCAATCCCATCAAAAGATGACCCACGTTCTTAATTTTTATTTTTTGAAAAGACCACATTCTTAAATTTCTGACATAAAGATAGGGCACATTTCTAAACCATAGTTACTAGTATAAATTCAGTTCCATGTACCTTATAGTTTCATCCCTTCTCTACTCTTTCTTTCATCCCCAACCGTCATTCTTTCCATTCTACTCTTCCAACTATTTTTTATCTCAAAAGTCATGGCCTCAAATCTAAACTCAAAAACATTTCTTCTCTTCAACATGCTTCTCCTATTAGGTAAACAACATTTCCCTTCTTTTATAAATCACTATAACTAAAATAATTCATTCATATACACCGTGATTATTAATCAATTATGAGATTAGGATTATTAAAAATGTTTGATTTTAATGGTAACTATTTATAAAATAACATTGACGATATTACACCAATATTATAAAAATAAAACTTGGGCATATGTTTAATATGTTTAATGATCAAGAAATAATTTATGAATCATATGTTTTTTGCAGGTAATTTAGCATCTGCTACGGTGTTTACCATACAAAACCAATGCAGTTACACAATTTGGCCCGGAACTCTTTCAGGCAACGGTGCCGCGGTTCTCGGTCAAGGCGGTTTTGCCCTACCACCCGGTGCATCGATTAACCTGAATGCACCGGCAGGCTGGTCTGGACGCATCTGGGCTCGAACCGACTGCAAATTTGACAATGCAGGCACTGGAAAATGTCTCACCGGTGACTGTCCCGGCGGACTAAACTGCAACGGAGGAGGTACTCCACCGGTGACATTGGCAGAATTCACCATCGGATCAGCCGGTAATGGCGGCAAAGACTTCTACGACGTGAGCTTGGTCGACGGTTACAATGTAGGTATGGGTGTATGGGCTACCGGCGGAACCGGTGAGTGTCAATACGCCGGTTGCATTGCGGACTTGAACCGTGTTTGTCCAACGGAACTTAGGATCAATGACGGCGGTTCCGGTACAGTGGTGGCATGCAAGAGTGCGTGTTTGGCTTTTAATACAGAAGCATTTTGTTGCACCGGCGAACATTCGACGCCGGAGAGATGTTCGGCGACGCATTATTCGGAGATATTTAAGAAAGCGTGTCCAACTGCTTACAGTTATGCTTATGATGATGCTTCAAGCACATGCACGTGTTCTGGTTCTGATTACCGTATCACGTTTTGCCCCAAGGGATCATCATAGATTAGTCTTTACATAAAGTGTGACGAATTTACTATAATATATGATTTAGTTTATTGGTTATTTTTGGAACTATTGAACTATTTTTCGCAATATCAAGCAAGCATCATGACATGAAATGTTTTGATGTATAGAATCTCTGTTAATTGGACCAGTGATTGAGCTGGATTATTGTCCTCAATTTTAGATTTTTGTTTTTTTTTTTCTTGAATAATCACAAATCAGAGATATATCCTAAAAATTTACTTGTTATTAGAAAATTAATCAGAACAAAATTGAGGGTTTCCTTGGTGTTTAGAGCAAATTCCATATGAAAGTCTGCTACTAAAATTTACTATTGTTCTGTTCTTGAAAAATGTTTTTGTTTGCATCACTTAATTTATTCTTTTTTTAAACTTTTCCTCTTAATTCAAACAATTTAAAAGGATAAGATTTTAATTTCAATTCTTGTGAAACAAACAAAATGACACCAAATTAAAAGGTTGAATTAAAGATAAATAAGAAAAACGTCAATATATACAGTTAAAGGAATGGAGCATAGAAATATTTCTTTCCTCTTTGATGGCCTTCGGCCAAAGCTTCTCATAAGTGACAACCATGTCAGCTTCTTCTTTTCTTTCCTTTTTTTCTTCCTTCCCCTAATTTACCACCCACTTCCAAATACTCCTACTATTCTCTACAAAAGGCTCTCTTTGAAAGCCAAATATATAGCCCCCAATCCCAATTTTGTGCTAAAATTTCGGATGAGTAAGCAATCCCTAAATCTAAGATGATATATGCCACCATATTTTTTCCTACAATAACCTTGTGAAAATTACAACCCAACCCCTACCCCGCAAAAAAAGAAAAAATAATTGAAGCTAAAGTTGCCTGTATCTTACAAATATCCAATTTGAGGAACTATTTCTCAAAGAAAAACTGCTTCTCAATCTATTAAACCAGGACAATTTCATCTCACCATAACCAGTACACTGACCCTCACCCTCCCCCTTGCTGCTGAAAAGGGTTTGGTCACTGCAGTCCAGTGAAGCTCCACACGCTAGATTATAAGACTGGCATGCCGAATGACAGACTCGTAGCCTGTTGTCACCATCCTTGTCACACTTCTGGATTGAGATCTGAAAAATAAGCACCAAACTCTTTAGACAAATAGGCAACATTACCACTCACACTCAAATGCACTCAACTCTCCTGAGGTTACTTCAACAATACATACACGGTACGGTACACCCCCTCTATGTTGTACAAGACATTGACCTCCTCTCAATTATATAAAAATAGAAGGTGTCATTTAAGCCAACTAAGGACAGATGTGCACAATTTCAGCAAAATAGGGTGGTGAGTGCACATTGGTCCATGCTAGGTGAGTGCAATTTCCCCTTCAAAAACATAAATAATCGTAGTTTTATGTTTCTATCATCATCCTCAAGTGGAAATGATAGAATCAGCAATAGCATCTTGAGAAATCAGGATTTTCTCATGGCTAATGCAATAACTATGCAATATTATTAAAATATATAGTTTAGACAATCTTTAATAATATTTAAAATGCAACATTATTTTACTTTTGTGTTTTGATGATTTGATTAAATTATTATTTCAATTGTAATCATTTTAATCTAATACATGATATGATATTTTTAAAGTTTCTTAAAACTATCTATCTCTTAACAATATATAAAACAATTTTATTTTCCTTGTGTTTTTTATGAGTTAATTTCAATTATTATCTTAAAACTGCCTAAATTTGACTTGTACTATTGTTTTATCAGTATCAGAATAAAAGGTCAATGCAATGCATAATAATGTGTGAAAAGGAAGAAATTAAAATAAAACCACACAGAAAAAAAACTTCAAGTCGAGCATGAATTAAAATAAAATATATCATAAACGAAAAAGAAAAATCTAAAAAACAAATTTGACACGGGAAGATAAGATTTACCCAGCAAGCAAGCCGATTAGCTGCCTCGTCACAGTAGGAACTGCCAAATATATTAAATAATTTCCTAGCACCACCAGGGAATAATCGGTGGTAGTTGGGCACGACCACCACTTCTTCTAGCTGCTGCAGTATGCTAGGTTCACTGGGTGCACAATGCTGCCCTGAAATATCGTTTCCCAGCACATTTTTGCAAACGGAAAGAGTTGAGAGGAGCATGGAGCTGTTCTGGCAAGTGTATCCCGCATAGTCAGAACAGCGAAATTCACAAATTCCATTATCACAAACCCCACCATGAAGGCTGCATTGCTCATCACAAACAGCTGTGTGTGAAATCAGAACAAGCCAATAAATTGTTATGCTTCCACAAGAATTAAATGCATGTTTTAAAACTGGAAAAACTGTTCAATACTGACCTAATCTGTTTTAATATATATAATGGTGGGAAGAAAGTAAATGAATAGAAAAGAAACACAAAGAAAAGAAAATGGGTAGATTTTGTATATTGTTTGAATGAATAAAAAACAGAAAAAGAAAAGTGAAATCTCGTTTTGGAAGGAACAATAAGAATGAAAATAAATAGTTAATCCTTGCCCCAGATAAAATGAGAATAATTTCTCATTTTCTATCAAAACTGAAGTTAAATGAACTTCAATACAGCACGTGTTCAAGTACTCTAATAACTTGATGTAGCCTATAACTTTGGGCGTACTGCTTTCAGTAATCAAGTACAAGACTAGTGCTATTTACAATTACAGTATGTCTAAAAGTATAATGACTCCCTCCCATCAGGAACCCACAAAGAAAGTAAAAAACATAGATTAAGGGGGGAAAGATCAGGACCTATAAATGTAGATTACATAGAAATAGTATCTCAAGGAATACATAATCTAGAATGAAACTTTACCAGTGGAACAGTCAATGCCAGTGTAGCCAGATTTACATTCACAAATTCCATTGTTGAGACACAAGCCATTGCCAGTGCAATTGCTGGGGCAGGAACCTGGAATAAGTTAAGAAAACACACACTGGTTAAAGGAAAAATGAAAGCTATAATGTGCTCAAAAACTGAAGCAAAATGAACTCTGAAGTCTGAAGTTAAAATATATTGAAGAATATGAGAGCTCACGTCTATTGCAATCATGACCATGAAATCCAAGAAAGCAGTGGCACCTTCCATCAACACAATCTCCATTGAAACTACATGCATTGGAACATTTCCCTGAGACAACCACTGTTTCTGTTTTACAGAGCTCATGATATGCAGGGCAGATTAATTCACCTATTCAAAGCATTATTGAAAAGTAAGGTTTCAATTTATTGGGAATTTAACTTTAATGAGAAAACAAATAAAAGAACAGTATATTAACCATTGAAGCCGGGGAACTGAATGGATCCGCCAGCCTGAGGACACACTTTCCACATACCATCCACGGCAACCTGTATATAGCATGGAGCTTCAATCAGCAACTTTCATGATAGAGAAAAAAAAAGGCATAATAAACAATTCAAATATAGGCTGAAGAAATATACCAATTCAATTTTGTATAATACATTTCTTAAACAATTAACTCATGTAGGGAAAGATTGACAAGGACTCACTTAATTAAGCTTTTAAAAAATGTAATTTTAAGGTTGTGTATTAAAGTACTTTTCAGAAATGAATGTAAGTCAGCTGTTTTTTGTTTGATTACAGCTATTAAATGGACTTTTGTTATAGAAAATAGAGATAATTTTATACCTTTTTAAGAGGCTCCTAAAAATAGCTTTTCAAAATAATTAGACATTTATCTTTTTACAGATTGTGATTTTTTTTTCAAATACATAAACATACATGCTATAAATATTCAGAAGTGATTTACAAAAAAATTAAACAAATGCTTTATAAACTTATTTCCTGTTTAGTTTCAATAAAGTTCAATTTTCAACTCCTTAGTGTCTTTCAATGACAACCTTTGAGAAGATAGATTTGTGTCATACTCCATGTCAGCCAAAAAAACAATGTGCGTCAAAAGCTGACTTCAGGTAAAAGAGGATCAAAAGTTTATCAGGCATATACACAGGTCAATTTTATGTACACAAAACTTATGATTAAAGAAAGAGGCAAAGGTCACTCCAGAAATTCTAATTATCAAATATTAGAAAAAAGGCAACCGCGTGTTTGAAGAATAAAACGATATAAAGCATTTTGGAAACAGGAACGTTTCACTTATATTGACACGCTAAAGTTGAAATTATACCTCTAAAGTGTTGTTGATACACCTGTGCTGATAACAACCATTTCCTTGGGTCATAGAACCTCGTACAAATCCTGTGCGCACTAATGATGAGGACATACACCTGCAGTGAATGGGAATAGTTAGCAATTCTATACCTTGATGTTCTATTATATATAAAACATAAAACATAGAATAGATTGTAAGTAGGAGGTCAATAGACTGACCTAGAGTTACTTCCTCGGACTTCACCTAGCATTCTATCAGGTGCTCGTGCACTGTTAGTGTCTATACATGATCCATCAGAGTATGCAACAAAATAAGTGCAATAATCAGCCAATGAAGATTGTCCACCTGAAACAACCAATGAAAAGTGAGATTTCAATACAACCAACCCATCATATAGCATCAAGGAACATTTACAAAAACCATCAACATGAAGAAAAAACAATTGTCTGTGAAGCAGTTACACCCAACAGCTTACAAAAAGAAGCAGTTACAAACCAACCAGAATGCAACAGCTTAGAATTTGCAATTGCTTGACAGTCAAGACATCAAATTACATACCTTTATTAGCTTGTGGAAAATACCGAGCCCACTGAGGAAGGTCTCCGCTATAGGTTAGAATGGGACAGTAACCCTCTGCCTCTCTGTTATATGTACAACCTGAAAACTGTGTCGTGTTGCAATGATAGGCTCCCTTCCAGAGATTGCACGGGGAGGTAACAAACTCAGTACCCTGGTTGCGACCCCAATCAAGACGGTCTGCCATGCTATAATTGGCTTTGTACCATCCACTATCTTCTAAGAGAGCTAGAGTCATTTTTGAAACTACAGATCTTGTATCCACTGAACCAGTCATGATCTCATTCATCAAAAGCCTTTTTTCCCAATGGGACCCTATAAGCCAATTAACAAACTCCGTTTGATCATTTTGTTGGTTGGTAGCAAAAGTACGTGATTATTTCAATATCCCATGTTGCATATAAATATAATAGATAAATATAAAGTTTGAACGATTAAACTTATATATGCATACTTTATAAACATGATGATACCGCAACAGTCGGGATTCTCTATTCTTATCACAAGTATTGATAGGACCTAAGAACAATGATATTATCATGACAATCAAACAAACAAAACTGGGGAGGGATAACAGGTGATGGATTGCATGGCGTGCTAAAATGGGGTTTCCGTGCTAAAGGATTGGCAAATACAATTTACCAAGGTAATAGAATTCAATGGCAAGGGACATAAAAAACAGAAAGAGGGGAAGACAATTATATTATGAAATTATGAAATTAAAAACCTGATGTGCCACGTCCTCCACCATCTTCCAGCTCTAAACCAGTAAAATTTCCAGAGAATGCCTGCCAAGAAATCACTCATCAATCATTTGTTGAAGTTTCTGAAGAAGGTCGTGATATATATGAAAAATATATATGAAAACAAATAAAATGACATTGGAATTATACAGAAAATGTTCCCATGGAAATACCGCATAATGATGCCGTGAATGCATGACAACACGTGGAAGCACCACACGTGTTACTATTCTCCCAATCTTTTCATCCATAACTTGTTCAGTAACCTGCAAGATAAGAAACAACGAGCTGCCAAAATGTGAGAACATAAATGCCTGATATGGAAAAGAGTAAGAAAAAGGAAAACACGCATAATAGTTATAAAAATAGGACAAGATATATAACACAGATGTGCCACTCAGTTAAACGGCTGGAAATTTTGCAATCTTCTCCTAAATGTCCTACATTGTTGATATTGATATTCCTCGACACACAAATCAAAGATACTATATACAAATACAATTCACCAGAATCATCAAAATTTGTCTCCATAAATACAAAAGGGAACTGTACTCAAGTAACTTTCATGTATTTCAAGTTTCATGTCTAAATAAAGTGACCAATAATGAGAACAACAACAGCAAGAAGCTCTTATATTGAATAAGAGAAAAATAGTCTTGATTTAGTAAGTTCAAAATCCTAAACATGGAAGAAAGTATGCTTAAAAACAAATGGTTGATGACTTTATGTAACTAGAATATACTTTTCCATTGAAAGAAAAAGAAGCTTACGACAAGAAAGACCGCCTTTACCTTATTACGACGTCTTTTCCTTTCATCTCTAAAATGAGCAAAGGCATGAGGATCAAAACCAAGAACATGCATAACCTGAAAAGGACCACATATGATGAACAATGCCACGAAATATCTTCCCAAATTTCTGATCTCAATTCCTCTATACACATAAACAACACTACTAACCTCGTGTATCAGAGTAGCTGAAAGCAAAGTCTCTGCCTCAGCTGTCAAATGTCGAGGAGCAACATTTACATGTCCTGCACACGAAACGAAACAAGTAAATTACTGAAGTGTTCCAAATGCTAGATAGAGAAAAACATTTAATTTAAAACAACACATTTATAGAATAACCTACCAGCTATAGCACGACCCCATTGATCTCTTTCACATGCCACCGCCCAAGCAAGTGTATTCCCAGTTGTAGGTCTTGTAGTCACCAAAAGAACTAAGTCAGCATCGGAGACTCCCTCTGAGGAAGTGATGAACAAAGCAGTTACAACTCTGACCATAAGTTTTGTTAATACGTATTTTTGCACAAATGGATCATACCTTCAACATATTCACGAGGAAGCTGCACACCGCCATCTTGACCACATGCAGAATATCCACTTAATCGCAAGTTCCCCTTGACAGGCTCAACAGCCAATGCTCTCCTAAACCAGCCAGCTGTCTGACCTAATGCCTGCGTCAAGTTTCTATCAACGGTAAAAATCTCTATGCCACTATATAGCACCAAGTAGCCCAGTAGATATTATTGACCAAACAAAACAAATCAAAATTAAACAGAGGGATAAAACAAATTTACCTTGCGAAGGCGGTGCTTTTTATCACCTCCCGATATATCTTCAGAAGTGCAGTTATACCAACAATCACCAAAGATTGGAGGATTAGCAAGAGGGTTACAAGAAGGCAAACCAGGAAGAGAAGTAATGGGAGGCTCCCCAAGCTGTTCACATAAGATTTATGATTAACTATAGTCAGTACATGTGAAAGATAACACCAAAGTTATGGCTGGACATATAAACTCTAGATTCTCTTTCCATTCATACTAAACACTCACCTTAACAATGTCACCAACTTTTTGACAATCCCTGTCAGGGGAGTGGCCAACAGCATCATAATTTAGATATATCCTAATAGGTTGCTTTTCATCCTTTTGGGGCTTTGATGATGTTGATACACCAAGTAACGCCCTACCTTTATTCCGAAGGGGTTTCGATCGACCAGGCTTATAAACTTGTGGGGTAACTGAATACACCTTGTGACCAGGTCGCTTTCTCTGTTCAAGTATCTGATCATGTATGCAAGAGTGTGATGCAACTTTCTCAGCCCTCCCTTCCAATCCTCCCCATTGAAATTGGTGTTCTTGGGCCTTTGCATCACTGACTTCCAACCATGCCAATATCAATACAATCTGAAGCAAGATTTAACAACAATAGATATCCAACATAAGCAACCATACTCTCTATCTATACTCTTATATGCAATGCATTACCATAAAAAATTAAGAAACGAAACTTCTCAAATTTTACCTTCAATTAATGAATGGATATCATATCAAAATAGAAACTTCTTAGTTCCAATCCCATAAGCTCAACCGAATTTTCTAAGAAGCTATGAAATTCTTAATCATTATAATTACTAACATTTACCTATTTTTAGCTCATGAATGAGCCGTTAGCCAAATCATGAAATATTCTAAAACATATCAGCCGCTAAGGAGACTAGTTAGTAGCTTCCTTCATAGAATATGTGTATAGCAAAAAGATATCAATGGTGGAGATCAAAGACAGCAAAATCTTCACACAACAAAATAAAATATATTAAAAAAATGTGAATACACGCAAAGGATTCAAAAATAGAATGTTTCAAACACTGAAGTTCTTTCAGAATTAATTTTATAATCTTCAGCTACAAGTTAAAACCTAAGCAAGCAATCATTCAGAAAATTATTCAAAAAAATCCTAAGCCCTAAACGCTAGAACAGAGTTGAACTATAAGAAATCAACAACAAAAATAAAAACAAAAAACAAAAAATTATATAAATAAAAAAACTGAAAAGTGTTGAAGTAAGAGAGTTAAGTTAACCTCAAAAACGACGATTGCGAATCGAAGCTTAAAACGAAACCTAAACGGCATGCATGAACTAAATCGAAGAACGAACTCCATTGAATGTAACAAACGGCGTTGATTCCATCAAAGCGGCGGCGAGTTTTCGATCCAGTTCGGCATACGCGAAAATCGGTTACTCCGATGCATTTGGTTGTAACGGTAACAGTATAGTTTGGAATTTGAATGTGAAGAAGAAAAAAAGTTGAAGAATCAATGAGTGATTGAAGAAGGTGGTTGAAATTGGCGCATCGAAGTTGTTGCAAGTAGTTGGAGCTTCTTCGCTCTTATTACTCTTTCTTTCGTTGTGCGCTATAATAATAATAAAGATTAAACTAAAAACGGAAAGGGAAAAATTAAGACAGTGACAGATAGAGAAGAAGGAAGAAGGTTATTATTATTGGGTACACTACAGAGTGGTTGGATTTTATACTTTTTTAAATTGTTTCTTTTTCTGGTAATAATAAAGTAAAGTTCACCAAAAATAAAAGTAGTTTTCAAATTTTAAAATAAAAGTAGTATCTATGCTTTATTTTATTTTTTTATAAAATTATTTAGTATTTAATGTTTATTACTGCAACTTTTTAACGGTATCAGAATTAAGTAATTTTGTCAACAAATATTAATTATGTAATTAACTTTATGTAATTAATGAGGAAAAAGAGACATAGCACTAATGTGAATTAATTAATTTTACACTCACGTCTAACCGAGTGTTTGATAATTTATTTTAAATTTGAATTGTGATTACTTTTTATATATTGTGTTGAGTTTTTCACAAATATTAAAAAAATTAATGGTGTAATTAAGATTTATTTTGTGTGTTATTTTTACTAAATTGTGAATAAATAT
>JBBPBP010000001.1:66858204-66870667 GCA_037974735.1 Cicer chorassanicum
TAAAAAGCTAGGCCACAAGAAAAAAAAAAAAATGGGCCACTAAATTATTGCAATGCGATATTTCTTCTAGTTTATCAATTACACAATATGGTAGGGTAGCTACAAAAGTCCAATTCAAAAAGAAAAAGATGCAACAATTTAGAGTTTTATTACTCAACAACAATTCACATTATCAATTTATTCATACCTACCATTTAAATGCCAATTAGTCTTTTCTATTATTTGCAACAAGAAAACTATTACTTTTTGGTTCAGCATAATTAAACAACAAAGGTTACTTTTGTACCACCTATTCACTAGGTTTGCTTCGAGGAAGTTGCATGCAAATTTAGGTGGCTTGGAACGTCATTACACTGGCTTGTAGTAATTTGTATGAACTACAGTTTGATTGTCCAAAAATAATTATTGCCTATGGTGCTATTTAGGGCTTTAATTATTGTAGGAAATAAACTAAATTATATTATGTCTTTTATATTTTATCTAGTTTTTTTATAAGTTTTTTTTTTCTTTTCAATTAGATCATTTAAGTAATATTTTGCTTGCAACGTTAGCTTTTATGTTATTATTTGTTTGTATAAATGTTTTATTTATTAGTTTTGTTAAAAAAATATCATATAGCTTTTACAATATTGACGTGTGTGTAACGTTGTTAATGTGATAAAAATTTAATAAATTTAAAAAAAAAAAGTTATTATAATTCTTCCAACTAAGAGAAATAAAACCCATTGGGGTCTTTTAAATTTGACTCATTTCATATATTGATCATTTATATTTTTTAAT
Source organism: Cicer chorassanicum (assembly GCA_037974735.1). Classification (NCBI taxonomy): domain Eukaryota; kingdom Viridiplantae; phylum Streptophyta; class Magnoliopsida; order Fabales; family Fabaceae; genus Cicer; species Cicer chorassanicum. The sequence goes on from JBBPBP010000001.1 coordinate 66,858,985, forward strand.
TTTTTTCAAATTGATCATTTAAGTTATATTTCATTTGAATTTTTAGCCTTTTTTTTTCCTTCATCATTCTCCATTATAAACCTATTGTTCCAAGCCAATGCTCATATTTAGATTTTTTGATATTTCACGTTTAACTTTAGTTTTGCTTTGTTTTTAATTTGGACTTTTTGGAAATTTTTTAAGTTTATGATCAACATGATGATGAAGGTTGATGATGAAGAAGATGAAAATTTTAATTTGTGTTGTTTGAGGAAGAAAACACGCGTAGCATGTAATCCTAAATCCCTTTCAATTGTGATTGGAGATAGATGAAGATTGATGAAAAATTTCTTCATGAAACTCCTAAAAATATAAACAAAATCAACAATTGATTTGTGTAACCTATAAAAAACTTTATTGAAATCCGTAAAAAAATTCCTTCTTGAAACCCATAAAAAACAAATTCTACAACTAGTTTGCAACATCTTAAAGCATATTAAAAATTGATTGAACAACTTATTTATTTATAACAAATTTGTAGTGGATTTTTTATTTTATTTACAACAACTCACTTTTTAATTATTGTTGGAATGGTGAATTTTTTTTTTTTCTAATACACATGATCGACGTTTTTAATTTTTCTATTGAAATTATAAATTTGAGGAAGAAGATGAAGATTAAAACTTATTTAAACTTATAGGACTATAAACATATTTTTCTAAAACTTAAAAGATCAATATCAAAATCGTTTATTTTTATAATTTGTCACGTGAACACCATTATACACATGTCAAACATCGTAATGACCATGTGATGTTTTTTAACAGAACTAACGAAAAAAATATTTTTACAATTGAACAATAACATAAATGCAAACGTTACAAATAAAACGTCACTTAAAAATAACTGAATCAAACATAAATAACTAAAAATGTAATTTAGTCTAATAAATATTAACTCCAATTTCAGTAAGTAATCAAATGAATCATTACTTTTTTTTACGGTAAATGAATGATAAATCTAAAATCAATTAATTTAATGTACTTTATTGAAAAAAGTCTTACTTAATCTCACGTGATAAAATATTATAAATTTTTCGCAATTTTTATCTTATTCTATATATCCATGCATTTTTTTATCTTAATTCTTCTATTTTGTCGATCTATATATCTATCTTTATTATTATATAAAAAATGCTTAATTGCAGTTTTAGTTTCTCTATTATTACCAAATAACGAAATTAGTCCATCTATTTTAAAAGTCGATAGTTTTGGTCCTCCATCAAATTTTTGAACTAAAAAAAATGACGATTTCACATATTTTTAATGAGGTAACATATAATTATATGATATAAAACTATCTAAATCATAAAATTATTTATATGTCATTAATTAAATTAAAAATATGAAAAGAATTCGAAGTTGAAAGTTGTATTTTTACGACGTTTTATTCCAATCTCATGAATGTTAATAATTCTACATCATCGTATTATCTATTACGTTATTTAAATCATCCTACATCATCATTTTTAGTTTAAAAAACAGAAGGAGAGACCTAAACTGTTGACTTTTAAAATAGAAGATCAATTTCATGAATCAGTAAAAATAAGAGATTAAAATTGCAATTAAGTCTATACCGTAACGAAAACTCTAAAAAAAACTTTTCATCCAATGACAAGTGGCAAAGAAAAAATGCCACATTAATTATTAGATAGCAAAAGTTGAAGAAGTTTTTATTTATTTATTTTTGAAATAACCCATCAATATATTAAATAAAGGAATTTCTAGCACAAGTTGTTGATAACTAACTTCAACAAACTAAATATATTTGAAATTGATGTAGCTAGGTAGGCATTCCAATTGTTTCTGTTATATGTGGGTATTAGTTATGAATGTGCCCACATTTGAAGAAAACAATTGGGACCACATTTGAAGAAAACAATTGGGAAAAGAGAATGGTTGAGTGGCACGACCCCAGTTAGGACAAGTCCAGCAACAACCTGCCACAAGACAAGAGACCTAATCCAAAATATATGGTACATAGTGGGGATGCAAAATGAGTATGTTTCTACGTAATGCATTCGGATATATGGATCACAACATATTTCACAATTGGTATTTATTCAAACCCGACTTAATTTAGATGAAAAAATTTATTTTAATTATATGTAAATTTTTCCGAATTTAAAAATTACAAAGGCGGATTTGGAATATTGATATTTGTCTCGTACTGACCTTACTAATTAAATTATTACTAACTTAAATTATATATATAATCAGTATATTTAAATTTTTTTATATATTTTAAATTATAATTTCAACTCTATATAAAATATCATTTTTATATTTTTATATTTTACTATTGTATAATAAGAATTATTTTACTATATTAATAAAAATAAGTATAACTTTTAAAATTATTATTTTATATATATGAATAGATATGGATCGAGGAAACCCAAACTTTATCGTGGACGGAGACTCAAATTTTACACCCGACAAAAAATATGAACAGATGCTGGAGTAGGGGATGCAAAATCTTCTTCCGCCATACCTATTCTATATGTTGGTTGGTTTGTTTGTTTTTTTACTAAAAAATAAATTTCATTTATTAATACTAAAACAAAAATAGTACAATCAAATCTAAAGATTAAGGAAAAAAAAACACGAACAATACACATAAAATTGCAGAAATCAATGAAAAATGATCAAATCAAAACTTTAATCTTAACAACCAAACTAATGTCTTCCACTAGACAATGATTAAGAATAATGTGATATTCATTGCCTTTAATGTCATCCATCTTCAAAAAAGAAAAAAGAAAAAGTTACTAGTGTTGGATTCTATCTACTATAAGTGGTCTCTAACATAAACAATTCAACCATGTGTTGACAAATCATTTTTAAGGTTGAAAAAATGTTAAATTTGGTTGTAGGCTCCATAAGTCTGTTACTCAAAATATGATACCAACAAAATGAGTCATTTGCCTCTACGAACACCGCACTAATATAGGAAAACAAACAACGCCACAACATAATGACGAACAAATCAACGTTGCACTCAGACGATCTAATCATATATAAAATACAAAGAAAAAAAATTAAATTTGTGTAGAAAACCACAAATTCAAATAAAACGAGAGAATAAAATAACTTGAAGGAGTGATTTAAAAAAAATGCCCCAAAACCTCTTCTTTAATTTAAAGAAGAGGAAGATAGAACTAAAATTTGTTTTTATAAAGAGGAGGTGGTCTTATTAACAATATATATTGTCTGTTATTTCCTTGAGATTACTCGAATTATTTTAAATGGATTGTGAATTTAACGATCAAAACTCAATTTTGTAAATTTAAAAGAGGGAATTTAAATTTTAAGACAGTTACAAAAATAGTTATTAGTGTCATGTGTTAAATATTTTGTTACTTTTCATAAAAATTAAATTTTTATTTTATAAGTTTTTTATTCGACTTTTAATTCTTACTAATATTTTATGTCAATAATTTTAATCCTTATAAAATTAAAATTAATTGGGACTTTAATAAACAAGTGTCATCACTCAAATTCTCGTTGAACACCACCTCGACTGCTCACCACTCTTATATTCTCGGCCGTCCATTATCGACCACCGTAAACCTTTGTTCATCACCGTGACAGCCATACACCCCCGCCCTCAAACACACACCCCCCACTTCCAACAACATAAATGAATACCAATTTTTTCTATTTTATCAAAAAATATTTTTCAAATTTTCTAGTAAGAAATTTACACTTCGAAAACCTTTTTTCAAGTTTTCCTGTATAGATATATTTACGAGAAAACTTTTTTCAATATTTCCGGGACGCAACACATTACTGGAATACTTTTTTAAGTTTTCCGTAGTTATCGAAAAACTTGAAACCACAAGTTTTCCGAATTTTTTTTAAATTTTTCTTTTTTAATATTTTTTAACATTTTCAACTTTTTGTGTACATTTTCAATCTTTTATACTAGAAAACTTTTTAAAAAGTTTCTGATATACACATTTTCAATTTTCTGTACCAGAAATCTTATATACGGTATTTTGATAGTTTCCAAAAAAAAATTACGTGTCAAAAAATTTGATTTATTTGATTTAAAAATCTTTAAATTGTAAAAAAAAAGAGTGAATTTGAGTTGATAAAATGTAAAAAATTTTAAAGATAAATTTGAAATTTTTTAAAATATAAAGGGTTTAGATATAATGATGGGTACAAAGTAAAATTTTTCAAAATTTTCCGTCTCGTTGAAATCCGAAATCTAATCGGGCTAGTTTGATGCCTTTAAGCCCACACACCATCGTACCCAGACAAAAAATAAATAAATATAAGCCCAATTTATGTGGAGTTCTCAACGTTCTCACCCAATACTAAGATCCATTTTTTTTTTTTTGCTATTAAGAAAACCTTCCTTACAAAAAGAAAAGGAAGGTCAAATATATTTTTTGTGTCCATTAAATTTCAATCTTTCGTTTTAATTCGTGTAAAATATAAATACAATCTTTAATCTCTATAAAAAATTTCAGCTGACAATTTTAATTAATGTTGAAACGAATTATATTTAATTGTTATTCAATTTTAAATTTGTGTATGATTTTATATAAACATGTTAAGAAATTATAAAAAAATTTCTTCGTAACCTCTCAAAAACATATTCCATCACAAAAATCTAGAATGTTTTTAACTTGAGATAAAATAATGAATTTTTTAAATGTAAAAATTTCAAAATAAAACTAACGAAAATTTGAACATAAAAATCAAATTCAGATTATTTTTTGTGGAATAAATTTTAATATTATAAATATTTTTACAAAAGTTTGGTAAAAAAATATATGTTAACTTAACTGTAAAGACTTAAATTACAGGACATAATAATTTAGTAGAGATTAAAATTTGTATTTTTCTTAGTATATAAAGTTGTGTTTTTTATTTTATAAAAATTAAAATTAAAAAGCTACAATTTTTATTGGACTTCAAAATATTTAATGGGAACAAAATAGAAAACTGAGAGGGAATTTTTTTGTTGCTACCAGCATCCTTTGTTTTGCTACCAACACTCCATCAAATTTTCATTAAATTAGAATGCCAAAAGTGACCTTTACTATTTCACTCTTTCTTAAACTCTATTTGGTCTCTCTTCTTCATTATCATTCACCTCATAATATTTTAAACTTATATCTCATACTCATAATTCACATTTCATAACTCATACTCATTTATAAGTTGTGTACTTGAACTCAGTACATGTAAATGTACGTAAATAGAGTCTTGTGTAAATGTATTTAAACTAAGTTCAACTACATGTAAAATTTTGCAGTGATAGTGGAAGTGCGTATTCGAACTAAGTTCACGTAAATGTACTTAAATTAAGTTTAAGTACATGTAAAACTTTGCAGTGATATGAGAAGTGCGTACTTCTACTCAGTTCGCGTAAATTGAGTTCATGTACATTTACTTAAACTGAGTCATATACATATACTTAAACTAGTTCACATACATGTAAAATTTTACATTGAATAGGTGAATTGCGTACTTGAACTCAATTCTCATAAATGTACTTAAATTGAGTTCAAGTATATGTAAAATTTTGCAGTGAGTATGAGAACTGGGTACTTGAACTCAGTTCACATACATGTACGTAACTGAGTTCAAGTACATATAAAATTTTGTAATGGGTAGAAGAAATGCATACTTCTGTTCATTGTACTTAGTTCAAGGAAGGTTGTGGTTTAATGATGGAAGATAAAAGAAAAAGAAGGGCCGAAAAAATTGATTTAATGATAAGAAAATTTAGTCTTTTCAACAATGATATGAGGGTAACCAACAATGACAGAAATAAAAAACAAAACCCTAGTTTGACCTCCGCTCTTCACATATGTTAGTTGTTGCCCTTCGCGTGTCGTCACTCTATTCAGTCCTTCGTTCGTGTGCCACCTTCATTTATGCCGCAACAAGTCTTCTCCTTTCGGTTTGGTTTTTTTACTCCCTCTATCCTTGTACTCTATCAGTTTGTGTTGTATTGTTTTTCTTGAGTTTGACTTCTCTAATTTGAAAAGTTGGTAAAGTAATTAAATTAATGATTGATATTTAATCATCCATGATTGGTCATACATGTGCACGTAATATCAATAATTGATTTGATCATCAATAGTTGATATTATTTACTTTATTTTCTAAAGTGAGTTACTCATTTTAGAGGAACAGAATTCATTTTTCTATGTACCTAATTTGTTTGTGTTCAATTTCAAAGTTATATGTGATTGTATTGTAACTGACTTGTGGTTCTATTAACACATTTTAACTCTCCTATAATTTGAAAGCTCGAAATAAAGTGAAATAAAGTGATAAGTAAGTGTATGGTTGGTGTTTGGTTTAGTTTCACATTCAATTGTAAACAAAATCCTTATTCAATTGTAAACAAAATCCCTATTCAATTGTAAACATTGCTACAACTCCTCTTATTCCCCATTATCTCTTTCTGCTCCATCTTAAATATATAGTAGAAATCTGTCTAAATTAAAATATTTTAAAATTGTAAGATTGAATTAAAAAAAAAAAACTTTTTAGTGGGACTAAAACCAAAGTAACCATTATTTTTCTCAATTAATTTAAGCCTATAATTTTTCTCAATTAGTGCGCTTATGACTAGCTCAAAGCCCAAGTCAATGATCGTAAAAACAGAAGAAGAAAAAAACATTCGGTGATTTAAGTTTCTTGTATATCTGTTAAAGAGTCATTTAATTGATTAAAATTTGTATAAAAAAACATTCATAATTTTATCATTAATTATTTTACAAACTCTCATATTTTAATACAAAGAATATCATTTTTTGTTTTAGTTTTAGGAAAGATGATAAATATAGCTATAATTAATTCACAATTGTGAGATTCATGATTCAAATTTGAAACAAGACGTTCAACTTAACAATATTAGCGATACAAATTGAACTAAAACTTAAAGACAAAATATAATTTTTTATTAATAAAATATATAAATATTCCTCTATAAACAATCTTGTAAAAACAAAGCATCTGAATTATATACTAAGAGTAAAGTTGGAAAACAATGACATTATATTTTGAATTTCTAAATTATTCATTATTTTTAAAACAAAAATAAAAACTCTCTGTGATGTGACTTTGGAGAGATATGTCGTAGATGAGAACCAAATGTATATTGGCCAACAAATTTTCGGAGATCTCAATTACTTCTTTTAGTATCACTGTGTAAATACATAAAAAAATTGACATTGTGGTTTTAAGTTTTTTAGTAGTTTTAAAAAATATTCCGGTAATGAGTTCTATTTTAGAAATGTTGAAAAAAAAAATCCGATAGTTCTGAAAAACTTCAAAATAATGGTAGCAAACGACAAGTTTTAATATTTATACGAGGACAAATATGTTATTTATCACATTTGTGGGGGGTAGGAGTATAATTTGAGAGATATTGGATAAAATTTAAATAATTTTTGTTTCCTTTTAAACAAGAGAAGCAGGCCAAAAAGAGTAATATTATAGTTGGTCAAAACCCGCATAAAAACCTAAGTTTCAGTTATCTACATCACTACATAAACTAATATATATTCAAAAAAAGTGTTTCATTTGGCTCCACATAAATGATCTAAAAATACCACTATTTAAATATTTGTACCCACAATTCTTCAACGACGCAATGCTCTTATAAGTGTCTCTTCAGCATGGTGAAAATGTGAAGAAGAAGGTTCAGCTCTTGCACTTGGATAACATGCCTTGCATAACTCATTATACCTTTGAACATCAAAGTTATATGTCTTCATAAGACGCATTTGTTTGGCCAAGAAACGACGTTGGAAATAGCCTTGAAATGTTGGCTCAGTAGAAGTCCTTATGAAAAATAGGTATGCAAAAGCAAAGTGTAAAGAAGTAACAAAGAAACATATGGGCTCCATAACATCCCAACTAAGCTCCCAAAATGTGAGCCTCATGAACCCAATTGTTTGGATCATCAGAAAGCCCAATCCACAATATAGCTCAGTTTGGACTCGGGCTTTTGCCTTACCATCAATCATTGCTTTCTGTTTCTCCATATTCTCTAGCTCCATCCTTCTTGGGTCATTTGGGCTAGCTATTGATTGGTACATTATGCTCTCAATTGATTTTGCCACCTGCAATCCAAAAACTATAATTACAAAAACATCTCTATAAAAAACCAACATTAAATGTTAAACATGGACCACCAAACACAAGTGGTTGGGGTATGCGGTGTGTTGTAAATTCCCAGAGTATCAAGTTCAATTTTTTATTTAAAGAATCTATTTATGAAACACACACATAAATAGCATAAAAATAAGATATTATGAGTTTGAATTCATGTTCCAACGTATTAAATGTTTATGTAACTTATTATAAAAATATGTCTTCACAACTATTTTTCATTTGCGTTTTACTTAAGAGTATTATTGAGTTCAATTTATACTCATAAAACGTAGTCCCTCCAATTTTATTAATAAACAAAAGTACCACAATAAAATTTAATGTACTTAATCTACATTTTAAATAAAAAAATTATTATTTTTATTCACTTTTACTTATAAATAAATGTTGAGACGTTTTAATGACCAAGTTTGACTTTGTATTATGGGAAATGAAAATGGTCTTGTAGCATTTATACATATAATTAAAAATAGTATAATTTGGTCCTTGTGTGATGAAAATTTAGAGGTGATGGTCCAAAAAACTGAAAAGAGTGCAGACAAGCAGATGATGCAGAGGGGAAAGGGTAGGTAAGACAGGTGTGACACAAACATAGAGTTTAGGTTTGGATATAGCAAAGAGACACACAAAAAACCATAAAACGAGGGAGAATCAATCAGATAGATAGTCCCTCCCCAAGGCCAGGACTAACTCACTCAAATCGCAGCATTTCTTAAATTACGTGCCACCGATTTCATCATTAAATCACTCCCTCCCGGAGACATGGATATTCAAACGCACCACATCAACGCATGCCTTCAACCGCCAACTTATCCACTAAGGCAAAAAATTCCACTACAATAAAATACTATTAAAAAAATTGTATATTCAATCTTAATTTTTAAATCGATATATCAATTTTTTTAATAATATTTTTGTTTATATTTATTTTGAAGTTTTTTTTTCTTCTAAAACATACAAAGTATTTTTTATTTATTATAAAAAATAGAAGATCCACTTTAAGTGTAAAACTAATTTTTACTAGTATAATATATTTTACCAAATCACGTTATTTTTTAACTAAAATTTTGAAATTGGTGTGTAACGTGATAAAATAATGGTTTCTAAGTTCATAATAGTGTTAATATATATCTATTAAACTTTATTACTATTTCTATCAATTTTTTTAATCTTAACCTTGATCGTTAAAAAGAAACGTGAACTTCAATAATCCGGTTAACCACTTGGTCTAATGTCATTTGGAAACAATATTAAGAAAAACGTGCATAAATATAAAAAGTAATGTGGTCAGTGGAATTAACCGCAACGTATGAGAAATATAAGCGGATATTAAATTACCACATAATGACGATATAAGAAAATTAATGTTAATTATTCCTTATAAAGTAATTAGAAGTTTTAAATGGAATGTTAGTGATTTGGTCGTTTGTAAAAATATGAATTTTTAATTGAAGAAACAACATGAAAAATTTAATGAAAGCAAAAAAAAGTAACAATTATTTAAACACGCTAACAAAAATAGTATTGAAGCTATTCTGCCGCTGGGACATTTGTTAATCTGGGGTAGTATCAAATTAAATAATAATAAACCTTAAAAATTTCACATCATTTTAATTTATAAAAAAATATCGCTCCTATATTTTTTAAAAAGAAATCAAAACTATTCAATACTAGTCTATAAAAATAGAAATAAAAGTAAAAATATATCAGATACTAATTCGTCATATAATATTTCTACTTTTGCATGCATGTTTGGTTTAAGTAAAAAAATATATTAAAATCGAATCCAAAGTATCTATATTTAGACCAAAAGATACGCAATCAACTAGTAAAATCTAAATTTACACACCAAATCATCGACAATTACCGTTTAAAGTTTAATTGTTATATATTTTTAATAAAAAACAATTCACAAGGGCAACATATTACAATCAATTATAAATATGATTTTAGAAGGATGTGAAAGACCAAGTATTTTCTTTTTAAGTATATAAAGCTACTTTAAAATAAAGAATGTATATGAATTAAATTTCATAAAAACAATCTAATAATTTTATAGTTGATAAAAAAAAAAACTAAATTAATTAGTCAAAAAAGGAAGAAAAAAATAAGAATATTATTGTAGTATCATAATAAAAAAACGAATATTCAGGTAATTAATGGGAGTGGCACTAAAGAAGAAAGAAAGAACGGCGTTGATTACCTGTTCTGGCTGGAGAAAAACAACGTTCCCCAAAACGATGACGTTTCCAGACTCATCCAATATCTTCGAAAACTCAACACCTTGATCATGATTCTCACACGACTCAACGCAGATCCGCAAGAATTCATTGTAAGAAACAGATTTCTCCGGAATGTTTCTCAGTTTTGCTTTCACCTTCTCCATTTGCGTTATTCTCATAATCTTCCTCGCATTTTCCACGGAAATTCCATTTCCGGTTATCTCTGCCGGCGCCGGCGCCGGAGTAACGTTGAGATCGCTAAGACGGAAACGATCTCCGGCGCCGGAAATGTTGTTTATGCCTTTGAGTTTCTCCCTGAGTTTTTCTCCGACTGGAATGGAGAGAAACTCTGGGAGTCTCGTCGTGCCGGAGTGGTACACGGCTCGCCGGGGAGGAAAGCGGCGGAAAACGGTTCTGTTTGTGGAGTTCGGCGAGGAGAGATACTCGCGGTGGAAATTAGTTTTTGAAGCGTTTGGAGGAACTAGGGTTTGTTGAAGTGACGGAGACGACACTGTTGCTTCAGTAAACGGCACCGTCGTTTTGACACTATTGAAAAGGCGCTTCGTTAAGAGTTTGCGAAGTGCCATTGATGAAAAAATATTGAGATTCTTTTTTCTTTTTTAATATTTTTTTTCTATAAAAAAAAAAAAAAGAAAAAACAAATTGATGGAAATATATGCAATAGAGTAGTGAGATTGAAGAGGTTTTGAAGGCTCTCGAGATTTGTAAGAAGTTTTGGTTGTTTATATATACACGTCCAAAGTTTGAGGAAGAAATTAATGTGAATTTTGTTGCCCATTAATTTTCTTACTTAATTAATTTTTATGAAGTATGTGACGTTGCAAAAAAGTTAAATAAAACATAATTTTATTTTTGGCCAGGAGAAGAAGCATATGTCATGAGAATCGTATCGTTTAACGCTTTTGTCTTTTCGTCAGCACAAATTGCGCCAATCTACTTATAATCAAATACGCAATTAGCATTTAACAAATTAAAATTGTATATTATTTTTGTTTTACAGTAAAATTGTCTATTACTAAATACAATAAAATTCCAAATAGTTTTGCAGTATATTTTATTAATATGCAATTAAGTGATATAAATAATTCCATTTTTTTTTTAATTTAGAGTGTTTACTTTATGTGTAGATAAAAAAAAAAATAGTCAAACATAATGATGACTTTCAAATGTTAGATTCTTAGAGAATAAACTCTACTGTTCTCTTTAATAATTAGTATAGAAGCTCGTGCATTCTACTGAATAATTTATTTGTTA
>JBBPBP010000001.1:66894614-66913117 GCA_037974735.1 Cicer chorassanicum
AACTTTTATGAGAAATTACTGAAATATTTTTATCATTTTAAATGTTTTTTGAAGTTTTATAATAAAAGAATATTCTATCAAAAAGATGTAATACATAAATAATTTTTATGGGAAGTTATTTAAACCCGTTTATATTTGAAGTTTATTTTTTAAAATTATCCTTGAAAAAATTTATGACAAAGAATTAAAATACTTTAAAAGTTATTTTTTAAAAACTATAACAATTGGACTCAATAGTCATTCTATTACTTGGGATTCTGGAACGTAAAACAATGACATAAATTTTATTGAAGGAATACTACTCGTTAAGATACACCCAATTAAACATATATTGCAAACATTTCAATTGTATCCAAATTACTTCCTAATTTCAGTACACAAAAGATGCAAAGACACTTTTCTAGTTATTAAAAAAATTGTAATATATATATATATATGTAAAAACAATTTGATATCTAAGAAAGTACTACCAGTTATACATATAAATGTATTTCCCGTTAATATTAACTAGTCGTATATGTTTTTCACCAAAAAAAATTAGTCCTATATTATATGTAGCGTCAACTTTTAATTGCTAAACAAATACCAACTCGTTTGCTAATCCAATAATTTGTGCACCCACTACATAGTAATGAATAAAATAGGGGGTCACACGCTATTATATGTTGAGCGATTGTTACACCAAAAAATAAATATATATTTTTGCTTGAAAATGTGTTGGTAACACAAATGTGTTGAGGAGTATTCACGGCTTAAGATTAAATTACTTGCAGAGTTGCATTCATGTGAATATGAAAATTGGTAAATGAAAGTGTAAATATTTGGTAAAATTAGTTTTAAAATTTTGTAAATTAGTAAATGCGTAGTTTTAATCGTAAAATATTAATTAAAATAATTTATATTTAGAAATTATGATCTGATTTGAATATGTGATCTTTTTAATTGTTCTCATATCAATATGTCATCACAATATTAACTAAGTTTTTTTTATGAATTTTAAATATTTATGAACTAATTTTGTCAACAATTAATTCATACACAATTACAATTGTTAACAAATTTGTCTTTGACATAACAAAAATTTGAGGCTAAATACCACCCGTGGTCCCTTAGCTTAATTTCAGTTAACGATTTAATCTTTTATTTTTTTTTTCTTCCAAATCTGATCATTTATGTTTTTAAATAATTTCAGCGTTACTCTTTAAGTGAGATTCCGTTAAGAAAAAAGTTAAAAAAATCTCTCATGTCTTTTCAGAAAAAGTTACCCTTTATGTTTTGAAAATATTTCAGAAAAAATGTTCAAAGTTTGTTTTAAGTTTGGTGGTAGTAGGATTGATTCGTTAAAACTGAAGCTACGAGGTATTTATACTCCATAGACACCAATTCAAATCAGTGACAATTGTTCATAGAGATTTAATGAACATATGCAATGATTTAGATAAGAGATTTTTTAAAGTTTTCTTAATAGAACCCCACTTAAAGGGTAACACTGTAATTATTTAAAAACATAAAATACCAAATCGGGAAAAAATAAATAAAAGACTAAATCGTTAACCGAAATTAAGTTAAAGGACCACATTGGTATTTAGCCAAAATTTTATTTACATATTTGTGTAAGATGACATCGATATGAGATCAACATCCATAAATTACACATTTAATTATAGTGTTAGATTAAAATATTTAAGGATAAAAATTACAAAAAAAAAAAAACAATTTCAATTAATATTTTATAAATTCAATAATATATTTATTAATTTTTAATTTTAAGAACGAATTTACCTATTCATTAAATAAGTAAATAAATGAAATATATGATTCAAATTCACTCAATTTTAATTTTTGCATTTATAATATATACTGAGTCGTCTTTTTCTATCTGAAAATTAAATTAAATTTAAACCCTGTTTTTTTATTGATAAAATAAAGTCTTGAAAACATGCATAATCTAAAAGTGACACTGACACCCGAAATTTATCACAGGGTCCCACGTGTACAGAAGGATGTACGTTGTCGTCGGTGTTGTTCATTCCAACACGGGAAATTTCCTTCACGCGCTCTCTGCTATCTTTATCGCAGTCATCGAAGTAGAAGAAACAAAACATAAAATCCAACTTTTTTTTATTCATTTTTATTTAATTTTTTAATATTAAATATCAATTATCCTGTCCCACATAGACGCACTCACTTATATTTCCCGCCAACTACTGTACATTCACGTGATTTTCCCGCCGTGACTGAGGAACAACATGAGCCGTCGATGCTGCTTGCCAATCATGGGTTGGCCACCGTTGGATTGGTGCTCATCCAGCCATCAAGTTTGTGACGAGTTAAAGGGATCTAAGCACCAACATTGGTACATATAAAGCATACAATCACCATGGCTTTTTTAGCAAATAATAATCAAATTATAATTAAGCTCTTGAAAAAAGTGTAATGTTGTATCCATATCAACTTAGTTTACACATTATAAATATTTTAAAATGATCTTTAAAATGTTAATCAAGTCTTACTCTATGTTTATATATATTTTAATAATAGATATATTTGGTGTTATTGACCTTTAAGACAAATACTAATAAGTGTATTTGAATTAAGAAGATAAATATATAAACATTTTATTAAAAATATATTGAAAGTTGTACATCTAAATATTTTAAAGTCAAAATTTTGCTCTTATCAATAAAAAGTTTTTATTTTTGATTTATTAACAAATATTTAAACGACACTTGTTAATAAACACTTATGTTAATTTTAAATTTATCTCTAATACTATCAAATTAATATAAAGTTATTATAGTCTTTACAAATACTAAAAAAAATGATTTTGATTAAAACTTTACAAATTGTGAATTCATTTTGAAATATCGATGCAATAAATTAAAATGATATAATTATAATATTTCAATGTTTAACTGAATATTTATCCATAAATTTTATATAATTGATAATAAATATAATGGAAAAGGAATGAGTTTTAAGTTTTAACCTTTTGGACCCATCCAAAAAAAAATGATTCTTACGCCTTTGCGACATAAAGCAAGAGATGATTTGGATAGCCTCGTTAAAGTTAATTTCGTGTTTTGTATTGCACTCTTTGTTACGAAGGTCATATTCGTTAAATAAATTCAATAGTTGAGAAGCAACTTGTAAAACCTAAAAAATGATTGTGTTGGATTTTTTGTTCTTACACTTTGTTGATTTTTTAAAAATTAGTTTCATTTTCTTTAAACATCACTGTGTTTTCATAATTAAATTAATTAGTTTAATTGGTTGAATCGATAATCGATACCGATCAATATAATAGTTGATTGAACTCGACTTGGTTTATATTGTCTTTTATTATTTTATTATTTATTTGGTTTAACAATGGTTTAGCCGATTGAACCACGAGTCAGCAGCAATTTTATTGGTTTGATCTCCGATCTGATTTTTCAACATTTATATTTTTCATTTTTTTTTTAAGATTTTAATATAGTGAAAAATATTTTGTACACTTTTATCAATGGAAATGTTTGACAATAACAAAAAAAAACTTCAAAAGTAATGTATATGAATGATCGTAAATTGTCAATATTGTAAATTTTTTTAATGTAACAGTTTACGAAAATTACATAAATGTAATTCACCTTCCAATACGTGGTAAATTAAGTTTACTAAATTAGATGAATTCAGTTTGCGTGATATATTTAGAATGTAATAAATAAAAAAGTGAAACTAATAAAAGTGTTTAAAAAATTATTTTTCCTCTTTTGTAGATTTTTTTTACAATTTGTATAGACATTGTTTTTTTACTAAAAAAAATATTTAATAATTCAAATAAATAAAATACATTAAAAATAATATAAATTTAATATTTTTAAAATTAAAAATATAAATAATTAGATAGTATAAAACAATAAAAATATCAATAAATGTGACAATTAAATTATTCAAAATACCATATTTATCAAATTTGTATTATTGAACGAGCAGTACAGATTCAAATTTTTTCTTCCAATTTAAACCAACAAACGTAATCACAACACAACTAACAATCAAATATCATGTAACCAAAATGAGAGACAAAACAATGTAGCACATGTAAGGCGAAATTAAAGGAAAAACCAAAATAAACAAAAGTGTGAAAATAATTCATTTTATAAAAAGAAGATAAAATCGAGTGATAAGAGCGATTTCGAGTTTAAGTATAGAAAATATTTTGAAAGTTTGTAAGAGCACGAAACTGTTATTTGAAAAAATTGTTAGGACTTGTGAGGAATGAATGGATGAATCACAGAAACTACCATTGTTCCATGAATCCGGCATATACCACTTCAACGATTCCAATGCCGTTTTCATTGATCCCGTTCGCGTTCTAAACCGTTCCTACAATCGCTTCACTGTTTCTCCATCCACGTACTACCCTCGTTTCTTCCAAACCCTAACCCCCAACCCTGTTCCCATCACCGTTTCTTCCTCTCCCACAAAACGCAAACGTAAAAAACGAAAACGGACTCCCAAAGAACCTCCACCTCTTAACGATAGAGAACGAATTGCACTTCAGCGCCATCAGGTTTTTTCGATTCTGATCATTTTCAACAAAATTATTAGAGATCTAAAATTAGTTACGAGTCAGTTACTCTACTTAGGTGTTAGTTACAAGTTAGTTACTCTAGTTAAATTAATTGTTATAATTTGGTTCATTATACCTATTTTGTAATCATCTTTCTCGTTTGATTGTTACAAAAGTTATCTCCATTTTTCTCTCTTCCTTCCATGGCTTGATATCAAATTTTGCATATTCTATTAAAAATTATGACCTAACACGTGCACTGTTGTGTTTTTTTAATTAACTATTGTTTTGTTTAGTATAGGAATTGAGGCCTTTGTTGTTGAAGGCGCATGAGTGTTTGTTAAAATCAAATGGACTTTTGGATGCTATGAGAACTTTGAGAAGTGGAAGTGATTCTTATTGCTTGAAAGAGGAGTGTGAAGGTGGTGAACAATGTTTCGTTGAATTGGGACGGCATTCGCCCGATCTTGTTGTAACGCTTAATGTACGTCTCTGTGACACTGATAATGATTTTCATGATCGGACACAAAATGACTTGAAAGGTGTGATTTATAGATACATAGACACTAATTGTAATTTAATAAAATAGAAGTAATTGAATGTAACTACATTGTTTGTGTATGTTAGGCACCAACCACATCTTCAATCACAAGTGTCGGTTCTACATTGCAATTTAGTATTTCGTCGTTGATAATTTGATTGGATATTTAATCATAGGTGAATAGAATAGAACAAAATGGAGAGGAATTTTCATAGGATTGTTTGGATATTTTATTAAGAAATACTACTAAAAGAATGTTTCTAGTTAATAATTTGTGGAGTGCATGTAATGGTATTGATATTAGAATTTAATAACTATGCACTTACAAATAGGTCTCAATCATGTTTCACCATTTTATCACTTTGTAAACAGGTTTTAAGAAGTAATACTGTGATGTGATTAGTTGGATTGATATTTTACGTTATCATTATTATTGGTGTAAAATTGTTGACTATTGAGATTATCTTACGATTGGGAGAAGAATGAATAGTTGACTACGTATTGGATGCAATGTGACGGAGTATATTTTATTGGGTTTCTGTTCCATAGTTTCTCATCAATGCGAACATAAGCTAAAACTTGCATTCAAGGATTTTTTAGTATCACAGTTTAGATATTGGTTTTTGTGTTGTTACCAAATACATTTAGTTTCTCAAATCATTAATACATTGTCGAACTATCATTAGTTAGATTGTGTGAGGTTGCTGTTATGTAAAATCTTACTGCGCGAATGTAATTCTGACTTCTCAGATTCCCCAAGTGTGCAATGCTGTGAGCAGAGGATACTTCCTGCATTCAATAATTTGGTTGTTAATGACACCGAGGATGACGCGGTGGCTGAGATTTTGAACAATCATTATATAATGCCTCAAGAGAGCTGCTTTTACATGGTATGTTAAAACCGCCTAGATAATTTTTAGGATGTGTTTACTTCATATAGGTTGTTTCTGTCGTAATATTTTCTTTGGCTCATAGTAAGGTATCACTTTCTTAGGATTTTAGTTAGTTAAGGTTTTAACCCCAGATCCTATGGAGTGTATCTTATTAACATTTTTCTGTTTTTGTATGTGGAAGTCTGATCTGGGACAGATTCGCAATCTCATTCCTGGTAATGGTTTCTTACATAACTCACATTTTATTTCCATTTATACTTCTTGGTTCTTCATCATATCTGTGGTTATTCATTGATCTAAAAATGTAAGTGTTTATTTTTATGCAACAATCACCTTCATAAAAGAATTGGCATCCTTTTTACTTATTAATAACATTTCTAACTATGTTCATTTCTTATTGCTTTGATTAATTATCCTCAAGAGTTGTCCTGAGTCTTGACTTCATCAAATTATGCTAGATGGAAAGTGTTGCTGGTCCACCTGTGTGATCTTATCAATAGCAACTCAGTTCTTTATGTGGCATTTTTTAAAGAACTTAATTGTGTTTAGCGGGTCAACTAACGGGCTGTTGCCTCTCAATTTAATTGGTAACTTTTATGAATTTTATGCAGCTCACACTGATTGTGGTTTCAACCTCATAATGGTGGATCCGCCTTGGGAAAATGCTAGTGCTCATCAGAAATCAAGGTGACAAAAGATTTGTACTATGCTTTCCTGATGTAGTGTATAAATTTGACGTACCATATATTGTCTGATTAAAGAGATTTTTATGAGATAATTTATCCTTGTCTTGACTTTAAAGAGCTGGAACTATTAGATCTTTATTGTTCAGATATATCTTTCTCCCACAAACTTATTGAGAGATTGAAACCTTTTTTTCAAAATTTTATTTTCGCTTTTATTGTTGCTGGGGGTGGAGGGTAGGGTTATTAGATAGTTGCAATTAAAAAATTTCATTTTCATTATTCATTAAATTGTAAACGGAAATAGCTTTCAACTCACTCATAAACTTAATAGCTGTTACTCAGTTTAAACTGGATTGGAAAGTGGCTTATTTGAAATAAATCTTAGATATGGTATGTCATCTATGTAGGTATTCAACTTTGCCCAATAGGTACTTCTTATCCCTACCCATTAAGCAACTTACTCACACCGAAGGTGCCCTTGTAGCATTATGGGTAACAAACAGAGAGAAGCTACGTAGTTTTGTTGAGAAAGAGCTTTTTGCTGCGTGGGGGGTCAGCTATGCTGCAAGTTTTCATTGGTTGAAGGTGGCTTTTAGTTTCTCCTATTTTCTTGCCATACAAGTTTTTAATGCCATTCCAAATTCCAATCTCTTGTACTTGTTGTCTATTGCAGGTGAAAGCAAATGGATCCTGGATTAGTGATTTAGATCTTTTCCATCATAGGCCATATGAAAGCCTTATCTTGGGATACAGTCCTGGGAAGGTCAGGCTTTGTAATGTTTAACTAATTAATCTTGTTACTATCAGTTTTTTCTCTCACACTTGTAATATACGGTATTTTCTAGGTCAAAAATTCTGACGACCATTCAAAATTTAAGCCTGTGAAGGAAGACCGTGTGATTATGAGCATTCCTGGGGATTACTCAAGGAAACCTCCAATTGCAGGTATTGTTGTTGTCTTGATTAATATGCAGTGTCTTCGCTTTATGAAAGACAGAGTAAATAAGTTGTAGTGAAAGTTAATAAACGATTTTAATGCTGAAGTTTCTTCATACTGGTGTGGTCAGATTTATTACACGAGTACGTTCCTGGAGTCAAGCCTCCCCGATGCATTGAGCTATTTGCTAGAGAAATTATGGCTGGATGGGTTGCTTGGGGAAATGAACCACTCCACTTTCAAGATTCTAGATATTTTGTCAAAAAGATGGATAGCTGATTCCTTAAAAAGTAGATCTGTACGTGTAGATAATTTATGGTCATTTCTGAATTTTCAGTCTCTTTAAATTTTATATATTTTTTTCTTCCATTTTGCACAAGTAATGTGGTTTTGTTCTGAGTGGCTGCCAACAATTTTGGATTCGGTTAGTGCAGTCAAAATTTTGTACGGTTAGTGCAGTAAGTTCATCTCAAGTTTAGATGAGAAGATTCAAATTGTGAGTTTGACAAATTGGGAAGTCGGAATCCCCAATTGTAGAGATCCAGATCAAAGATCGAAATCACCAATTTCAAACAGCAGAGAATATGTTCTCTCACTCTCCGGGTAAGGGAAGAAACAAAATTATACTTATCCTGCTTCCACTACTGCTTCCAAGGAAAACTGGATGTGTTATATTTTGTTCAAATGTCTAATGTCTAATTGTAAACAAAACAAGTTTGTGCACGAAAGCAATGAGTTAGAACTTGAAAGTGTTTTATGGAAAAGTTATAATACATCAAAAGGCTGTCTCTTGTAGCATATGTTTACATTTTCTATT
This sequence comes from Cicer chorassanicum, assembly GCA_037974735.1. Lineage (NCBI taxonomy): Eukaryota > Viridiplantae > Streptophyta > Magnoliopsida > Fabales > Fabaceae > Cicer > Cicer chorassanicum. Next base: position 66,903,044 of record JBBPBP010000001.1, read on the forward strand.
GAGCATTGTTGGGAAAAACCAGAGATAATTATCTCAATAATGCGGAATATTTTTCCTCCACCTATGCAGATAAATGACCAAACAGAAAATACAATTCTAATAACAATAATAATTGGCAGAAAGTTAAACACAATTTTAACGTGGAAAACTACTCTCAAATTGAAAGAATAAAAACCACGGGATCTAATCACTCTTCCTAATAATTAATGGGTACACCAGAGTCTTCCTAATAACAATAGAGAATATCAATCACTCTTCCTAATAATAATAAGGAATATCAATCAACAACAACCTTATAACAACCTTGCGTGCGTGCGGTTACTGTTGCCGTTTTGGTCGTTTGCCTTTGCCTTATGAATTTGGGATCTCTTTTCTTTATTTTATTTTTCATTACATGGGTCAAGCCCTTTAAAACATATATTTTTTTTCTTTCTTTTTTTCTTTCTTTCTTTTTTTCTTTCTTTTTTTCTTTTATTTTAATAATAATAATAATAGTATTAATAAAATTGGTGGGTTCCACTTGGGGAGTGAGCCCACCCAACAAATCTCCCCCTCACGACTCAAGTGGGAAGGTACTGCTCAACCACACCGGTCTTCTTTTTACAGTATATCATCTTCGACACAGACAATGTTTTTGTCATCATATCTGAGCCATTCTCACCGGTATGAATCTTTTCAATTGTAAATGACTTCATTTCTAATGCATCTCATATCCAATGATACCGCACCTCAATATGCTTCGACTTTGCATGAAAAATCGGATTATTGCTAAGATGGATTGCACTGTGACTGTCGCAGAATAACACAAACTTGTCTTGCTTGAGGCCTAACTCATGTAGGAATTTCTTCATCCACAAGAGTTCTTTGGAAGCTTCAGTTACTGCAATGTACTCAGCTTCAGTAGTGGATAAAACAACACACTTTTGTAATATTGATTGCCAAGACACAACTCACCCTGCAAACGTTGTCATATATCAAGAAGTAGATTTTCTAGAATCAATATCACCTGCCATATCTGCATCTTTGTAGTCATCCAACACAGGTTCACCACCTCCATAGCATAAACACAATCTGGAAGTGCCTATGAGGTATTTGAGAATCCACTTCACAGCTTGCCAATGATCTTTACGGGGATTAGAGAGAAACCGACTAACAACTCCAACTGCATGAGCAATATCTGACCTTGTGCATACCATAGCATACATCAAACTGCCAACTGCGGATGCATAAGGAACCTTCTTCATCTCTTCTTTGTCTTTCTCACTTGTAAGACATTGATCAGAATTCAATTTAAAATGAGTGCTTGTTTGAGCCCATACAAGCTTTTCTTCAATTTACACACAAGCTGCTCTTTACCTTTGACTTTGAAACCCTCTGGTTGCTCCATATAAATCTCTTCCTCCAAATCACCATGAAGGAATGCAATTTTCACATCAAGTTGTTCAACTTCTAGGTTCAAGCTAGTTGCTAACCCAAGCACAACTCAGATAGAGGACATCTTCACCACAGGTGAAAAAATTTCATCAAAGTCAATACATTTTCTCTAATTAAAACCTTTCACAACCAATCTTGCTTTGTATCTTGGTTGAGAATTATTCTCTTCTGCCTTTATCTTGTATACCCATTTGTTCTTGAGTGCTTTTCTGCCATTAAACAACTTAACCAAATCAAATGTGTGATTCTTATGCGAGGAATTCATCTCTTCTTGCATGACCTTCAACTACTTTTCTTTATCAACATTTGTAATAACTTATTGATAGTACTCTGACTCTCCACTATCAGTGATCATCACATACTCATGTGGAAGATATATTTGAGAAGGTTGATGTTCTCTAGTAGATCTTCTCAACTCAAACTCGTGTGGCGGCTCAGCTGGCACCTGCTCATCTTGGTGAGGTACATGATCATCAGTTACATTCTCATCATCTGCCTGTATATCTCCCCCGTCAACAAAAGTTTCTGCAGGGGGCTTAGGCGCAACATCAATGTAACTTTTGGAATTTGGTTTCTGTTTCTCAATTTTATCAAAATCTTCAATAGTCTGGTCTTAAAGAAATATCACATCTCGACTTCTGATAATTTTCTTGTCAATCGGATCCCACAATCTATAACCAAATTCTTCATCACCATAACCGACGAATATACACTGTTTGAATTTATTATCAAGTTTGGTCCTCTCATATCTTGGAACGTGAACAAAACATCTGCAGCCAAACACTCTCAAATGACGGTAAGAGACATTTTTCCCTGTCCACACTCTATTTGGAACATCACCATCAAGTGGAATAGAGGGAGAAAGATTGATCAAATCCACCACATTTTTCATTGCTTCACCCCAAAAAGATTTCGATAGTTTTGCATGGGAGAACATATATCCGATTCTGTCATTAATTGTACGATTCATTCTCTCTGCAACACCATTATGCTGAAGTATCTTTGGAACTGTTTTCTCAAACCTAATTCCATGTTCTCTACAATACTCTTCAAACGGACCTCTGTATTCACCACCGTTATCTGATCGGACACATTTCAATTTCCTTTCCTTTTCTCTTTCAACACTTGTGTGAAAATGCTTGAAGACTCCAAGTACCTAGTCTTTAGATTTCAAAGAAAATGCCCACACTTTCTAGAGTGGTCGTCAATAAAAGTAACAAAATATAATGCACCACCAAGAGATTTACTATCCATCATACAAATATTAGTATGAACTAAATCAAGAGTATTTTGCCTCATATGAGGACCAGTATTATGAAAAGAAACTCTATGTTGTTTTTCCAGCAAAACCATGAGTGCAAGTTTTTAGAGACATACCTTTCACAGGAAGAAAATTTTTCTTCGCAAGTATATTGAGTCCTTTCTCACTCAAGTGACCAAGGCGTATATCACATAAATCAGAAAAGGCGTCTTCAATTGCATTCACTTCTTCCTTGCATAGCTTCGTAGGCATCATATAGAGAGAAGTGAAACTTTGCTCCTTTGCAACCACTAGGGACCCTTTGGTGATTTTACATATACTACCACCAAAGTAAGTGTGATAACCCTCAATATCTAAGACTTTCACTCAAATCAAATTGAGACGAATATCAAGAGTATGTCTAACATTCTTCAACTAAAGCTTGCAGCCAATCCCAGTTTCAACCCAAACATCTCCCATTTTTGCCATTCCAAAATCACCAACGGTAAGATGAGAAGAAATCACGCATAGGAGTAACATGATATGAGGCACCTGAATTAATAATCCAAGTTAAATCCTGACATGCAAGGTTTATGGAATTATCATCACAAACAATGTAGACATTATTAACAGATGCAAATGTTGTTGTTTCTTTAACATTTTTCTTCTCTTTGTCTTCATCTATTTCCCTTGATTGATTTCTCTTAAGGAACTTGCAATTTCTTTTTATGTGACCTGCTTTGCCACAATGATATCATATCACTTCTTTTCTAGTCCTCGACTTGCTTCTTGACTTGCTACGACTTTCAGAATTGTTGCGTCTATGGAAGTTTCTAGATTGACTTCTCCCCGTGACTTGTAACTAGTGCTTCTAACTTTGAGGAACAACCAATCAAACCACATTTCTTTCGTCGAACTTCTTCATTCAACATACTCTCTTTAACTGTTGACATTTTCAACTTTCCACTTGGAGCTGAATTGGTCAATGTCACAACAAGGACTTCCCAATTATCAGGCAAGGAACTCAACAATAACAACGATTACAACTCATCATCTAATTTAATTTCAGCCATTGTCAACTGATTCACTGCATTTTGAAAAATATTCATATGCTATGCCATTGAATCCCTATCTTTGTATTTCATATTCATCAGCTTCCGAATCAAGAATGCTTTATTTTGCACATTCTTTCGTTCATACAACTCTTTTAATTTTTCCCACATCTTGTTAGCGTCTATTTCAGTTTCAACATGTAGATATACACTCAGATCTAACCACTGTCTAATCAACGCGACTGCCTTTCTGTTCATCTTCTTTTAGTCAGCATCAGATTTATCTGTGGGTTTAGCAGTGTTATCTTCAATAGGATCATACAAATCTTTAATGCATAGCATGTCTTCCATGAGAGTCTTCCAAAGTGTGTAATTAGAAGAGTTGAGTTTAATCATATTTGGACCTTTATTTTCCTCCTCCATTTAAATGCACAAATCAAATCAAACGAGCTCTAGATACCACTTTGTTGGGAAAAACCAGAGATAATTAGAGATAATTATCTCAATAATGCGGAATATTTTTTCTCCACCCGTGCAGATAAATGGCCAAACAGAAAATACAATTCCAATAGCAATAATAATTGACAGAAAGTTAAATATGAGACAAAAACAATTTTAACGTGGAAAACTTCTCTCAAATTAAGAGAATAATCACGGGATCTAGTCCAGTAAAAACTTCCACTATAATAATTAATGAGTGTCTTCCTAATAACAATAGGAATATCAATCACCCTTTCTAATAACAATAGAGAATATCAATCAACAACAACCTTATAACAACCTTCCACTAAAAAAAGGTATGCCAAAGTAACTATATGAGAAAGTAAACTGCTCAATTGTTACCACCACCGGAACTTGATTCCTTTCCTTTTCTCTGGCTGCTGCGTGCGGTTAGTGTTGCTGTTTTGGTCGTTTGCCTTTGCTTTAGGGATTTAAGATCCCTTTCATTCCTTTATATGGGTCAAACCCATTAAAACATATATATATATTTTTTTCTTTCTTTCTTTTACTTTAATAATAATTATAATACTAATAAAATTGGTGGGTTCCACTTGGAGAGTGAGCATACCTAACAAAACAAGTTTGTGCATGAAAGCAATGAGTTAGAACTTGGAAGATGTTTTATGGAAAAATTATAATACATCAAAAGGCTGTCTCTTGTAGCAGATAGCATTTGGGCTATAGCGAATACCATTGAGCGTTTGTTACTGTTGCTTTTAAACTCTAGCCCATCTTATATAATTTAAAAACTTTCGCCTAATTGTAAATATCAAAAGTATGATGCTAAAAAAATGAAATTCAAAAGTAAACCAGCAGAAAGGGATTTCTGTTCCACTGTCATTCAACTTTCCGTAAGTTAGTTTTAAATTTTTACCTAAGTTCTATGAGTTTTTTTCTTTGTATTTTAGTCTCTTAAAGTTAAATGCTAGATAGTTTAATCACATGCTTTTTTTATTTATTAAATTTCAGTTTTTTTAAGTTACAAATATTAAAAGATATTTAGTCTCTTAAATTATAAATATTAAGTATTTTAATTCTTTAAATTATAAATGTTAGATATTTTAGTTTAAGTTACTTTTATAATGTTAAATACTAATAGAATTGACTAGGGTGTTAAATATTTATGTATTGGAAAATTTAAATTTTTTTTTTTGAAATATAAATGTGTTTAAATTTTTTAAAAAAAAATACCAAAAAACTTAAAAGAAAAATTTCAAACACAAACATGTATAAAAAAGTATATAGTTTGATTTTTTTTTTTCTTTTTTAAGAAAATATAAAATTAGATTTTTATTAAAACCTGGAGTATGAATAAAAAATTGAGGGATTAAGTAAAATCTTCCGATAAATATTGGAGGTGTCTCATCTGTTTTACGGATAGTCATCTTTTGCCATACATAAAAGTAGTAACAACAAATTCTTATTAAATAAAATGTTATAATCACTAAATTCAAAATAACTGCCGCCTCCCCTCCTATTTTGATTCAACATTTATAACATAAAAATAATATCACTAACTTTAAAATCAATCTGGAACCAAAACATCAAAGTGATTTTGAGAAGAAAAGAGAAATTAGACACAATTAATAAAAATTTGACAAAAACGATTGAAATGTCTAACAAAAATAAAATTAGGAGCCGAGATAAAAAAAAAGTTATACGATCAAAGTAAAACTACAAAATATATTAAAATGTAAATTGTGTAATTTAGTCTATATTGTAAGCATATGAAATATATTTTTTTGAAGGAAGGAAATATCTTTTATGATTGAGTTTTGTTGATGTAAAATAATACATCATTTCAATTTTCAAGGCATGGAAATAAGATTCATCGCTTTTGTTGTGATGGACGGCAGGAAGAAGATAATACATAGTTTTTCCTAACTGAAAAGATTGTTAGTCATAATATAGATTAATATAAAAGTTAATTTATACATTTTTTTTAACTCACCGCGAATATATCAAATGTATGTGTAATTACATAGAAGTTGTATCTACGAGACAAATATATCCTTTAAATTCTAAACTAAAAACACATTGTTTCGTAAAAAAAATAAAAATAAAATGTATATAGTGCACAACATTTTATAGTTATTAATAAAAATAATTAACAGAAAATAAAGAAAAAAAAAATCAAAAGCTATTTTAACATGCTTTTTCCATGTTTGTAACGTTTTTGTATTAAGCACTCAACAAAAATGAATTTGGCAGCATTGGCATTAGGCAGTTAAACCCCGTGCTGGGTCCTTTCCTCCATTTCGAAGCAGCTATGGATTCTGAACCTGCAGCTTCGTTACCGAACCCTAACCCAAAACCACCAACGCCAAACATCGTTATTGCCGAACCAAAACCAAAACAAAGAGACTTTTTAACTCACGCCGAAGCTTACCTCGCCAAGCGAGACGGCATCGACAAGCTTCTCAAAATTTGCCGTTACACAACGAAGCTAATCCTCGCCTCTTCATTTCTAGCTTCGGACCCGAACCTCACTCAACGCCTCAAAAGCTTTGAGTCAAGCGTCGGCGTCAGCCGAAAAGCCTTCAGACTCGGCAAATTCGTTCAAGACCTCAACGCGCTAAGAAACTCGCACGTCGATTCCAAACGCGAGCTTCTACTTTCGTTAATCGCTTACGGTGGCGAAGGTTTCTACTATTTCATCGAACAATTCGTTTGGTTATCGAAAACCGGTTTGATCGATTCGAAACGTTCTAAAATCTTCCAGAAGGTAAGTGCTTACGCGGAATTCGTTGGTTATTTTGGTAGCGTAGCGTTGAAAATTAGGGATTTGAGAATTATTAATGAGGATGAAGCGTGTTTGAAATCGAGCATTGAGATTGGGGTTTTGAGAGGTGTTGGTTGTGAAGAAGAAAAAGTTAGGTTGAGGAAATTGAGAGAGAAGAATTTGATGAAGAAGGTTTCAATTGTTCAAGATTTGGCTGATGGATTAATGGCTTTGGATGATATTTTGGATGGTAAAGGAATTTTTTCGAAGCCGATTTTGATGTCTTCTGCAGGGCTGTTGTCTGCTCTCATTAGCACTCACAAGAATTGGGTTAATTGCTGAGTTTTTCTGGTGCGTTCAATTTTCTCAATTTTTTTTTATGATATGTAGTATATTTAATTTAGTAAATTTAGTGAAGTTCGAATTGATCGAAGTACCAAGTTCTGAACAATAGCTAAAAAATAGAATAATCATTGGCCAAGACTTTATTTACCCCTCGCTGAATACCGGAGGGTTTTAATATAAAAGATATCGACAAATAAAATGGCTATATCTTGTTATATGATTTGTTTTTGTAGAAATTTGGTTTGTTATATAGTGTTCGAGATAATTTTGTAGCTTGCTAGATTTTCTTCATTTTAAGTGGTTTAGATAAAATAAAATTATTCTGTCAAGGTTTTCTTGATGTTGATGTGACCTTTGATATTGTGGAGCGTTGGGGTAAAATGCGGCGGCTAGTGCAGATTCAATATTGACCATTGAGTCATCAAAGTAAAAAACTTTGATGCTGTGTAGTGGAGTGTTGTGTTGTAATGCGGGTAGTGTAGCCGCAGAGTCATCAAAATCAAAAACCTTGACGACGTAGGTGTGAACATTTTCTATTTAAACCTTGATACTAGAATAATATTGTTGAAAGATTTCCCGCTGTAATTGTGTGACGCAGTTACTTTTTTCGTTTGTTTGATCTAAATTAATAGCTTATATGCTTTAAAATTGATTCGATGAGTGTGTAATATGAGCCGTCCGACCTTACATTATTGGGTCCAGATTGTTCACTGTGATAACTGCGTGCTTCTCTTAGATCCAATGGACGGCTGGTACAGGCTTTAGATTCTTTCATAACTAGTGTTGTTGCTTTGCAGTTCCAATTGATATACAGTATATCAGCAGTTCAACACAACACTGAAATTGGAAGAGTATTATGTCACTTAACACAAATCTGTCAAAAATGTTTCAGACTTGGAAGTGTATTTCTCTTGAGTAGTTCTGTAAAACTAGTAAAATGCTAATAATTTTTCAAACGCAATTTTAATTATATTGCCTTTTGTATTTTAGTTACTTTTCAAACTTATTTGTCAATTGCTCTTCTCTTGCATACTGACCACTACTAGCGTTTGTTAAGTACCTCTCAACTTATCATCCAAATAAATAAAAAAGGTTATGAATAAATTCTTTGGAACAATATCTAATTGTTTCTGCTGGTTAGATTGCATCATATTTGGATTAGGTTAAGGGGATTTAATATGTTCTTTATTCTATATGGTGTATAAAGTTGGAGGGTTGTGGAGAGTCAGCTAGTTTGAAGTCGTGATAGTATAACTGGTTTAGTAATTTGTTTTTCATTCATGATTGTTCTGTATTAAAGAGTGATCTTTTTGCTCAAAAACGTTAAGGTTGCAATATTGTATCCTTGTGGTTTGTTGTCACAAGTTATAATGGTAGAATTGTACTTCATACATCTTATTATATGCTGGTGGCTTGTGGAAGGAAAAAATTATTTTGGTTGACAGGCTGCTGAAACAAACTGCCTTTATATTTTAGATCATAAAATATTTTTTTCCTTCGTATAATTGAGATCAGAGGGAGTACTCCTTCACGTTAGTTCCTTGGTTTGATCTATTGTAAACTACATCTCAGAGATGTCATATCTTTGTTGCTATGTCGGTTTCTAATAAGATTGTCTTTGATAGTGGTATGTGTGCGGATGATAATGTTTCATCTGTCAACTATGATTGTATTCATCTATGTAAACGTGCTTGTTTGACATAGATTTCTAAAATAAGCAAAAGTCTTTTTCGTTTAGACTTGGCCAATTTCACAAGTAACGGTTCATCAATTTAAAATATAAATTGTGGATCCATTTTAAGATATATATATGCGATAAATTTTGTGACCTATGTTGAATTCTTAGAAGTTCTAACTTAGGAGCAAAAATTGAATTAGTGCTTTAAGGTGATGTAATTCATTGAGAGATCCACTTATGAAATCTTAAGTGGAGTATACCAAAGGAGGTGCTACAAGAGGCTTTTAAAAATCTCTCAACAAATTCCACAATGATTCTAGACTTTTTTAAAAGTGGCTCTAATTATGAAGATCTCTAGAGGAGCACGGGGAGAGGATCGTACCTCACTCCTTTAGGAATATGCATGTCAACTATTCTTCCATAATCCTGTAGATCACCACGGCTCACAACTTCATGAAGACCTCGAACTCAAATGTCTTATCCCATACACATGTGGTGATCGCTCATTTAGTTTCTTATTTATGTTTGCGATAATATAAAATATATTATTAAATCTTAACTTTCGATAATGGGTGGGTTAATTATCGCAGCAATCCAACTATATAAAGATAGTAAGATACATATTCAAATTTCTTGTTCCAATGTCCGCGTCATGAATACGGCGGATTGGGAGGGTGGCAAGCATAGGCCCTTGCCCCTCATATTATATACACACGTCTCTTAAATATAAATACTATACAATAATATATATATATATATATATATATATATATATATATATATATATATATATATATATTATAGGTTATATATATTTTTAGTTTTTTAAAAATCATTTCATAAGTATATATTATACAATAATATATATTAGGTTTAAATATATTTTTAGTTTCTAAACTCTAAAATTATGATGCTTTAAGTTTAATCCTCAAATAATTTTATTCACTTTTAGATTGCTTTTTATAGGGACTGTTTTGAAGTACTTAAAGTATAAATTTTTATAAAGTTTTCAAAATTATAAATTAATAGTGTGATTTTTTTTTAGAAATTAAACTTGAATGGTTGAGATTTTATAAGGATTAAATACATATATAATTGTAAC
>JBBPBP010000001.1:66913203-66945725 GCA_037974735.1 Cicer chorassanicum
TTTTTTTTTGATATTCTAGTTCAGTCTAGTGAAAATACTAATATATTATAGTTTAGTATATTCAATGGTTCATTGTGACAAAGTGAGTTAGATTTTTATACAATCCTTTTTTTACCAAGTAGTTTTACATAATCGTTTTGTTGATTTTCCTTCCATAGTATATGTAGGCGAGTGATTCAATCGACAAAATAATCTATCATAAATTAGTGTTTAAAAATCATACAAAATTTTATTAATTATAGGTGACATTTATTGAAGTAGGAATTTATGATCATCTTTATTTTTATAGTTGAGATGATGATTAAATTGATGTTAGTTTAATAAATTTAATTTTGAGAGATATATATTTATCTTTTATTTTTTATTTTTATCGAACAAACATTAATTATGTCATTATCTTTGACGTAAAAATAAAAAATACTATAAATTTTTGTTTTCATAAAATAACTATCTATCTAAACTATTTTCAAATATCAATTCACATTTGATCACTTTACCTTAGATTTTGACGTATAGGCATACTGAATTATCTTTTTTTATTTTTATTTTGGAATTAACATATTGAATTATATTCGGTTGTTATGTCTTATTGATGAAGAGCACAAAAAGACATTTCATACCAAAAAATCGCTTTCGATGGCCACCACTTTCATATCAACCATTAGATGTCGTTGTCAATCCATTACATTTTTCTCTAACTATTAAACATCCAATAACTAACATGATTTTTATATAAATATATTTAACGACAGTTAACTTGACAAATACTATATTTATCTGTTACCATCTTCAATGTAAATTAGTAAATCAATGACTCTCAAATCTCAGCTTCTCCCTCTTAAAAAAATTAATTTCAGTTTCTTCTTGTCAAAAAAATAAATCTCTGTTGCACAATTTTATGTTATTTTATTTCAAAAAGTACAGATAGTATATATTTTATTTAAAAAAAAAAATTCCCAACGCGAACGTGAATCGTCATGTTCCACCATTTGCAGAAAAAAAATTATTCGATTGTTCTCTTTGAACCAATGCCAAACAGCATAACAATGGAAAATTGTTCATATGAATAATAAAAAGCTTGAAATTCGAAAAAAAAAATGGAGTCAGAACTCCAAGAAATAAATCTAAAACCGCCAAAACAACCCGACCCGATTCGCGACGACCGTCCTCTCCTCAAATCCGTTACAACAATCTTTGCCTCCGACACCGACGAACTCGAGAAGAAATTCGCCGCATACGTCAGACGCGATGTTTACGGAACAATGGGACGCGGCGAGTTGCCGACGAAGGAGAAGGTTTTACTCGGCGTTGCGCTTGTGACGCTTGTTCCGGTGAGAGTGGTTGCGGCAATGACGATATTGTTGTTGTATTATTTAATTTGTAGGTTTTGTACGCTTTGTTCTGTTCCGAATCGTGAAGAGGAACAGGAAGATTACGCGCATATGGTTGGATGGAGAAGGATCGTTATTGTTCAGTGTGGGAAAGCTCTTGCTAGGCTTATGCTTTTTATTCTAGGGTTTTATTGGATCAGACAATCGTATCGTGTAGAAAACGCTACCTCCAATGAGGTACTTTGTTCTAAACATCATGATAATTGTGTTTAATATTTTGCTCAAATTGCTTTGAAATTTATAAATATTATTATGCTTTTAAGAATTGAAAATATAATATGCTTGAAGTTTATCAAGAATATGTTTGAACCACGGTGGGTAGATGATTAATGCGCAAATCCAAATTTGATGTTGTGTGCATGTTTAGCTTCATTTTTGGATTAGCTGAAATTGATTCTAGAGATGTTGAAATTGATATTGACATGTTTGGATGACCTCAAGTAGAATTGATTCTAACTTACTAGTAAGCTAGAATTTAGAGTTTTTGTCTTTAAAATTGTTTTTTAGCCTGCTATTTATTGTTCAACACTTCAGCTCACTTTTATATCCAATCATAAATCACTTTACATTCCACTTACTTTTAACTTAGAATCAATTTATTAGTAATCAATTTTTGTCATATCAAAGCCAAACACAAATAGCTTCATGCTCACTGCAAGGTCACATGGTGGAAAAATGTCTTTTGTGTCGGTCGCATTGCAGGTGTATTAATAAGATGAAGATCTTTTATGTGTTTGTATTTTTTTTTTATATATTTACCTTCCCTTCATTTTACATACTGTGCTGCCAAAGTAATTTTGAGAAACTTTTCCCCATTTTGGTCATCTTTCTTGAAGGTGCAAAGGGAAGGTTTTTGAGTACCTAATTAAATAAATAGATAGATAACTTTGTTTGTTGCTGTCTCATTTATTTATTTTCTACAAACAAAGTTTTTTGTGTTGGTATTTGGTTTTACTTCTGTTTATTTTATGTCTTCATTCCTTTTCAATGCAAGAAGGAAAACAATGTCAAGCCTGAAGAGATGGGAAGACCCGGTGTAATAATATCTAATCATGTATCATACTTGGATATTTTGTATCACACGTCTTGCTCATTTCCAAGTTTCGTTGCTAAGGTTTGTGATGCTGTGACAAATTTTTCCCACAGTCCAGCAGTTTATCTTCAAAGCATGTTTCATTTATCAACCTTTAGTTTTTTTTACTGACGCTTTTCTTTCATCTCCTGTGCTTCATTTCAACGTTGGATGTCGTCGATGAAGAGATCAGTGGCTAAACTTCCTCTAGTTGGTCTCATCAGGTTTGTTCTCCTACGTTTTATTGGTTTAAATACGGGTTGTATTTTCTTTATACACAGGACTATTCGGAGTATATTGCTTACACATTATGGCTTGTTTTGCAACAGTAAGTGTCTTGGTTGTGTCTACGTTCAGCGGGAGTCAAAGACATCAGACTTCAAGGGTGTTTCAGGTGCATAGATTATTGGTGTGTGTGCACTTTCTAATCATTCTGAAAATGTGTGCAAATCAAATGAAGCAAATTCTTTGTTTCTATTGAATGAGAAGAGAATATTGAGAGACATGTTGAATAACGCGTGTGTTTTAACTACACAGCGGAAGTTCTTTATATAGACTATGAGTAATAAATACACATAATGATAGGAATAATTACAAGATATTCTATCTATTTACATAATATTACTTTATTTTCAACACTCCCCCTCAAACTAGAGCATATAAATCAAATGCACCAAGTTTGCTATCTATATAACTAATTATAGGACCTCGCAATGACTTTGTAAAAACATCTGTCAACTGATCATTGGAATTGATAAAGCTAGTGATGACGTCGCCCTATTTGATCTTTTCTCTAACAAAATGACAGTCTATCTCAATATGTTTGGTTCTGTCATGAAAAACAGGATTTGAGGCAATGTGCAATGCAGCTTGATTATCACATATTAGTGTCATTGGGTTGATCTCTTCAAATTGAAGTTCTTTTAGTAATTGTTTCAACCATATGAGCTCACATGTTACTAGTGCCATGGCTCTATAATCTGTCTCAGCGTTGGATCTTGCAACAACATTTTGTTTCTTACTCTTCCAAGATATTAAATTTCCTCCGACAAATATACAATACCCAGAAGTGGATCGTCTATTATTGGGTGAGCCTGTCCAATCAACATCTGAGTAACCACCAACTATCTGAGTATGTTCTCTATCTTCATAAATGATACCTTTTTTAGGAGCACTTTTGATGTATTTAAGGATCCGGATTACAAAATCCATATGTTTTTGGCAAAGAGAATTTAAGAATTGGCTTACCACACTGATATCAAATGAGATGTCAGGACGAATTACTGTGAGATAGTTTAATTTTTCAACCAATCTCCTATATCTTTCAGAATCTGATAGAGGCTCCCCCTGATTAGATACAAGTTTGACATTTGGATCCATAGGAGTATCAACTGGTTTGACATTTAATAGACCTATTTCTTCAAGAATATCCATAACATATTTCCTTGGTGAAATTACAAGGCCATCATTGGATTGGACTACCTCAACACCCAAAATATAAAAGAGTTTACCGAGGTCTTTAGTCTGAAACTAATTTGAAAGATGTTTCAACTGGAGTATGCTTTGCTGATCACTACCAGTTATGACAATGTCATCCACATAAACAATAAGATAGATGCATTATTGGCTGAGTGACGATAAAATACAGAGTGATCAGATTCACTACGAATCATCCCAAACTCTTGTACTACCGTGTTGAATCTGCCAAACCAAGTTGTAGTAGACTGTTTAAGACAGTAAAAGGACATGTGTAGCTGACAAACCATGGTGGAAGACTCCCGCTAAGCAACAAACTCTGGTGGTTGCTCCATATAAACTTCCTTTTCAAGGTCATTGTGCAAAAAAAAAAACATTTTTAATGTCAAGTTGATGGAGATACAAATGTCAAATTGTTGGAATAGAGAAAAATAGTCTGACAAATGCCATTTTGGCAACAGGTGAGAAGGTATCATTGTAATCCAACCCAAAAATCTGAGTATATTCCTTGGCCACCAAGCGAGCTTTAAATCGATCAATCTTACCATCAGGGCCAACCTTCACCATATAGAGCCAACGACGACCTACTAAAGACTTCCCATGAGGTTAAGGGACCAGTTCCCAAGTACCAATGCTTGTAGAGCACACATCTCATCAAGCATTGCTTGCCTCTATACAGGGTGGGATTCACCTGGAAATTTAGAAATAGAAACAGAAGACAAAGAAGACAAACAAGTGTAATGCAAGGGAGAAAGACAATGATAACACAAATCAATATAATGAGATGAATTACGTGTTGTGGAAATATCCTTACAAAGAGCAATGGGAAGGTCATGCTTAGGTAGCAGGATCAGACGAGAGTCTGCAATGGGAACAAGAACAGGCACAACAGAGGGTGAGCGACGACGATGATATGTTAGTAGTGGTCGGGGAGTTTGGGGGGCAGACTTGACAGGTTCGAGAGGAACAAAAGTGGGTGGAATATGGATAATTACCTGAGGAGATTCAGGATTAATGTCCTGACGGGGTTCAATAGCTACATGGGTCGGTTCAAAATACGGTACAGACTCGAAAAACGTAACATCAGCTGATGTAACGTATCGGTGTAGTGCAGGAGAATAACAATAATATCCCTTTTGGGACGGATGATATCCGAGAAAGACACACTTGAGTGATTGAGCTGACAGTTTGTCTTGACCAGAAGATAAATTGTAAACAAAATACGTGGACCCCAAGACACGAGGAGGTAGTGGGTGAAGAGGGGTATGGAGAAAGAGGACCGAATGAGGGATATTGCCATCAAGGACAGAAGACGGCATACGATTGATAAGGTAGCATGCTGTTAAGACTGCATCCCCCAAAAATGGAATGAAACATTACCATGGAGAAGTAAGGTTAGGGTGGTTTCAATGAGATGCCAATTTTTGCGTTCGGCTACCCCATTTTGTTGGGGTGTATGAGGACATGACGTTTGGTGAAGAATATCATTAGAAGCCATAAAATTTTGAAATTGATACGACAAATATTCCCGAGCATTATCACTTCGTAAAGTACGAATAGAAACACTAAATTGAGTTTTAATTTCTTGATAAAATTGCTCAAAAATAGAAAACAGTTCAGATCAATTTTTCATTAAAAATAACCACGTACAACGAGTGTAACTATCAATAAATGTAACAAAATACTTAGACTCTGAAGTAGACACAATACGAGAAGGACCTCAAACGTCAGAATGAATTAAAGCAAAGGGGTACGAAACCCTTTTATTGACTTGATCAGGAAAATGACTACAAGTGTGTTTCCTTAACTGACACGACTTACAATGTAAAGTGGACAACTTAGACATATTCGACACCAACTTTTGAAGTTTGGTAAGACTTTGGTAGCTGAGCATGGATAATATGAGGAGATTCTGTGGCATAAGACGTATTGGATGATAGAGAAAGCTAATAGAGGCCTTGTGACTCATATCTGACGCCAATCATCCGTCTCGAACTCCGGTCTTACAGGGTAGCATTATTATTAGTAAAAGTAATAAAACCAGAGTTCGGATGACTCTTAACCCATCAGAGGAAATATTCATAACTTGTCGGGGAGCCCTGTGGAGAAAGTGTAGTCTGAATAGTGGCATAAAGATCAAGCTGAGTTGCATTTATTGAAGGCAAAGGCTTACCAAGCAACTTCGAACAACGATCAATAGTGTGTCCAAGTCGATTATAATGCTCACATTTGGGATGAGGCTTAGAGTTTGATGGTCCTCCACGAGAGTGATTTTGATTATGTCCTAGAGATGCAAGGGCAACAGTGTCACTCGGAGCTGAAGTAATAGAAGGTTCAGCTGAATGGTTTGCTGGTAATCGAAGAAGGATTAATTTTTTAGGCCTAAGCATGGCCTACGGCCTATCATAGACTTTTTTTCCGGCCTGGCCTGACCTTTTTTAAAGTCTGGTCTGACCTGAAAGCCTATTTAAAAGCCTTACTTACATTAAAACATTTAAATGTTATATTTTACATTTTTTTTAAATAGGCTAAACTAGACCTTTATATACAAGGAAAACTAATAAAATTATAATCAAATCTAATAAAATAATAACTAACAAGTCTGCAATGCAACAACCTTCCAAGAAAACAAAAAAACAAAATGAATCCATAATTAGTCCCTATACACATATTAAGCTATATGATACTCTATCCATACCAATTTACATGATGCTCTACACATACCAATATCAATGTACATATGTATATATATATTAAACAAAAAATGATTTTTCTAACAAAATGATTTTTAAAAAATCTGAAACAAACATCCTTTAAACCCTAAAAAATGATTTTTGGTTTCAAAGAATAGATTTTTTCCTGATACAAACGCACCCATTATTACCTCTCAAACAAACTCGGACATATTCAGTAATAATATAATTAATATTATTATCAACTTTGAAATATTTCTAAAGGGATTGCACCTACTTTATGCATTTTTTTACTATTTTTTTTTACAAATTAACATATAACCAGTTTTGATTTAAGATTTATTTTTATTTATAAAACCTAAAATTAGAACACCAATGGAGTTTCTAGAAGATTTTTAAGAGATTTTACAAAGGCTAACTTTACTAAAGGAATACAAAGATAAAAGAAAAAAAATAAGATTTTGAAGTAGTAAATATTGAAATCTTTCACAGTATAATAATTATATAAAATATGAACGATTTAACTTGAAAAGAACGGGAGAAGAAATGATCGGGGAGAATATGAAACGACTATTAAGTGATAGTCTAATTGATAGGCTTTAAAATAGGAAATAATATTATTAATAAATAATAATAATAAAAAATAACATTAATAAATAATAAAATATATATAGGCCGGCCTGTCAGGCTTATTAGGCATTTTTATAAGCATGAGTTTGGCCTATTTAAATAAATAGGCTTTAAAAATAGCATGAGCCTAACCTTTTTATTAAACAGGTCAGGTCAGGCCATAGGCCCCTGACGGACGGCCTAGCCTATTCCCATCCTTAGCGGTGGCAAACTCCATAGAGACGTTGAGTGTCATTTGTGTAGAGTGTCTTTGCCTGATTCCAAACTAATTCACATGTGAGTTGTGGATGGAAAATCAGTTTAACGTCTGGATGAAGTGTAGACTTAATGACATTGCACATCTGAGCATGCACAATTGAGCATCTATATGCTTCCATGTTGAAGTTTTAACTGCAACCACCTTTTCAAGATTTTTAGTGAGATGGTTCTTAACCTTGACCAAGTATCCATAGTTTGATGTCGGCGTCCCAACTGTCATAATTTGATCCATTAAATTTTTCTACAGAGAGAGGAGAGGTGATGTAGTTGGTAAATATGCTCTTTGTTTCTGTAGCAGACAAAAACGCCATGGTCGGTAAGAGCGCCAGAAAACGTGTCTGAACCGGGAAAACAATGGGTTGTTTGAATTGGAGCGTGTATATCCGTGACTCGAAACTGAAAACTCAGGGTAGATTGGGATCAGAGGGCTGAGGCAAGTTGCAAAGAGGGAGGCGCGTGGGAGGGTTGTTGACGGGCGTGAAACATGTGGACGCGTGGGAGGGTTGTTGACGACGCGCGTTGAGGGGTGGGCTAATTTGGGATGAACGACGTTGCTGGAGTGGTTGTTCATTGGAGGAAGCGGGGATGGCGATGTCAGAGCGTGGTCACAACAACACAGGGAGGGGGGAAACCGAAGTTGAGAACACGGTTTTACGAAAAAAATTTCTCACCGATTGACAGTGGGTCCACCGAATAGTTGAAGATTAGGGTTGCCTCGCAATAGGCTCTTGATACCATATTGAATGAGAAGAGAATATTGAGAGACATATTGAAGAACCTGTGTATTTCAACGATACAGCGGAAGTTCTCTATATAGACTGAATAATAAATATACAGAATGATAGGAATAATTACAAGATATTCTATTTATTTACATAATGTTATTTTATTTTCAACAGTTTCTATTCCCTTTCTGTGTTGTTCTTCTCTTCCTTTTTTAGTTTATTAATTGCATGGGAGCTTTAGCATCTTGTTTGGATTTAAATTGTTGAGGATAATTCGCACAATTTCCACAATGTTATAGCCGTTTATTTTTTAGCTCAAATTTGCTACAGAGATTGATGGGTTGGGATTGAAGATATTTCATTTGAGTTATATTGGGTTGAATTATCTGTGAGAACCTATCATACAGTACCCCATGTGTTTACATGTGTAGCGGTGTTAGTTGTCTGTGCATCATGCATATTCATGTGAATAAGCATGTGACTGAGTTGTCTGTGTTTAGATTTGATACCGTGGCCAATCTTTTCTTGGATATATATTGATCTGTAAAGTGTTTGATAAAACTAAACTATGACCTTTATTCCTGCAGCTGTTGTCACTGAACGAATTCGAGAAGCCCATCGGAATACATCTGCTCCAGTTATGATGTTATTTCCAGGTTATAACCCTTTAGTTTTTTTCTTGGAGCTGGGATAAAATCGTCCTATTATTTTTTTTTTTGGTATACATGTCACTTGCTTTTTAGTCCATACCTTAAATATCTTCGAATTTGTGAACATTTTCTGTTTTCTAAGCGTGTCGAGTATTTGGTGCATATGGGAGCAATAGCTTGTCATATTATGTTTTAGTCAATATTTATCTCTTTGCTTAATGTATAATTCCTTTTATTTATTAAATTTATTAATTAGTATCTGTCTCAGTATTTTATCATAAGTGTGCTGCTGGAATATCTTAATTTTTCATGATTATTTGTGTTCTTCTAAGTTCTAATCATATAACTCAAAAAGGTTGTATATTTTACAGAAGGGACAACCACAAATGGAGAATATCTCCTTCCATTCAAGAGTGGTGGTTTTTTGGCAAATGCACCAGTACTTCCAGTAATATTAAATTACCATTACCAGAGATTTAGTCCTGCCTGGGATTCCATATCTGGGGTAAGTCATTTGCACAGCATTGATAGAGTTACCTATTTTTACTAAATGAGTGCTTGATTCTATGGTGGCGAAAATGATTTTAAATGATTTTTGCAAAGTAAATTTTGGTTAAAAGGGAAATCGTATACAAAGTGATTCATGTATGGATACATCCATGTAAAAGTGAGTTGAACAATAAATTTGTGGCTAATAATCATATTTAGAGACAAAAGCTCCGAGTCTCAGTTTTATGTTAGAATCAATTATGAATTTCACACAATAATACTCGAGAATACCTAAATATGCCAAATCAATTTTATGCTTCTAATATCATTTTAGTCTCTCACAAAAGTGAATCTACACAGGATATAAATGTTGTAAAGAGCTATTTTATTACCGAATATCCGAGCTGCTGCTGCTCTATGTTGGTACATATGTATTATAACTTATAAGTCTGAACTCGGGAGGTTTGCCTCATGTGAAAAGTTACCTACTGCCTAAATCCTTTTCTTATTGAATTTAATCTCACATTTAATTTCATGTGGGAGCTGGAATGGTCTGTCAGAAGTGCAGATGACTGAGTCTGCTAAATTTAAACAAATCGCTGTTGCTTTGCAATACGCTAGTATAAAGTGTTTTCAAATAGCCGCTAATGCGGCACTATAATACTATTGTATTGCGGAATTTGAACAAACTGCTATTTTCCACGATTCGTTATTGATAACACTGAATTGTTGTTTGTTCGGGGCCAATAGAGACCAACTTTTGCGCTTTAAAACTTAAAAAGTATGCCGTGCTAACGGTCTGGTAGATACATACTTTTCTTGTTTGCAATCGCTTTTGTTTTAGCTAATATGTTCTTATTGTTCTTATATCTGATCTTGTTGATAATTTGATTTTCAGTCTTTCCCTTAACAGCATTTTTTGTTGTTGAAAGTTTATTATACATGTATTTGGCAGGTGCGCCATGTAATTTTTCTTCTCTGTCAGTTTGTAAATTATATGGAGGTGACAGAGTTACCTACGTACTATCCCTCACAGCAGGAGAAGGATAACCCCAAATTATATGCAAATAATGTTAGAACGTTGATGGCTAGTGAGGTAAATGAACTCCCTTTAATAATTAATAATATGCATTGTGAATACTGAAAACTACTGTTAGGATATTGAAACTACATCCTAGAAGCTTTTAACCACAAGTAGTTAGACAGGATAGATGTGTTTTCCTATTCTATTAATGGAATCAGTCTTGGTATACAAAAGTTTGAGAGTGTGATAAGAACTTGGATTTGTTAAAGAAAGCTTGGCAACGGAGGAAAGACCTCTGTATTTTCCCTTGGTATATAGTAAGGTGCCAACGGAGGAAAGCTTGGCAATAGCTTCTTATCTTGAGGAAGCCTTCTTGTTATGTATTCGCTATTTGTGTTTTCTAGTAGTACAAGGGGCAGTAGAATTGAAAATAGACTTTTGACAGAAGCTGATGGTTTAAAATAGTGTGGCATTGTTTCTATGTTTTGCTTGCAGGGTAATATGATACTCTCAGATATTGGGCTAGCTGAGAAACGAATATATCACGCTGCTCTTAATGGTAAAAAATTATATAAACTTTTCTTACAAGTCTGTTCACTTCTAACCCAAATCTCATAACATTTTTTTCATCAATCTGTAACTATCTGTTAACATCTGCGGAAAATAGTTACAAGGTTTCTTGTTTAAAGACTTTGAAGTTGTCAGACTTATGGATTAAAATTCTTAGGTTTATAGTAAATTTTTATACTAACTACTAGCAGTATCTTATTAAATTGTGAACGCTTGAGATAAATACCCTAACTCCTTTTGAAGGCCATGTCCACGTAAACTTATATCTGAATCATTTATTACATTTTCCTGCAGGATTGTTTTCCCAATGCTAATTTGGATTCTGGTTCATAATGCTATTATGTCCAGAAAGAAAGTTAACATAGAAAATTCTGCGCTGAGCAAGATTCATATTTGAACTGTATTCGATCGTGGATCCTTATTTTGGAGCGTCAACGTCGTTCAGCATAGAGACCTTCCGGTACTAATTTTTGGTTGATCCTCAAAAGTCTTAGGTGGTTTACAGTATAATTGCTGATTCTGATTATTCTTTTATTGATTAGGGAGATTTAGGCTCCAAGTTTTTTAACCTAGAAATCTTGACAAGAGCTGATGCTTTATATCATATATTAGGAATTTAAATATTTAGGAGGAGCACAGAGAAGTACGTAAATGTAAAATATTAACTTCGATTTCATGAATTTTACTGTTTCAGCTAGATAGAGTTTTTTAAAAGAACCTACTGAATTAAAAAAAAATGTTGAAGAACTAAGAAACACCGAAGAAGAATTAAGTAGAATGTTTTGAGTTCACTTGAGAAACTAATAAATTCTATTAATTTGCTAATAAAAGAATGGCATTTGTACAATATTAAGCAAAGACGTGTGAACATCTTTTTAATCTAGGACACAGTAGGTTCGAACTGTAAAATTGAAATACTTCATTTAACAGTTTGACGAAAGTATTTCAAATGAAAAATTAACTGTTCGGTATACAAGTCTTGGTTTGCCATTAATTTATCAATCGAAGCTACTAAAATAAAGTTGGCGAACATTTTTTTTTAAGGAGAAAGTTGGTGAACTTTTAATTAAATAGCCCTTGGGAACTTTAAAAGACATGATTATGAGGCCGTTTGTTAATGATTTTTTAAAAAGTGATTGTGATATTCACTATTTAGAAATTATTTTAAAAAGCAAAAGCTGTTTTGGGTATCTGTTTTAGTAAAAATCATTTTTTTTAAATTAATTATAAAATATAATTTTTTTGAAAAATTTCTAAAACAAACTTTTTTGAAGTAGTTTTTAGATTTTTTTTATTTTATTTTACAAAACAACCCTAACAAATGGACTCAATGTTATTTGAAATACTTCTGAAAATGCTGTAAAGATTTTGAGAAGAAAATAAAAATTTCAAAGTCTATTTTTAGCAGTAAAATGTACTAGTTTTAAGTAATAAAAAAAAAGCAATACAAGAATAAAATTGCAACAAAATAATGAATTAAACTTATTCAAAAAAATATTAACGATTCAAAATCACACATTAGTCCTATTTTTAGATGCAAATTGATACTATTTGATAGAACAAACCGTGAACGTCGCACAACAAATTACAATCAATATAAGAGAAAAGGATAATTTTAACAGGAGAAAAAAAAATAATAATTAAAAAAAAAATGGATTCGAAGTTATGCGACAAAACACAATCTACTTACAAACGACTAGCACAGACAAGAGATGCTACATTACCTTAAAAAAAGGACATGAGATGGTGGTACAAACAACAATCAAAGTACCTTTTTCATACCTTTTCAAAGTACAAACAAAGTTACCTTTCTTTGAAGGAACGATTAATAGACTTGCTCAATTCCCATGATGGCCATTTTGATGACAAACAGCCTCTTAAAGGTGATTGTAGAAACAGTGAAGATTTGGATAGCTGCTTTTGACGCATTGAAATTGAGGACAATGAATTGAATGCACTTCTTAGCCTTCTCTTTTCACTATCATGAACCTTATAATTAGGATCATGTCCCACAGCCGAAATTCTTAGTGCTTCGGGAAGAATGCAGTTGCAAATTGAACCTGTCACAAGGTGTCAATACTAATTATTGATGATATATATATAATATATATATTTGGAATGTGGGTCATACTAGTTTTCTTGCCAATGTTAAAAATAAAATTAGCATTAACATTCCTCATTTATGAGTATCAACATCATAGCAATTTAGATAAATGTGAAAGCCACCCTCAAGGCACTAAGAAAGCAAAGAATAAAGAAATAAAGATATTATGAAAAAAAAAGTCTTGGATAAACAGATTATATATGATTCTATAGCGTGAATGTTTATCATATTAGCGTTTATATATAAGTTATTTTCATATCAACTATAGTTACTATACGCTGTTTTTATGTTTATCATATTAGCGTTTATATATAAGTTATTTTCATATCAACTATAGTTACTATACGCTGTTTTTACAAGTTATCCTGTAAAGTTTATGGAAATAAGCTAAAACCAGCTTATGAACATGTTATAAGTTGTTTCCATACGCTCTTCTAAGTAGTCTCACAAGTACTTATGTTAGTAGATAAGTTTAAATAAGTCAACCCAAACAATTAAAGCTTGTTAGAGCTCTCAATGATTCAATTAAATTTTCTTATTCAAGTTATGGAGAACAATGATAAACTTTACAAATTCAACTATGCCATTACAACATCTTTCTTTTCCTATTCATACATACAGGAATGGTTGTTATTTTTTTTCTAAATTAAAGCTGTTATATGGTTAACATAACAACTACTAACTAACAATGTAGTAACCTCTAGCCATCTAGCTTCATCCCAATCTCAATCTAAATCTGTTTGCAAGGGGAAGGACAAGAAACTTAGGAATGGCACAAACATGAAAACACACCGCAAAAGAATATCCTAAGCGCGAGAGATGTTGCAACAAAATGATTTTCTCTCCATCCAAACACACTGAAAAAGTCAACTACTAACAAGATGAGTAAAATACCTAGCCTGGCAAGCCGATTTACCCAAGTTGGAATTGATTTCCCTGTCAGCTTATAGCATATGTCTTTGCAGAAGTGATTGCAGTTCTTAGCAATTAAGTGATATTTGTCACCGTTGTAGTTTGCCGACTCGCATTCCATGAATTCTCTAACCTCAACAGGATCCAAAGATGTAGTTCCGATGAATATCGACTTCCTGAACTTGAAGCCTGGACATTGTCGAGGTTCAACCTCAAAAACACCGCTTGTTGGGTAGTCATGAGCTCCAAATGCATATTCTACACCATGAACTGTAAAATACAGGTAAAGGTTCATCAGATATAAGAAGCACTCATTGAAAACTCAAAAGCTACATAGAGAAGCCAAGAGGTAGAAAAGTATTACCTCCCTTTGGTTTCTATACGAGTTAAGATTAGTTGCATTGAAAATTTAAATCACCACTTGAAAACAATGAAGATCATAGTTGCATCGAAATTCAAATACACCATACAGTAGTTACAAATTGGAGTTTTTCAATGCTCAGAAGTACTTATCCAGTTTCTTTAATCAAAACGCCTTCAAGTTATCGATGGAAGAATTTAAATGAAAAGAAAAAGATGCAAAGCAATAACACAATCTGCAAGCAGACACTGCTAGAT
The DNA here is from genome assembly GCA_037974735.1 of Cicer chorassanicum. NCBI lineage: Eukaryota > Viridiplantae > Streptophyta > Magnoliopsida > Fabales > Fabaceae > Cicer > Cicer chorassanicum. The sequence goes on from JBBPBP010000001.1 coordinate 66,927,816, forward strand.
TAGATATTTATAGAAGGGAAAAGGTTGATTGATAATCATAAACAAAATTCTTTATTAATTTCATTTTCCAGTCATGAAATAATAGACATTGGACAAGGTATGACCGAGTAAAACATGGTAAAGTTGAAATGAAGGTGTGCCACATAACTCTAGTTTTAAAGCTTAGGTCTCCAACACAAAGGTTTAGCACTAATAGATTTGAGAAAAAAGCATGGTTAGTTGTAGTCATGTGCCAAGATTAAGAGGCAGAACATGATCATAGTTCAAGACATTAGAGCCTAAAACTATACCTTCTACACCGGAGTGATAGATACCGAGGCCGGCCCAATAGACATAACCATTCATCGGCGTCAAGTCATACACATTGAGATAAACTGGAGTTTTTCCAGGTGCATGGCTAGCTGAATTGACTTTGCGAAATAATGAAAAACGAGTCACTGATTTTCCTTTTAAATGAAGAGGTGCAATAGATTTCCATCCTTTCTTAGACTTTAGTTTCATCTTTCCCTAAGGTGAACACTGACATAGTACCTGCATTCAACAGAAGTTTGAGATAGAGCATCATTTTTTAATGTTCACATTTCGAGTCAATGAAAAAAACTGGGGTAAGATTTAGCCATTCCTTTTTTCTCCAAAGACAATAAACTTACTTGATCTTTTTTGAATTTGAACAATGTAGGTTTATAGTATGAAATAATTAGCAGAAACTTCCTTTTTTTTTGACAGAATTAGTAGAAACTTTCTTCTTATGAGATACTCCCCCGTTTCATATGAACTGTCTTTTAAGGTAATGCACACATCTTAAGAAAATGATTGTGTAAAACAATATGTTATGACTAAAATATAATAATACTTTTGTTACTTGCCCACCATATACTTGCAAGTACAATAATTTTTTTTGACCCAAATGCAAGTAATATAATAAATAAGGGTAGCATTGTAAAAAGTATTAAATGCTTTACTGGCATTCTAATACAACAAATAATGTGAGACAATGAAATATTCCAAATGTGACACATAGAATATAAAATGAAGGGAGTAATTCAGGAATTACAAATGAAGATGCCCTCAAATTTTGATGAATGCAATATCTTTAGGAGGGAAAAAAACCTATAAATTGATACACAATCCATTAGGCAAACTTATAAATCAATTTATTTAACTTCCCCTATCAAACCCTTAGTAATCGATGAAGATAATCTCTCTCTCTCTCAACTACACCCTTGTATAGCTTCTATACCAATTAAAGGCTCAAGTGAGTGAAACTACATTTCCAACAATTTTGTTGTTAAATCATAGCAAAAACAAAAATCCGACCAAACTTCAGCAAAATCTTGGTACCTTGAAATGAAAAGGACACATTGAGTGCACAATAATTTCCCATTCCACCCCTCCTAGATTTTAGAAGATCTTGCAAACATTTTTTACATAGAGAAAGTCATAAAAATAGGGAATATGTTGTTGGCTTGGTGGCTGAAGTTAGGGAGTGGACTAATAAGGAGGTCGCACCTTCAACAAAATACTAACAATATTAATAATACTAATTAATAACATTGACAATTGAAAAATAAAAAAAAAAATCCTAAAATAGATACTTAATTCTCTTCACAAATAGCTTCTAGACAAGACAGAGAAGTACACCAAATTTAAAGCTGGTGTAGAACAGAACTTGCTAGTGTTTTGATTTCTCATAAACAGTTGTGAAAATTAACTAACCAAATACTCTAGTCATAATAATTCATAAACAAGAAAGAAAAAGTGTAAGATTCATATTCAAACATGAAAAAAAAAAAAAAAAAAAAAAAAAAAAAAAGAAGAAGAAGAAAAAGTTCAGTTCAATCTTACAGCACAGTTATTTTAAGCTCATTCCAGATCTAGCACGCTGAATTAAGAGTTAAGTGTTTGTTTCAACTTTAATTTAGTTTAACTCTCACACAGTAAAGAAATGAATAGTTTCAAAGTGGATAATGCTTAAGGCTAATGCAGAAGCTGAGGAACAGTGAACTCATAAGCAAGAACTGAAAATATACAAATTAAAAAAAATAATAAATAATTGTTGAAAATGCTTTTTATTTGAAGTTTGAAGCTAAACAAACAGAACTTAACTTACAGTTAGAGATTGGAAGGGTAGCGCCATTAGAGAGAATGAAAAAGTTGGTCAAAACGGTGAAGTGATTAAATGAAGAAACATGCGAAGAACAACACACACAGTTTAAGGCGACAGAACAAAATGTGCTTTGTTTAGTTTTGGTAATGTCTCACCTGCATTAACCAAACAATGCGCAAAAGCATAAAATGTACTACCATAAAAAAACCGTCGAAATAAATATCTATATTATTAGCTTAAATATCTTATTTCAAATTTAAATTTAAAATTTCGCGGTTACGTGTGAGTTAATCATTCTTGCTAAAGATAATTTTTTGTTTTTGAAGAATAAGCAAATGATAATCGAAAAGGTAAATATTTGTTAAATTGGTCATTAAATTTTACAAATTGAGAAATATATTTATGAAATTGTGATGTGAAGCTCAAAATAATTACCAAGTTTTGAATTCAAACCTAAAATGCAATGTTTTGAATTACGAAATTTAATTTAATAATATCGATATTTTTTAGTTAAATTAAGAATAATTATTTGTAAATTTTTATTATTAGATATTATAAAACGGTATGTTAATTGAATATGCACTTTCTCCGTATTTAATAATTAAGTATATTGTATCATAATTTGTAAAAGAAAAAGATTTAGAGAATCACAATATTGACTGACATATTATAATTTGAAGAGTGTATTTACTAATTTACTAAATTGAGAGAGATTAATTAATTTTATAGATATTTAAAATTTTGATGACCAATTGACTGTACTTTCCTAAAATTGTATGAATTTCATAATAATAGTAAAATTAATTTACTATGTTATTATTCTTATAACCTGCGATGCCAAATTGCGACTATTTTAATTGTAAAAAAATAAGAGGACCACACAGCTCAACCTGTTGTGTGAATTTGTACGAATTAATAAAAAAAATATTATTACTGATATTTGTGCAGACACGAGTAACTCTGCAACCGGTACACAGTACACACCACAACTGTGTCATTTGTCATCCACTGCCAACGTTCCTATATTTTCAACTTTTCTTTTAGTTAATTAATTCACATAATTTCGACTAAATTACATGAGATACATATAAATTTAATGAAATTCATATAAATTTTAATCAATCAGTAAAAAACATAGTGAAAATAATATACTATAAAATTTATTCTTAGTATTATTTGTAATTTAATTTTTATAAATAAAAATTATTTTTAGTTGGTAAACTCCATTACAAAGGTGTTGGATTTAACTCTTCTGAGAAGTTAAAGATCTTATTGGTTGATAATATTAATAATTTGAATAAAGTCATAAAAAAAAAAGAATATTTAAATTAAAAATAAACCATGTATTGATAGAATAAAAAAAGTTACAAACTAAATAATTTATTCTATATGAAGGTACAACTTAATTTAGATTTTTCCAATACACTCATTCATACATAATACTATTGAGTTTTTTGTTTGTATATAATTAATAGATGACTCGTCGGTTGATTATAATATAATTTATTCTTATATAACCAAATTATAAGTTAATAAGTGTTATTAATACTTTTTATAAACTATTTTTCTTAATATGAAAGTCAAATTTTTCTTAATATCAATTAACCTCTAAAATCCAATTCAACTAAACATTTTACTATAAAAAAAGGAATTTAATATTTTATTCTTATAATATTATAATTCTTTATACGGTCGTGTATGAAGTTGCAAGTTACCCTACTTGTGTTGTAACTCTAACGTTCTTCGATATGATTTATTGTGGTGTGTGTTAGAAAATAGCCCCACTTTTCTATTCCCTTGTCTGTCACTTGGTATTTTCTAAAATGATAAAAAAGAAATTGATTACTATTAGGTTAAAATATCATTTTACACTAATTTTAAACTATATTTGACTTAAAGAACTCAAATAATATTAAACGTAATTGAACAAGACTTAACTTTCTTATCTTCGAATAATTCTTAATAATTTTATGATTGTCTCAATGACTTATAATTCAATTTATATTTTGTTCATCTTACTATTATTTTTCAATTAATAATTTAAACTATTTTTAGGCGTGAATACACTCTTAACTTGAATTTTACTATTAAACTTGAATTCTACTATTTTACCTAAAACTTATTATATAAAAAAAAAAATCACATTACATTATGATTAATTTGAGTCAAAACCAATTACTTATCAAATGGAAAAAGTCTCCTATTTTTATTTTTTATTTTTTGGGTTAAAGTCTCCCATTTTTATTTGTAGTTTATAAAACTCAAATTCAATGTTTGAAAAATGCTAACAAATGTCTTAAAAAGTAAAATAAGATTTTATCTTAAAGTTTGTATGTTCAACTCTTTAAAAATCTAAATAGTTATTATTAATACAAAATTTCTTTTCTTTTTAGGAAACAAAATTTCTAATTTAATACCTTACTAAATGCCCTGAAAAAAAATTAATTTTTTCACGGATGACACTTATCCCCGTGCTAATTTATGGATGAGGTCCACGGGTGGACATTATTTTCATGTGTTAGTTTTTTATTTCTTAATTGTATTTTTAATTTTTCTATGTTAACATATTTATAAAAATAGTTTTTTTATTTTTAAAATTAAATTTTTTGATCCTCTATTTTTATATTTATTGTAGTTTTGGTCTCAAAACATAATTTTTACTATAAAAATTGTGACTATTAATCTAAAAATTATAATTTTTCTCTTCAAAATTATAATTGGGACTATGAATCACTATTTTTAGAACTAAAAATTACCATTTTATAAATTAAAATTCTTTTTTGAGACAAAAACTTCAAACAAATGATAAAATAAATGGATTAAAAAATTTAATTTTAAATAAAAAAATACTAATTATGAATGTGGTAAAACAGAGGAACTAAAAATGTAAATAATTTTTTTTATTGTACCACAATATATCGCCCAAAGGGAAAGGTGTCAAATAAAATTAAGTAAATAGCTAGATTTCTCAGTTTAAACTTTAAAGAATTTCAAACTTGTAATTAAACATTTACATATTACCTAAAGTAAAGGTAATCTATATGTAATCCGTAAATCTTTGGAATATCTATTGTTTTAGATTCCACGGATATCTTGTGCCTTTCCATTCTCATGCATTTTCTTTTATCAGCTTTTGTTTGATTCTCGTGTACACATGTGTAAAACACAAAAATACGTGAAAAAGAACCCATCAATAAAATGACTTATGCAAAATCTACTATTATCTCACACTTGAAAATGTTGTAACTTTAACCACTAAGTGTTGTTGAAAGTTAGAGTTAGTGAATTGAAAAACATAGAAGTTCTACATATAAAAGAATATTACATACTAACAAAGTTTATAAGTTGGAATAATGACATTTACAGTGTGCTCCAAACAATACTCAATTTTGTAAACGAGAGAGAACACGTTCAAATAATTTATATGTGTGGATTTGAGTTAGGTGATATATTATTCTTTATTACCCGGAAAAAATAAAAATAATTTTCTATAGTGCGTTTTCTTTTTTCTTATGTCTTATGAGTCAACAATTGATCTGATCCGTATTCAACTCCTTCCAATTTTCACGCGGTAGTTTCACAGATCCGATCAAACTGAGACGTGACAATTTCGCAAATCCGGTCAAACTGAGTCATGTTTTCTACTTCACTCAGTTGCATAATTCTTCTATAAATAAATGATTCCGCTCAATTTGCATTCTACACCATAACTCAGAAAGAAAAAAAATCTAAATTTTCTCTCTTCTCCTTTTTCTCCTTCGTCCCAAATATTATTTCCTCTCTTTTACCAAAAAAAGATCCCTTCAAATTTTTGAGTAGTCATAATATCATATTTTTTAGTGACATTAATCGTCATATTTAGATGATGTAATTGAGGAACGATTTTCTACAATAGTAAAACCGATACATATGTTTTATCTTGGGAAAATCGTGGTTGATCGTTTGTTTTGCACAAATTTTGGATAATGTCGTGAAACATCTTAAAACGAACAACTTAGTTCGTGACTCAACTCAATAATGTTTTCGATGGTTAAAAAATATTTTTCAAAAAGTTTTTTTAAAACTCAAAAATAATAATCCCTTTTTTAATTAACATGTAAGGTGAGAGATGTATTTTAAAACTTGAATTGAGTTTAACTAAACCCTATAAAATTGGTTTGTAGGGTAGAAATCTAGGCTTTTACCACAAATTTCCTTTTTTGGATTTAAAATTTCAAGTGTGATTCAAATGACCTAATAATAAGTGATTTAACGAATTTTAAATAGGTTTTGATATTGTACTTTAGTTGGAGTTAACTCAACTCTACAAACCAATTTATAAAATGAGTAATGTCTGTCAATTTTAAACATGAGAAAATAAAAGACACATTGTTAGTGTAAAATAATATTATAAACTCTTTTATTCATTGTATGACTCATGACAATAACATTAAATAGTTTTTTAATATATATAGTATAATCATGTTAAATTCGTCGGCAGCATTAATCACAGTCAAACGAACTAAAATCATGTATCTTCAAATTTGAAGAAGATTCAATAATGTAGCCACAACTGGCTCTTCATTTACTATATTTTATAAGTTGTGGGCAGATTCAGAATCAAAATCATACAATAATAATGCAAATGGACCATTTGACTAGTTCAATTCATAGGAGTCACATTATTGCAACTAACTAGGCATGGTAGAATATTCGCATTCCATTCAATGAGTGTATGATTTTTTTTTTGACAGTTGATGTAGATAAATATATCTTTTAAAACATGATTTTATGAATGTATAATGTGAATCAACTAATGACAATTCAATAATGAGCATTAATTAATGCATATAAAAGAATGACAATGGTATCAATTAGCTGCTTCTCTAGCCACATAAAAGAATGCACTAATTAACTACTTCTAACAAATATTTAAAATATCAGTTTATTTTACGGACAAATATCCATTAAACTATATGTCTCGTGCACTTAATATATTTTATTTGTGCATATTTATATAAAAGATTTTTTTGATACATATAATTAGAGGTGATAAATCAAGTTGAGACTTCTACGTCGACTCATGCAACCTGCCATTTTAAGCGGGTCGAGGTGGTGATTTGAACTCGATCATCCTAAGTTGATCCACCTCATTGAACTCGTTAAAAAAAATAAGACGGTGATAGGGTAGTGTAAGTTGGTCAGTTGTGCTAGTTAAAAAAATTAAAAAGATTTGATTACCGAGTCTGAGTTGCATTACTGAAGAGATGGATTGTCCACCGGTGACAACAAATCCATTGAGACTAAGGTATCACAAACTCTAATTGGAGAAACTTCTCATATGTATAATGAGATGTCACTTAGTATGGTTTCCTGCATTATTATTTTAGAAAATCAATTTGAAGTTTTTTATTTCTCGTTGTCATTCCATGATAGGTAGAGCGGAATTGAAGTTTCAACTCAATCATCTAAGCATGTGTGTGGAAAGTCGTGAATTCTACGGCTATTTATCACGTCATTGTGAAAACTACCAATTGTAGCTTCATATTGCCGCAGTTCCAAACATGCCATAAGTAGTTGTTTGAAACAGCGTTAGAAACTAAATTATTATCACGCCCTCAAGCATTGTTGACGCAAAAGTAAGAAATCTACAAAATTTAGCTTTACATTGGACACACATTAGGTGTGCTACGAACTTGAAACCAAATAGTCTCTAAATTGATTTGTCTTAATTTTTTTTAGATGAAGTGATGGTATAATTGTTCAAATTGAGCGGAACGACCCGTTTTGCCACTCTACATGTAATTGTTATTTTTTAAAAATAAGAAGGAAAATAATCTAGAAAGAAACAAATTTAACTATTGAGTAGAAAAAAGAGTTTGAAGCATGGGTCAGCAAGCAAGGTCAAGATTGCAGAAATGGCAGGGGGAGTGTAAGAGCACGTGGGGGGGTGATTGATTGGAGACATTACATTGCTACATTGTTCAAAGGTAAAAAGCTAAACCAACAGAAGTAGTAGGGTCTGATGTTACTGCAACTAACGACAAGACTTCCCAAACAATAAAAGGAACAAATTGAGTGAGTGTGTGATGTGACACACACCAAGCTAATCAGGTACTTTGATTCTACAACTTCATAGCATGAAGCCAAAATCAATTTTATATACACCTCTTCTCTCTAATCTAGTGTTTTGATATTGTCAATGTGGTGTGGATTTTTCCCCCTTAAGCCATCTGATTTAGAGTATCATAAATTTCAGATAAACTCTTTACAACATTATGAGATACTTCATTAAATAACCAACATTATCACTAGATTTTCAAAAAACAAGGGTAATTATAATTTTGATCTTTCTAATTTTGTACATTTACAGTTTTGATCTCTCATGTTTTTTTTGAACAAATTAGATGCATTGACTTGCCTAAACTAAAAATAATTAAACCCTTCAGATTTTCTGCATACCATCTAATCCCAATTATACACTGAATAGCTATCATGTTTGGCAAGGAAAAATAAGAATCATGCCATGTGATGTGAGGAAAAGAACCAATTTTGTTGCAAAGACATTAAATTTGAACTTCATACACAGAAAAAGACATATACAGAGTTAAGAGTATAGTTTAGATTACAGAAACTAGTCTAATCATCAAACATGACAGACCGTAAAACTAAATAACAGAAAGTGCAATGACAACAATAAGAGCATACAAATCCTTTTCGTGTTAGAATCGTGTCGATTTCGATTTCCTACTAATCAGAACCGTCCGGGAAACTGTCAAGCGCATCTTGTTTCCCATTGACATAGAACTCAACTACAGCATTCATCCTTTCAAGTTTATTAGGATGGTAGTTAACATGAACAATCACAGGCTTCAACTTCTTGAGTTTAGCATCTTTTCTAACAGTCTTAAACAGAACCTTACTGTTCATAAAAAGGTACATGTCCATTGTTCTTTTGGAAGCATGAAGTCCATCATAACCAGGATATGAAGGGAAAAACAGCACTTCATTAAAAACTGCCTGATCCCATGCTTTTGAATCTTTGGAAAGCCGGTCGGCAACGCGATCCAAGAGCTCGATTGAAGGAATTGTAGGTCTTATGTAAAAGAAGCCAGAGTTATAAACCCATATTCTCATGGTATGAGCATATCTTGCCCAACCCATCGAAGGTTCGTCGAAGACATCATTAAACCCATATGCCGTATGATTACTATGACCATCAGACATGGACTCTACATCTGAATCCCTATAAATGTAATCGAAGGGGTTCTGCAAATACACAATATCAACATCTGAGAGGAGAACGCTGTAACCCAGTTGAAGAAACTCTCTCAAAATGCGAAATTTCAATCCGGAGACAGCATGGTTCCCACCTGACTTGGCAATCGAATCAACACCTTGATCCGGGTCTCGTCTATAGACAGGAACATCATTCGACTTACAAAACTCTTCAATTCTGTCATCCAATGCAACAACCAAATAATTAGGAATTCCAACCCTCTTGATATTTGTGAACCATACTTGCAACATCTCCAACACATTAGTGTTAGCAAGAACAACAACAATCTCTTTATAAATAGCAACTTCCTCCAAGATTTTGGCCAATCTAGGGTTCACTGATTCATCAGGAATAACAGGAGGGTTTGTTCTGAGAGCCTTGACAGTACCAACAGGACCAGCCTTGTGGTTCTCACCAAGCACAACAAATTGTTCTGTTGCATGACCCTTTCCTTGCTCTGCCAAACGCAGCCTTTCCATTAGACCTTTCACCTCCTTCTTCAGCTCGGAATTCTTCTCTTTTGCTGATCGAATATCCAATTTCAACGCATTAACTTGTTCTGGTGATTCGCACGCAGAAGAAACCATCTAACAATACAACAGAATAAATAAATAAATAAAATAATCCTAAATAAACTTTCTTTAAATTTGGCTCTTCTAACTGAGCAGTTCACTCTAGAGTGTAAAATATGTGATATTTCTTATTTAGGAGTGAGGAAATTATTGAATTAAAGTGACACTAATGACCATTTGAACTTAAGTCCCTTTTGGAAGTGTAGAATTACAACTGAGCTAACACAACATAGACAAGTAATCTCAATTGTGTGGTGATGAGAAAATCAATGGTTGTTATTCGGAGGCATAAATGAATTGTTATACTTAGTGCCTGTTTGGTTGCACTTTTGGAGGAGTCAAAATCAATTTTGGAAGTGTAGAATTGATTCTAACATGTTTGGATGCTATCATGCAAAATTGATTCTAACTTGAAGTTATGATTTGCAGCTTTGGAGGCCAAACGTGCTTTTTACACTGAAATTTATTGTTCAGTTCACTTTTACGTGAGTATATCCAAACATAAATCACTTTAAATTCATCTCACTTCTAACTAAAATCACTTTTACAAAATCGATTTATTCAAAATCAATTTTTTTCACCACATAAACAACCACGCACTTATACATTTGGGGTAACATAAACCAACGATAAGATTTCCTAATGACAATTGAGATTAATTAACTAGCCCATAAATTGAATTGTTCACTTTAGAGTAGAAAATATTAACATTTGAAGAAATAAAGAAAAAAATTGAAATAATGTTGTAGCAATTATGACTTTTCTAAATAAGTTGAAACAAGCTATAGAACTAGATCAACATTTTTTATATTACTAAGTTGGAAATAAAACATTATAAAAATTGAAATAAAAAGAATGAAGCAAAGAAATAGAAATAGAAAACCTTCACCTTGCGATTGAGAGTGGGAGGAGTTGGAGTGGAAGTGAGGAAACCATGTGGTAAGAAGAAAGCGAAGATGGAACCAAGAAGAACGCCGATGAAAACGGCAACGGCGATCCGAGAAGCGGTGACGGAATGGTTTTTATCTCTGGTAGTGAGTAACGCATCTCTACGACCCGCCATTGATGTTTGATCCAAACCCTAAAAAGTCAGCTCAAACAACACAACCACTGCATTCCTACTGCTCCCTGCTCGAATGCTTTTTCAGAGTCGTCGTTAACTGCTTCGCTGGCAATGTTACCTGTTGTTACCGGTTAATTAGTTAATGGTGTAATATGAGTTGATAGATCTTTAATTAATATGTTTAATTGCATAATCTTTTTATCGTAGTGAATCATTTTTTTGACATGAATTTAAAACATATTAACACACTATTTAAGTTTATAAGATGTACAATAATATAGAAATAAACAAATATACAATCCACCATCTAACTAAATATGGTAACACAAGACACAACAAAAAATTATGTCTAATAACCCGCAAAAATAAACACCAAAGTAATAATTAATTACAACTACTTCGAAATGGGAATTAAAATTAAAAGTAATATAAATAATTTGTCCGCCATAAATTTATGCTACTTGAAAACAGAGATTAAAATTTAAATAATGTAAATAATTTGTTCAAAACGAAGATTAAAATTAAAAGTAATGTAAATATTTTGTATACTATAAACTGATATCGTAATTAAAACCTGAATATTTCACTTTTAACTATCATCAAAATTAAATTTTTATTTTTTTCACGGTACACGTCACAATTTTTATCTGAATAAAAGTTTTGATTATAGATAAAAGTAATACATTTCACACTTTTTAAAAACATTTAAGTAAATGCAATTAATTTTTTTAATTTCATACAATATAAATATTCTCAGATATAATTTATGATAATTTACTCCATAAAATTAAAATTAATATTAGTTGAGGGGATATTTTAGGAATAAAAATATTAAATAGAATGAAAGTAAATGATTACTTCTTTTCTTTTATTTGAGACGGTAAAGAGTAGTTGTACTTATCTTTAAACATTCTGAAGCATGCAATAGTACATAAATCAAAATCAAAAGAAGAATGCAATAGGACACAAATCAAAATCAAAAGAATGTAAAATCAAACAAGCTAATCAATAGTACACAAATCAGAATCAAAAGAATGTAAAATCAAACTAAAATTAACAACCTATTCATCGGCTCGAATTCCTTCCCACCTGTTGTAGTTGTACTTTCTATCATTATTACATTATAAATATTTTACACTATAATTTTACTCCATGTTACATGAACGGACCACACATACTATTAGTATTAATCAAAAACATAAGTTGAGCCATAATCCTATGAGAAGATGCAGATATATGTAAAAATCAAACGATAAATTTTAAGAGATTACGCCATTAATGCCAAAATATAAATAACCCTGATTAATGTAACGGTGTATGTATATGGGACAAAAATCGTTTATTTGATTTAATTACAATACTGGTATCAAGAACAATATCAACCCAAAAGTGAATAGACTCAATACATCATTCGTCAACCTTAACATTTTATTTCATTTAAGTCCAACTAGACATAAAATTTTCACATTTTAGCAACTAGACGGTTGGAAAAACCCAACCGAAAGATAAAATGGCCGAAGGAGATTTAAAATTCAAAGCACATATCTCAACAGAATGTGACTAACAAAACTTAATCACTTAAAATACCAAAGTAATCACCTGAGGACAAAATGTGTGTATATATACAAAGGGGACACAGCACAACAAATTTACGCATCTCCAGAACCGGTAATATAAGAAACAACAACTGTGGTATCATCAAGCTTGCCACCATAGTAACGAAATCCAGCATCTTGAGCAGCAGTTGAGAAAGGAGTCTGTCTGTCTTTATCCAGTGCCCGTTGACGTGCCAATGCAGCTATCTTCTGAGCTGTGACCTGAGGGCTTAAGCCAGCTCTTACGCCATGAACTACCACTGCTGTAATCTCATTATTGTACAAATTATCAAACAGCCCGTCCGTACCAGCGACTATGACATCTCCAGGAGCAACAGCTACTGTAAACACCTGATATAAACAATACAACCCATCTAAGCATCGTACAAGGATCAAAGAACTAGATGCATAGAACCAGACATCGAACGAGTTTATTCTCCAATCACCACAAAAACAATGTACTACAAAACCTGAATTATTGTCATTGTTAAATACCATATAAAGAGAACATTTACAAAAAGTTACCTCAGGGTATATAAACAAGACATGATATTAGGCAGAATTTAGTAATAATACTGATACATGTTTGTTAGCAAATCCAGTCATGTGTGCATGTATGTGTTTTGTAGCAAACTCGCCAGCACACTGCAGAACTAAGGCCTCAAACATAAATAGGTAGGGTGTGTGAACAATTAGATCAAAATCTTAATAGATCATATACTACGTACATAATATGCTTGACTCAACAACAATTACTTAAAACAAAATTATCTGGAGCTGTTTATACATTATACAACGAGTTGACAACTTGGCATGGTAACTGAAACTAGGATGGATGAGTGGTTCCTGCCACACTAAAAACCACCATTTAATCTAGTTGAATTATTCAAAATTCTACCTATTTTTTCTGGCAGCAGCATAACTCTTTATTGAATGCCCTAACTTAGTTTTACATTTTTGGGCCACACTCCCCATTCTATCGACTTATACATTATAGGCAGTGTTTATCCTAGTCCTTGTTTGCCTTTTCTTTTCGATCAAAGTCCTTACAATCTGGATTAGAGTTAGCTTTCACATAATTAGACTATTGCACGTTAAATTATATATTCAGCCTGACATTGCAATTACAAATATCACTTGGAATTGGAGCAAAAATACATAAGTGGACATCGTATGCAGGACTGAATAGTTTAATTTGTAAATATGAACTGAAAAGAATGGCACATTTAAGGGCCTAATTGTAAAACAATTGAATGAATAGAACACTTCCTACAAACAAGGATTATAAACTTCATTCAGACAAATATATATTTCAGGAACTCTTCAGAGGCTAGGTCATACACAGGTGAACAGGAAAGTATGGAATTTAATCAATTGGAGAGTGATATACAGAAAAACCAGCAGATCCTGGTATGCATTTATTAATGGACTAAGGGAAGGTACATATGAAAGAATAGCATTCGAAGAGTCGATACCTGACCAGAACTAGGTAAATCACCATTTCTACCACACTCCAACTGATAGGTGAAATTGAAATCATGCTGCTGCACTGGAGACCGGAATATGGTGCAACCATCACGGATAACCATAAACCCGCTGTCTCCCAAATTAATAGCATTAAGCCCCTGTGAAAAGAATGCTCCAAATTAGAGATCTCATAACAAAGATTATGAAATAACAAATCAAAACCAATTTTCATAAGTCACTGTACACCTAACAAATTCAAAATACAAAGCACAGCAAAAATAAAGGTGAGTCAAGTTCCAGGACAAAGTATTGTAATGGTATTTTACTATTTTTGGAGTTCAAAAGTACTCAGCGTGAAGTGATCTTATGCTTTGACAAGTCCAAGGCCAACAGAGTTATAATTCAAAAAGTTAAACAAGAACATCGATCACTTTATCCTACATAATTCAACGCCATTTTTTTACACCATTTTTTTGTCTGTAAACTAGTTTTTTTTACATCATTTAATTAAATCCAGCCAGCTAAAAAACTTAAGAGTGGACAATCTAGGAATAAATTTTTTTGAGGGCCATACATGTATCACTGACTACTTTTCTGGTTATATCATTCAGTTGAAAATAAATTTACCACAAATAGGGAGACAATCTTTAGGGCTGAAAGCAATCACCAAAAGACCATCATATTATTCAAAATAGATAACTGAAATATTAACAAAATAGATAATTGAAATATATAAAAAGAAAATAGATGCTATTCTAAACTTAATTCTACTCTATCAGCATTCTAGAATGCTTTAGCCTTAAAGACCTGTAGTCTACAAGTCAGTGTAACAGAACCGAAGTTCTTGCAATACTCATAAAAGGATGGCATAAAAATGGAAGGTAACCTGGTCAGTAAGTGCAATGATACATGCTGTAGATGACCCCTTAGCTTTTGTACTTGAGTGTGCTTTTTCCAGCACCCTAGCTGGGTCAACTGAACCTTTGGGCTCCTCCTGAATAGCATCCACTGAATGGGACATGAGCTCACGAGAATAATATCCAGAATCAACACCAAGATCTGCCCAACCACCAACACCATCTGCCACCCCTATTGCTTGTTCCTCAGAACATATAAAATGAGCATCTTCTCCACCAGTTTCTTCTTTATCAGGATGAGGCAAATAGCATGATCCTGATACCAACTTCAGGGTATTCCCAGAAGGAGATTTCCTGCAGTCACCACATCGACGATTAATATTGCAAAATTCAGAATATATTTAGTCGGTTTATATAGTCTCCAGAAGTTTTTGGTTACAAAGCCTGTGAATGATGCTAGTTAATCCAAATGTTGATGGGAAAAAATTTATAACAATGAAGAGTCAGTGCGAGTGTTTTTAGCTAAATATTGATGCATGTCTGCAAATACAGAACTATATATTAAATTACTACAAATCCGCCACTTTCAAGTCATTGATGCAAATATCACTGGTTTAAAAATGTCAAATGTAATAAACTATGAAGGTCGTCAAGCTTTCTTTTATCGAGGGAAACATAGAGCCTTTTATAATGTAGGGTCTCCGAATCTTTGGCAAATAGATTACTCAACTTTTAATCTTGACAACTAACCTTTCAACTACAAAAAAGGGCTTCAATAATTGTTTTTAAACTAATAAACTTCCAACCAATCAACTTAGAAAGATCCACCAATCTCGTACTTTTTCTTCTCTGAAAACATTAGTAACAAGAAAAAATATTGTTGCAACTTGAAAGATGGTTTTACGATGATAGGATAAAACTCCATTTACAGAGATATAGCACAGCAGAACTTTGACTGTCTACAGCTCCCTATGTCCAAAGGGACGAACTTCCTCTCAAACGACAGGACAGTGTTTCCCCTAATCCCCTCCTAAGCTTTATACTAACTAATCCTAACAACGGGAACTGGTAACCCTCCTATTCATATTCCCAAAACAGCACCAGTCAAATGCAAATGTTAAATAAATGTCAGCTTTTCAGTGTTTCAAAAACTTCTAATGCTAAAAGAGCTTGGCGATCCTTTTTAAGTAAAGATGGGATTCAATTACAACCATATCTCTCTTTCACAAAATAAAGTACCCTTAGATCATAAATGGATGTTTTATATAACTGACAGTCAAACTACATAGAACATATCACAAAAACACACAGTGAATGAAAAGCAGCACTACAGTTTTATACTATTGATTTAAATGCAGATAATTGATATTGCATCACAATTCACTTTCATGCTATGTTAATAATGAAAAACACAAAAGGGAGACAACTTACAGTTCGGTTGAATCTGCAGAATTCGTTAGCTTCTGCTCACAGGCAGAAGTGTCAAAAGGCACATCATGAGCAGGACTAACAGAGCTACATGATGTTGACGAACTATGGAAATCTCCATACCCTGATTGCGTGTAACGCAAAGAACTGTGCCAACTCTTTGCAACATTACAAACAAAATAGCCAAAAATTGCACGATTATCTGGCTGCTGATGGTTATTCAAACTCATGCTCACTTTTCTACCATTCCCCAAACCAGTGTTCAAAAAGACATTAGTACTATTCTTCAAACCCTTACCACGCTTCAGAGTCAAGTTATCTACAGAGCATTCGCCAACAAAAGTCCCAGGTAATCGAGCAGCCATTGTTTTAATCTGAAACTTGGCACCAGCTGAAAACTTATCTGTTCCAGAAAGGTTACAATCAATGTGGTATCCACAGACCTGAATCGAAGGCCCCGATACAGACGGAATCGAAAACGTTCGAGACACCGTATCAACTACAGACAAGGTTTTTCTTTTGCCTATAAATTCAGGACTTGAAACTAAATCAACCCCGGGACGAACTAACAGGGTTGCCTCCAAACAAGATGAAGTTGATTTATTCACAGAATGAAAAAACTTAGAACCACCAAACCACAACTTCCCTAACCCAAACAGAACTTCAGCAGAGTCCTGAATTCCAGTTTCTTTCCCTAAAACCGAACTGTGAATCGCAGTTCCGAGCCTCGAAAAGTAATTGGATGGCATTTTACCAACACAGTATTTGAGATTTATCAAACACAACTAAACGGTTACCAGCACCATTACAAGCTAGTAAATACAATAATCTCATAACTCCCGACGCATTAACGCTTAATTCACCAAAAATAAAAAGCATGCAAACCACTTCAATTAATTATAAACCTGAGTTAATCCACAACACAGAATAGGTCAATACAAAACTCGCGCATGAAATTAAAAAGAAAAAAAAAACTAATTAATAATTGAGAGAGAGAATCTTAGAATTGGGGGAAAGTGGAAGAATAGAAAACCCTAACCCTAAAAGAATGGAAGGTAACGAGAAAGAGGTGGTGGTTAAATATTGAAAATGAAAGAGCAACGGTAGGAGAGAGAGGGGTTAGGGTTTTACCGTTAAAGGCGGTAAGTTTCCCGGCAACAACAAACAGCCACAACTAGATGACCGGTGAGAACGGTGAGAAGGAGATGTGCGTTTACAAAATTTACAATCTTTTTTTTTTTCAAATAACGAACAATCTCGAAATTTCTAGGGGTATTATCGTCTATCGATACCAGTATATTTTACTATTATTATTATTATTAGTTTTTTTTTTACTCAATTACTATTAGTTTAATTGTCGGCATAAAAATTGTACGTGGTTATAAAGTAGTGATTAATTTTGTCAAAACAAAAAAAAGAAAAAAGAAAGCGGTAGTTAATGAAACTTAAAACTGTATCTTATGTTCAATGAATTATTAATGTATTGAGATACTTATTTATACTTTATTGTAGTAAAATATAAGTAAAATAAATATATTTATATTATATTTTGTAGTATATTTT
>JBBPBP010000001.1:66946053-66981612 GCA_037974735.1 Cicer chorassanicum
ATTAAGAATTGTCAACATTTGACTTATTTCCTTTATTTTTTCTATAATTTCATTTTCAATTGTATTCAATTTCATATTCAATTTAACATCATTTTAATTGCTTGTTATAATCTAAATGTCAATGACTTTTAAAGTTCATCGAAACATTATTGATTATGTATTTTCTCTCTAAATGTCAAATCCACCTGTATTTGAAACATATTCAACTGTTTTAAATTTTTAAAAAATTAAATCGACTCATAAAGACATAATTAAGATTTAAAAGATATATCAAATTTTTATCTTTATAAAAAATTCTTTATATGAAACATAATCAATTTTTAAGATTTCATTCTTTTATTTGTGAAGTATTAGTTTATCCACCAACAGTTTTTGGTTTTGATTATGCTTTATCCTATTTTTTGATTTGAGATTCAATTAATTTTGTTCTTCTTTTATCCAAAAATATAGTTAATGTCTTAAGGAGTAAAATGACCACATCACCAATTATTTGACATGTCATAGGTGCCACGAAATATTTTTAACAACCAACTCAACTCTCAATCAGCTAAAGAATTATTTTATTTAATATCGTAAAGATAAAAGATTAAAATGAATCTTTTAAAAGACAAATGTTTAAATATATTTTTTTTTTATTTTTTACTTTATATTTATTTTGGTCTTTTATGTATATTTTGAATAATTTTAGTCATTTATCTTTTATAAGTAGTGTATTTTAATTTTCATCACAATCACAATAAAAATTATAACAAACATTCAGTCATTGAAATCCCTTCTAACAATTATCAATATGTATCAAGTATATTATTATTTCAAAAAAAAAAATATTCATTTAACCCAATAATAGATTTACACTTGAAAACAAATTTATTGCTTGCTTTGGAGCATATGTAAACTATTTGAAACGAATGACATTTATCAGAGTTTACTGTATTTGCACTTCATCTTTATTAAAATTGCACATTTAACTTTACATCAGATTTAAGTTTTGATTTCAATAGCTCATAACAATAATTATACAATAGTTTGAAAGAGTTACGATGAAAATGATTAAAGTACACTACTTATAAAAGATAATGATCAAACTGGATAAAAAAAATAAATGACCAAACCGAATATTAGATAAAAGATAAATACTAAAACTATATTTAAACTAAAAATAAATTATCAAAATAAATGTTGAGTAAAAAATAAATAACTACAAATATATTTTAGCCTTAAAAGTAATACATATTATTTTGAAAGTGTAAATTTCTATACAATTATTTTTCAAATTTTTGTATTCTAGAAAACATTATATAATTTTTGTCATTTATCTTTTGTTAAATATTTATTTTAATTATTTATCTTTTTTTAATTCATTTTATTCTCTTATCTTTTATAAATGATTAATGTTAGTACTTTATCGTAACCATTTCAAAAAGTTGTATAATTATTTTCATTAACTGTTAATGTCTAATCTTAGATAAGTTGTAAAGTTAAGAGTGTAAATTTAACAAAAACAAGATGAAGATACAAAGGGCTAAGATAAATATCATTTATTTCCAAGAAGAGTTTCTTAAAAACATGGTAGAAGAGTTTTTTAAAAACCATAGAAGAAAAGTTTTTTCAAATACAAACCTATTATTCAGTTAAATAAATATTTTTCTGAAAGAATATTACTGTAGACACATATAACTTTTGTTGTAATTATGAAAAAGACTAAAAATTCATTATTTATAAAAAACAAATAAAAAAATAATAATTAAAAAAAATAAAAGACCAAATCGATCGAATATTAAATAAAGAAATATTAAATAAAGAATATTAGGTAAAAGGATAAAAAAAAAATTACATTAAGCCATATTTTAATATGAAGTAAACATCTCTAAAAGGACATAAGATGTCACAATGGTCCCAAAAGTAAAGAAACTAAAAAGTCTTCATTTAGTTATTTTAATGTTTCAGTTCACATCAATCAATGCATGACAAAAAGAAGACATATTCATCAGCCATCAAACACATGCATGGCCAAGAACCAAATCTAATTCCACCAATCTACAATTAGAATCAGTTGCATAAGTGTTCCTAATTATTAACTTATAAACCATGACAAGCAATATAGATGCATTATTTGAAAGCAATTGGGCAAACAAATTATTTTTCCCATCAAAACAACAACTTAAGTAATTTTCTTGTTATCAAAATTCACTCATATTAGTCAAGATGTCAGTCAACACAGCCATTGACTTCCCTTATAAGCAGCTTGTTATATATTACTCTGAAATGAAATATAAATAAAAACAGCCATTAAAAAATTAGTTACTCTATGAATGAATAGAAGACATAGTGTTAGGTTTTTCCTTTTTCTAAATAGTTTTTTTCTCTTCTCTCCCTTAAAACAACTTGTATTTACATCAACCACCAAGCAACAATTTCTTTTTTGTTGCTATGACTCAACAATTGTGTTGTCACAAACACCAAAAGTGAGGTACCTTGTAACTCAAACAAAAAGAAATTATTAAACCAAAAAACTTGGAAGCTTCTCATTATAATTTATTTTTCCCTTGAAAGCTAAAACACAGTGAGATCAAATAGCTAAGTGATGCCAAATGATCCTATCAAAAGATTAAAAACTAAGGGAAATCTCGAACTAATTAGATAAAAAGCTCATGAAATTAATTAACTTTGCCGCTCAACTGCGATCATTTACAATTTGATTTCCTGAAAACATGCCTTCTCTTCTTTTCGGAAAACCAGGAGGATCCATAGTTGAGGCCCTGAATTTAAGCTCCGATGCTGCTCGAAAATCGGGATCCGAAGCTGGTCTAGGATTGTGATCAGCAGAACCAAGTCTATAGGTACTTGCTGCCCCGCCAGGAAACCTTGAAGGTGAACCATACCTTCTTGGTGGTGGTGGACCTCTGAGAGCTCCGCTTCTAAGATCCATAACATCGGCAGAAGTTCTTGAAGAAGAGTCGACGAAAGATCGTTCTCCGGAACTGGATGCCAAGGGAGCGCCAGATGCTGATGTCAATGGATCGTCCGGTCCCCATGATGTAAGAGCTTCCTTTTTCTTCGCAAAAAAATGCCAAGCCCCAAATAGAAAAAGTATAAAGAACAATACAGGACTAGTCCATAGCATGGTATTGAATTCTCCTTTATAGATAGGTAGGTTGGAATGATACATTCCAACATAACCACCTCCAAGGCCAACAATAACAAGCTTTTCGCGGTCACTAGCTATCAAGGGTATCATCACTCTTGTTTCTGCATCCAAACTTGGAGTTGGATGATTCAAGAATGAGGATCTAAGCTCGTCAATGCTCGAGGAGAAAACAGGCCGAGGCACGCCGACTCTCACATAATGAGGAGACGAAACATTAAACACGAAAACCTTTTTCGGGTTAACAATAAGCAAGTAACCCTTAATTGCCTGTAAAGCAAGAGGGTCATCCATTTCAAACTTTTTCTTGTATCTAACCCTGCATTTGAAGTTCATTGCATCGCCAAGCAACAAGACATAAATCAAATCCCCGTCTGATGTATAACCGTAAGCCTTTGAACGCTCGGTGGCATCAAAAGCATAAGCTCTAGCAAGAGAATGGTTCAACCCTTCACATTCAGATTCTCTGATTTTCATGCCCCTTAAATCCAACGAGCCTGCGCCAGTTTCTGTCAAAAACATAAGCCTTTGTTTCAAGAAAACAAGTGGCCTACTAGTCGGCACAACAGAACCATAAAACAAACCATTTTCCTTAAAAACCTTAATCTTCCCACTAGTATCAGCCGATAGAATATACTTCATCCTCCCTACAAAATGAACTTCCAACAAAATTACAGCCAACCCATTCTCATGATTCTCAGGTGACACAAACTTACCAACATTTTCCATGAAAAGGGAACTCCAATCTTCTCCGCTGGATCCCTCCCAAACTCTATGTATCAACATTCCCCCATTTTCATGACCAGTTACCACAAAACTCTCATTCTTAAAAGCAGAAGTATACGAAGCCATCGCCGTAATCGGTGAATCCAACGAGGTATCAAACTCAACCAACACATCACCATTTCTCAAAAACACATAAACTCTTCCCTTCTCGTCACTAACAGCTACATACTTACTTAACCCTTCATGATCCTTAAAAGGCAAAACATTTATACAAGTTGCATCAGAATCCAATTTCACAGCAGATGCAAATTGAAACCTCTCTGACCAAAAAGGCGTGTACTTTGTCACAGACATTCCCTTAACTCTCTCCCCAATTTGAGTTTTCCCTTCAAATTCACCATTTTCAACTACTTTATCACCTGATCTTCCATCATCACTACCCTTTATCTGAGTAAACCTACCCTTTTCTTGAGCAACCTTAGGAAGCTCTTGTGGTAACTTTGATTCTAACTTTGCAACTATATCACTGAGATTTCTCACTAACTCTTCAAGTTTATTCAACAAAACTTGTTGATTCAAATGATTAGTTGTTTTAGGTTCAGAAACAGATTCATCATCATTAGGTGATTGTATTGAACATGATTGAGGGGTAATAATAGGGTTACTAGAAACATGAAGAGAAAAGAAAAACAAGAACAAAATGAAGATAAAAAACTTGCCTTTTTTTGAAGCCGCCATTGAAATTTGAAGTATAAAATTTTGGAGGGTGTGTTGGATCTGAAAAGAGAGAATTTAGGAGAAATCTAAGTTAGATTTGGGGAATCTGAAGAAAGGGTATTGAAATGGATTTGACTTGAGTTGAATTAGGGCAAAGAAAACAAAAGGGGTTAACAAAAACATGTAACTCAGTTTGATGTTGTAATTGTAACATGGGATATGATCTTGTTATTCAGATCGGTGTGTTTTTGTTTTGTTATATTATATTTTTGTCAAAATTATCTTTTTGACAATTTTATTTTATGTCCTACATTCATGCTCCTATAAATAAATAAAGTGAAGGCTTTTTCTTTTCTAGGTAAGAGTTTCATTTAAATAATCTATAGCCATTGACTTCAAGGTTTTTACTTTTTATTGTAAATATTTATAAATTATAATATAGTATATATATTATCGTATATATCTTCATGGCCTATTACTCACTTTTAAGTTTTAAGTATATATGCCATCATCCATCTTATAATTAATTCATTTAAAAAAAATATCTGAAAATAAATGATATTTTCAATTTTTAAAATAATGTATTTTTTAATACACCACTCTCAGTTCCTTATTTTATTTTTATGTTAATGATATTGTTAGAACACTAATAATTGATAAAAATAATTTAAACAATTATATATATAATATGTTCTTCTTAATCTATATTAAAAAATAAATGAGTTACTCGATTTAGAATGGACGGAGTAATGTTTATACCTTTCGAAAAAAAATGTAATACTTTGATTTGGGTTCGACAATTGATTATTAATGTTTGGACAATGATTTTTCACTAATACATTAATTTGCACATAAAACATCAACCTAGAAAATATCCAATGCCGAAAAATATGCACGGGATAATATTTTAGGTCTTATTGAATTTTTTTATTGTCATGCACAAGTATATTATGAAATATTTCCCAAAAAAGAATATAATTTAATTTGTATATATCGATAATACAAATTTTTTATATATATATCTAATCAAATTATTCTATGTAAATTTTTGTGGGAATATTTTAGAAACTAACATAAGAAAGAGGAAAATATCATTGTGATGTGATTTGATAATGATTAGATGTATGTGTAAAAAAAAATTACACTCTCAATGCATATAAATTAATCTCAAATATATATTATATTTGACTCTTAATTTATATATTAACAAAATTACCACGGTAATTAATAGAATTTAATCTCACCTTACCATTTAAATATTTGTGTAGATATTTAAAAAATAATAATAATATTACGTTATATCAAAATTCTGAAATGTGATAAAACATTTGTATAAAATATTTATATTTCATGTACTCAAAAAAATTATCTTGTTAATAGTTAATACATACAAATTAAACCCATGCTGAATACATACACATGAACTGCACTCGTGATTTCTGAATACTTTTGTTTATAAGCTCGTTGAGTTATCTTTTCGATATTTGGCTTTATAAAGAATCACATTTCTCTTCTTAATCATCATCCTATAACTATTAGTAGTTGCTCTCCTTGGAGATAATATAGTTTTAGTACCACCACTTACATGCAACAAAATTGAATTAGTTTAGAGCACATTGAACTAAGATGCTAGCAAAATTCAGTCTCTTACTTGAAATGATAGTGATAAAAGAAGTAAACATAAAGTGTCACTATACCAAAAACTACCGAATTTGTGGATCATGTTGGTAGATTGATGCTGAATTGACACATTGCTTTTGCCCTTCAAGCTTTGTGTAGAGTTATTTTCTCATTTGTTGGATGCTGATGTTAGAGGGGTCTCTACTCTTCACATAACTTCAGTGTAGTTTTTCTTCATTTGTGTTTAGGTCCTCTTTTTTTTTTCAAATAAAATTGACCGCTTTGGGCGCTTGGAGGACTATAGATTGGACTAGAATATTCAGACGACCCTGAAGTTGACATACTAGCACGTTTGAACAATAAAGTGAGCTTAGAAGCCCAAATCCTTTCATGGAACATACTAACAAATTCTACTAATTTTGTTATACTGTTTGAAAGTATAATTCTAAAACATAAGAGGATTTTGTGGCAAATGAAGAACAAAAAAAGTAGTATTTTAAAACACACATCCTATATCAACATCAGGTTATTTTGTTGGGTCATTATCGTATTTGATCCAGGAGGTACACTTCGATTTGAATATTAAATTCACTACTAGTTTCTCCCCTTCCCCAAAAACATACTCCTATCCTAGTATAGTATATTTTGAAAAAAGAACTTTGAGGTTGTTTCATGCCATTGTCTAGACAGTAAAATTAATCATAAATATTACTCTTACTGTTGAATAACATTGAGTAAAAAAACAAAGTTTTTTGGTTATTTTGTTGGATTTAAATACCTTGCACGCTACTATTTGCATTTTATCGAGGGAAAAAAAAAGGTTTGAGAATGTTTCATGGCATCAATGGGACACAGCTAAATTAGTAATTTAATAATTAATAGAAACATGTCACACAAAAATGTGAATGAGGCTTCTTACGATACTTTTCTCTTGCACTCAAAATTTAAAAAAGTATAATCAAGTGTTGAATTCCAAAAACAAGATCAAACACAACCATGCGATGATTTTTCAAATTATTGGAAAGAAAACTCACGTTGCATCCTGTGGACTTATTCTGTTCATAGTCTACAAAAGCTCTTTCAAAATGCTAATATAGTTAGAATATGCAAAATAAACAACACCAAACATGTTTTAAACCTATAAATTACAGTCATTTCATACAGCTTCCCACCAGAACAAGTATTCATTAAATCATTTTGGTGGCCAGAGAAAGAACGATAATCCAGAATAACTTTTATGAGAATAGACGGTGCCCAATTTATAGGCAATCAATAACAGGATTCTGCAATATGAATATAGGAATAGTTCAAAAATCAAAAGGAAAGTTTTATGTGGACGATCAATGCCACTGAGTAGCTCATTACATGATCAAATCACTTTCAAGTATACAATAATAATCAAAAGGCAAAATATGCCCCATTGTGACCACAAAAGCCATCAAAACTAGATGGCAAATCTATCAAGCAATTGAGTTGGTATATCGGATCAAAACTACACCTCAAAATTCCATGTGGTCTCAGCACTAAGTTTTGGAATTTTCTTTTCCTCGGCCAAGTTAACGGATGCCAGAATCTGCAACACAAAGTTGATAGTTAGAAGTTATGTTTCACAAATAAATAGAAGCTACTCAAGGAGCAGAATCGTCAAAAGCCGTTCATGAATTTGTAATGGAATAATAAATATGGCATCAATAAGTTATATCAGAAACAGTTCTTGAAGGGAAGATAAGATATCTGCAACTATTTTCAGCCCTTCAAATAGTTCACAGAGCCATAGATAATTAGATATATTAATCCACAGTTGTAGTCATGCTCAACAATTTTAAAAACCAATCAGATGTACTAAAATCAACCACACAAGTTAAATATAAATAAAATCTTAGTTTTAAATTACACTATGCAAACGAAGTAATTGAACTCAAGTGATTGATACTAAGCTCAAGTTAAGGACAATCCGATCGAGAGAACCCGCATTTGAATCCTACCCGAAACAATTTTTGACTAGACTTTGCTTATCTTTTGACCGAAATCTGGATTATTAAGGTAAACATTCCCTTGTAAACCGGGGAATGGGACCCTAATTTTCTATAACCACAATTGCAACCACATCGACCTTATTTTTCTATAAGGTTACATAATACAAAATAACACATCATCCTCGCAATTTAAAACCATGATAAAAATTAACACAATAAAATTATAGGTTAATGAAGAACTAAACTAACCTTGAAGCAACCAGTGTTTTTTGAATTCCTCGACCACTCTAACCCTAAAACCTTGCTCGATGTCTGATAAGAAGCCTTCAACGAATCATCACCATAAACTCTCCTAGAAACAGCAAAGTCCCAAGAATTCTTTGCAACGTCATAGGTAGGTTCAATCGTAGTCAAACCCTTATGAACATAGCTATACTTCAACTTACAGTTACCAGATTCAACAGCGTAATTCGCTGAAACCTTGTTCGATGGGTCCCACACAAACGCTCCGTCCAAAATAGTTCTGTTATCTCCTTTGCTATGTATGTATGTTAAATTCAACGGTTTCTCCGCAACCCTAACGGTGTTCATAAATTGAAACCGAAAATCCTAAACACAAAAAATAAAAAATAAATAAACCGAACCGGGTTGGTTTAGAAATGAACCGAAGAACCGAACCGTTTTACGAAATTAGAATTTGGAATTACCTTTTTGGGAACGTTGTAGTCGACTGTGAAGGAGCCGGGTTTCTCTACGGCGAGGACTAGACCGGTTAAGCTGGGACCGTTTGTGAAAGTGGCGTCCGTTATGGATGCTCGGAGTTTGAGGTCGCCGGCGTTGAAGGCGACGGTGGCGGCTGCGGCGCCGTTTTTGTCAATGTCGTATTTGCCCTTGAAAGCGGCCTTCATCATTGTTAATGACGGAGGGAGCGGAGTAGGTGATGAAATACGAGGATTGTTTTATTTTGTTTATTTGTTTAATTTGTGGAATGAGTTGAAATTGAAATGAAATGAAAAGTATATATAGTGGGAGTGGTAGGCAAAAAACACTGCATCCAATTTCGCCTGATCTCTGCTGGAGGCTACACTGTACTGGCTTTATTGTTTGGGCCTAATACTTGGGTTTGTTGCTTTTAGCAATTGGTCCATTGAGATTATCATAATTATTAATTAGGATATTTCTCCTTAAAAGATCCTCAAATTTTTCTTTTTATTTTAAATTAATTTTAACTCTCTTAAGATTAATCTATTCCAATGAGATTTGTATGGACTGATCGATCTGAAAATGTAAATACTAATTTAAAAATTTCAGTATTTTTTACAATTCTAAATTATAAATTAATATTTGCACATCTAGATTTAATTTAGACAAATTTCATGGGATTGATTAATCTAAATTAGAAGGAAAAAAAATTATTTTGAATTTTTTTAAAAAATGTTGGGGAGTAATATCTCTCATGATTATGAGTGAAAATATATTAGAAATTGACTTAAGAAAAACCTACGTTTTTTATTTATAATTATAAAAAGAATCAAAGTTAAGTTTCAATCGTTGTTTGCCATCGTAAGTTTGTTCTACCTGTTAGTAAATTCACTGTCACATGTTAGCATACTTTAAAAGTTTATATGGCATCAATGTTTTCATATAAAATATTTTTATTTATTTTTGACAAATCAACGAGTTAATAAATCAAAAAGAGTAAATTAAATTTCAAAATCAAATATCATATTTTAGAGAATTTAGATTTACATTAATTTCTTTTAATTTTTTTTACAAAATTTTATATTGTATTTTTTTATCTTATAAGATATGACAAATTACATCATAATTAACTTACGCAACTCTGAGATTCCGACTTCGCACTCGGGACTTCAACCTAACAATATCGGCATTTGTCAGTTAAGATAGTATTTAATAACTGCATTGAATCTTTAAATGTGTTAAAAGTTAACAAATTTATAATTTAATACAAAATATAAAATTTATTATGATAATTTATTTAAATAGATCAATATGATATGTTGGAATTTCCTTTTCATTAGCATATATTAAGGGGTTGCAATATTGACTCATTAATTCACTTTCATCACTGTACAAAATAATTATCAAATGAAATATTTTCGTAACTCTAAAATACTAATCTTTGCTATCACTCTCATTATGGATTTAAGAAACCAACATTAACTAGATCGTCAGCTATTGAGGTGATCAATTTTTCTAAGACAATAACTTATAAATATTTAAATTTGAAAAATAAGTTGGTTGTCAAGGATGTCGAAGAAAAAATTCAACCATAATCAACAGTTACCACTAATAGTTAACTTTATAGTTCATTAATGTTTTCTATGGAATTTATGTATTTTTTTACATAATACAAAATTTTAGTATAAGCTATCAATGATGGACATTTGAGCTTCGTGTAGTTTGTAGATAAAGATCGATCAAGTTATATAAAATACTAATTTTGATATATCAAACAATTTAAAATTTGTGTAAAATTTTATTAAATAATCTATATAATATATACTTTCAATCCAAAAAAAAAAATGAAAAAATATATATAATTAAAAGAGATGGAAAGAAATTTGAAAGTCTCAACCAACATGCATACGTAAACATATGGTGCATATTCTATTTAACTTCCCCCCATATGCTCAATGAAAACATATATAATGTGATATTCTCACCGGATGTTTTGGTTTTTAATTCCTTCCATACCATATAATCGTCAGTCATATTCACTTTTGAAAGATAGATTATAAATAAATAAAAAGGATGATAATAATAATAATAATGAAAAAGAAATAATTTTTTTTTAAAGAAAACTTAAAAAATAAAAAAATAAAGAAAGAAAGGTTATGAGTTATATATATCTATCTAAGGTTGCTTGGGTGCATGGACGCTAGATTTCCGTTAAGAAAGAGTAAATCCCTAAACGCAGAGGAAAACGATTTTGCCGCTAATTTAATCGCCAAACGCACGTCACACGCAATTTAACCCTCCGCGAAAATAACGCCTTCTTCTAAATACCAAAATCAAAATAACCAATCCATTCATTTATCAAAACTACTTTCTTCATCATACTATCATCTAGCTTACGACGAATTAATAGCAAAAACCTTATTAGAAATAAATAAATAAATTAGAAAACATAATCTCAAAATAAAATTCTGTTATTCAATGAGGAAACTGTGTCCAAATTTTGATAAGGTAGATGGATTGGAAACGGTGTTGGAGGTTCCTATACCGGAAGACATGTGGACTGAAATAGGAAACACCGTTTCTAATCGGTGGCAGAATCTTCGTGCTCTCATGAAAGCACAAATTTCTAACGATAATTCTTCGCACCTTTCTGCTACTTCTAATAATGAATTCATTGCATTGCTTAAACTCGTTGGTTCTCCTTTTATTCCTCTTCAGGTTCAATGCGATCATACCTTTTCTCGTCCCCTCAGAGATTCCAACATCGTAAGCATTCTCTTTCTTATTCACCCATTCTTATTTGATATTAGATTAATTCATTTCTAAATAAGATTTTCTCGTTTCAATTCAATAATTTTCTCCGTTCAGGTTTATGAATCTTGCTTTCTGCAATTAGCAATTAGGATCGACGTTTCA
This sequence comes from Cicer chorassanicum, assembly GCA_037974735.1. Lineage (NCBI taxonomy): Eukaryota > Viridiplantae > Streptophyta > Magnoliopsida > Fabales > Fabaceae > Cicer > Cicer chorassanicum. The sequence goes on from JBBPBP010000001.1 coordinate 66,957,856, forward strand.
AATTGGAATTAGATAGAAATAGTATCTGGAATTGTTACCATACTTATGAATAATGCTGTAGCGTGTAAGTCATTATAAATGAAAATGTAAGCAAATTTTAGAACAGTTAGATGAAAATCAGATGACTGTGATTTGAATTCAGTTTCAATCAAATTGTGTTGGGACTTAGATCCTATACCGATTTGGATTTGGTGCAGTAATTGTGGGACGCAGTTACTCATCTCAATTGTCTGATCACAAATGAACTGTCCGATCTCTGGTTAACGACCAAGATCGTTTACTGCGTGATACTAGGTGGAGTTTCAATTGCGGGCGATCCGGTTCTGACGTGGCTGTAGGTCCATGCAGTCCAATCTTAATCATTAAATTTAATTTGATGGAAAAGAGATTAATACTCTTGATCGGGTTGGAGACTGTTTGAATTGACTTATTTTCACTTATTTAGTGACATTAGTACCTGTGAGACGATTTGGAAAAAACAGTTTAACTGTCGATTTCAACTTCTTTCCTTAAGTTCATATGAAAACAGCTTATGATTTACATGGAAACAGTTTGATTTTATTTTACCTTTTTGCTATAAAATAACTTATACATGAACACTAATATAAATGAACCAATGAATGTGCAGGAAGCTTCTAGTGCGAAGTATATAGTGCAGCAATACATAGCTGCAACAGGAGGAGTGGGAGCATTGGATTCACTGAAGAGTATGTATGCAGTGGGGCAAGTGAGGATGTTTGGGTCAGAAATGCGTGAGGGAGATGATAGCATTCAACCAATTGGGAGGGCTGAAATGGGAGGTTTTGTGTTGTGGCAAAAGAATCCAGATTTGTGGCACTTTGAATTGGTTGTATCTGGTTTCAAGGTTAGTGCAGGGAGTGATGGGAAGGTAGCATGGACTCAGTCTTCCTCTCATCCTTGTCATGCTAATAAAGGTCCTCCTAGACCTCTTCGCCGCTTCTTTCAGGTACCAAAATACAACAACATTACAAATTTGCTATATTGTTAATCTTTGCACATCTAAATGGTACACCTAATTAGAGTAATTAATATTGACATTAGCTTATATGAGAGGTTATTACTTTGTTAATTGTCAGATATTAAATCATAAATATTAAATAGCCTCTATTGCATAGTGGAGTTCAAGCAAATCGCTATTGTTCTGTAATACATTATTTAATACAAAATATTGTCCAATAGTGGATATAGTGACGCTATAGTATTGTGGCATAGCGAAATTTTAACAAACCGCTATTTTAAGTGATCTATGATTAACAACACTGATAAATATAAATAATTGTTAAAAATAATAAGAAAAGTACAAAAGTTAATTTTTTTTTTATCAAGAAGAAAACAAATTACAAGCAAAAAACATAAAGAAAGAAAAAAGAAACGAAACTACAATCTTAAACGAGCAACTCCAAGAGCATCAACATTGAAAATGTGATGCAGTTGAGGAGGGCAAGTAATCCAAGACTTGAAAGCAACTTCTGAAGAGGCATCATATTTAACTAGCCAATCTGCACGTTTGTTACCCTGACAGATAGTATGATGGAAGGAAACAACCCAATCTTGACGGCAGATTAGGAAATTTGTTTAATCAATGGTGCATATGAATGAAGGGATTGAGTATCCAACATGATTAAATCAATAGCCACCTTATAATAAGACTCGATAATAATATTCTGGTGACCAACATCGTAAGCTATAGGCAAACCATGAAAAATAGCATATAACTCTGCCACCAAGCAAGTAGTGATACCACAAAAACCAGAAAAGCCCGATAACCAGTCTCCATTGCTATTCCTCATAAGGCCTCCAAAACCTAATCTCCCAGGGTTAGATAGAGAACTCTCCTCAACGTTGACTTTGATGATATTATTTGGAGAAGACCATGTTACTTGTCTACTAGGCTTGTGGATATTTTTCTTGGAATGAAAATGTAATACGTCAGTATGAAGCGAATGGATGTGACTGAGACACTTCCAATTCTACCAATCATTACCATCGAAGACTTTATCATTTCGAGCTTTTCATAAAAACCAACACAATAATGAAGAAAATACCATTAGGAGCAAACACCTGTTGTTTGAACCAAATAGGGAAATCCGACAAATTGAAGGTAGTATCCTTGTTGAACAGCAAAGCATCCCAAATCGCCATGGACATGGGGCAATCTCTGAAGGTGTGAAGTAACGACTCGTGACTAGCTCCACATCTTTTGCATGAAGAGACTAAAGATAGATGTCTGGAAACCTGAAAAGCATTAGTAGAACGCTACCATGCATTGATAACCAGATGAAGTGCTTCAAATTCTCAGGACGTTTGAGCTTCCATATCCTCCCTAAGACATATAGTTACCAAGTTGAAAATTTGTGACTAAGTATTAGTGCTAACCAAGAACCACAGTAGTACCTTTACATGTAAAAAGGTAGGTATGAATAGTAGTACATTTTTATTTTTAAATGTATGAATGTAATCCTATCCTTTTATTATATTTAATTAAGTTTGGTTTTTCAAAATTGAATTTCGTACTTTTGAGGGGGAAACCTTTTATCTGATTGTGTTTTTCCTGCCAAATTTTTACTCACCCAACAACAACTCTGTTAGCAATTTGTTTTTGAAAATATAGTAGTGAGCAATGAGTAGCAAATTAGCAATTATGTTCCATATGATAAGGGTCATTTGAGTTCTGGTATAATAAAAAACCATACCCTTATCTAATGTGTCAAAGTAATCTACACTTTCTTGTTTATATTAATTTTTATGTCTCCAACAATTATTTCGTGACATGGTATGCCTTTGTGACTATGCTATCTAGCTAGGACTCGATTATTATTGCTCTCATTTCAAAATAAAAATTCAATTTTAACTCAAGCTAAATGTGAGTTTATCTGCATTTTGGATAATTTGGTTTATGGCCTTAACTGATTTCCACACCTTGTTAACCAGTAATTGAATCAGTTGTTGTGCAACCAAAAGTTTGGATTTATCATTGAAGCTATAAAGGGGTTTTGTTTAATCAATATCTGTTGCTGATTTTGTGCATTTCATTATCAGGGACTGGACCCGAGATGTACAGCAAACTTGTTTCTAGACGCTGTATGTGTAGGAGAGAAAACAATTAACAAAGAAGATTGTTTTCTACTCAAGTTAGAAACTGCACATGACATCCTCCAAGCACAAAGCACATCACACACGGATATCATTAGACACACATTTTGGGGATACTTTAGCCAACGAACTGGGTTACTTGTCAAATTTGAAGATACCAAGTTGGTGAGAATGAAAGCATCCAAAGGAAATGAATCTGTTTTTTGGGAAACAAGCATTGAGTCGGTGATTGAAGACTATAAATACATAGATGGTATTAGAATAGCACATGGTGGCAAGACAGTGGCCATTTTATATAGATATGGTTTAGCACATAATCACAGGCGAAGAATTGAAGAGACATGGAGGATTGAAGAAGTTGATTTTAACATTTGTGGCTTGTCGATGGATTGTTTTTTGCCTCCCTCTGATATAAAGAAGGAGCCAGATGCTGTAGAGCAAATTGTGTAGTACGAAAGAGTTAGGAATTTTTCTTTCCTTTTCCATCTTTTTTGTCAACCGTAACAAAATTTGTGTACATATATATTGCATAGAAGCAAATCATAGTTGGATACAAAAAGTTGTTCTATTTTTCATTGTTTTTTGTTCAATGTTTAGCACGAAAAAAGTTAGCTTGCATTTAAATTTTTGCAAGGCATTTCAGGAATTTGTCGAAAGAATGCTTTGTTTACTGGAGAAACTGAAAAGAATGTTAAAATTCAAACAGGGCAAAGATAATCGATGTTTTTGCTTTGACAAGTCTAAATGGATGAACCGTTAATGGAATTGGGTCGAATGATCAATATGCGAATGAAAATTGGTCTATTGGTGAAAAACTTGACTCGTACATCTTAAGGATGTGAGTTCAAATTCTACTCTCAGCGTAAAACTCCCATTTAAGACTCAACTCTTCAAAAAAAAAATTGATCTATAAAAAATATTGCTTTCATCTAATTAAAAAGTATTACTAAGTGTGCGTAACGCTCGACTAAAATTTGTTTTTTATCAAATTTAATTTAGTTAAAGGTAATGTAACAAATTAATTTTAAACCAAGACGCTAGAAATCATAATTTAAAGTTAGAATCAATTTTACTCAATAACACCAACACCGAACATGTTAAAATCAATTTTGACCCTCCAAATTTGATTTAGGTTCCTCTAAAATTAAAACAAAAAATGCACTTAGTGAGTGTAAAGAATTTTGAGTTTGGATCCTCTTGATCTAAATCTCTCTCAATCCTCTCTATTTTTTTTTAATTTTAATTTTTGTTTTTAATTTTGTTTGTTTGATTGAAAATTTATATTATATAAATTGTGTATGTAAAATTCAAACACAAATCTAAAAATATTTGATATGTCATTAAGATTTATGAAAAATCAATAGTATTCAATAAAAATGTAAAAGACGTTGATTTTGATGTATCTCAATAACATATCAAATGATTTTTTATTTGTATAAAATTTTTTGCATGCATGATCTATATGATATAAATTTTTAATTTAAATTAAACAAAATTTAAGAAAAAAAAAGTAAAATTAAGATAAATAGAAAGAATTAAGAGACGTTGAAGGAGATTTGTATGCACGAGCTATATGAAATAAAGATAATTTTTTTACATAAATTATTATTTTTCTTTACAAGATAATATGTGGATATTTGTTAATCCTCACATATACTTAAAAATCCGCAAATATCCATTAAACAAACATCAATATATAGAGTACAAATATCATTTTTATCCAACATGTATAGTAGCAAAGTAATATTGTATGTACTTATAGATACTCATTATCATGACTACTAATCGATATAGTAATAGCGATTAAGAGTGATGTATATGAATTTTGTCTTTCATATGCATGATATTATTATTGCATTAAATTATTTTAAGTTAAGGGTGGTAAAATATACCAAGTTGTCTCATTTTAGCCAACTAGACAAATGAGAAAACCAACTTAAATAAATGAGTTAAAACTTCTACTTTGTCGGTCACTCTAGAAAAAATAATGGTTAACAAAAATATAATATTAAAAAAGGGAAAAAAATTCCTTTAAAGTGATCGATTGACGAATTTTTCATGGCCATAAAAACTCTCTAGACCCGCCGGTTAAATGAGTTAGTCTTACAAATTGACTCCTTTATTTTAAATAAATATGAAAAATAATACACATGAAATAATTCAACTTAAATAATTAAATTTAATGTAAAGTGAATTGTGAGGAGAACACAATTTTTTAAATCCTAATCACTGATCAAATTTTCCATTCAAACTCCAATTTACCAGAGTTTTTTCACTTGAAAATTTCAAGACAAAAAATTAAATAAGTTTCTTTTTTTATATATAAATTTTTTAAAAAAACGTATTACATTAGGAAATATAAACAATAATGAGACGACACCGTTTAGCAGAGGTTTGAGCGACTCTAAAGCAGTTAAAACGGCATAGACACACCGAAAGAAAAGCCCCGCTCGATAAAGCCCAAACCCTAATCTCTTTTCTCCCCTTATTTATACCCTTTGCCTTCAGCCGCAAATTGTATCTTCTCACTTCTCATAGCACCTTAGGTCACAATTTTCATTAAGTATTTTCTAGCATTTCTTGATTTTCAATTCCCTTATTTCGTTATCATTATTGTTATCATGTAATTTGATTTCGTTTTCAAAACCCTAATTTCGATTTTCTTTTGATTTGATCTTCGGTGATTCTTTGCATCTGTTTACCCTCTCCATCTGTGTCTCTCATTTGAATGGCAGTGGAGATATAACCGATGCAGAGATCCAAATTGGTTGACTTACCAGCTCTTTGCACAAATGTTTTTGAAATTGCAATGAGTCAAATGAATCCACCAAAATGCAATAACAATCACCGATTTTTATTCAAATTTTATATTTATTGTTTCAAATAAATTAAATAATGGTAGCTGATGATAAATTTTTAACCGCTTATTGATATTCTGATAAGCTGTGATGACAAACTATACTTATCTGATACCATTTACATATTTTCCTCAATTTTTTTAGCTTTTTTTTTGAATCTAATTATTTGTTTAGGGTTGGCAAATGATGTTAAAATTTCTTATCCTACAAACTGATGTAATTCTGTGATGATCAAAACTCCGCTTATTATCTGATGCCATACCCATCTTACCTTCAATATTTTGTTTTTTAATTTAGTTTTTTTGGTTTTTTTATTTAATTTTTTGTGTTGTGTTTTTTAATTGTTATATAAATTAGTTTGTTAATCGAAATTTATGTGATTAATTGATCTATGATGTAGAAAAGCAGACGGGCGGACTGAAATGATGCCATGTTGATTGTCTGCCACTTCCATCTTTGGAATGTCTCTGAGATTCAATTCTATTGTGAAAAATTTATTTTCAAATTATAAATTCAAATTTTCAATTTTGTAATGTTTTTATTAAATATAAATACTTCTGCTATGATGATGTTGCATCAATATGTCTGGACTTATGAAACAAAATTCTGATTAAATATGCTACTTCTGAGCAGTATTGTCCTATATGTTTATATTATTTTCTTAAGAACTTGTGTTTGTAACTTTTCTTTTGAACTTTTAATAATTTTGGTTTCATGTACTTTTCTTTCGTATTTTAATTTTTAATTTTCTTAAGATTTCTATGTTATAATGATGTTTTTTTTCAATTTGTAGCATTTTTGAGCCTTTCATATGATAAAATTATTAAGAAACCAAAACATGGAAGAGTATGATATGATTAAATATTTTAAGAAACCAAAACATGAAAGAGTCTATATGATTAAATATCTTCAGATTAAATATCTTAAAAAACCAAAACATGATATTTTTAAATATTTTAAAAAAGGTTGTAAATATGATTAAATATCTTAAGAAAAGATGATATGACCTTAAGGAAGTATCATAGAAATTTATTTGTTATGACTTTAGTGAAATTTAGTTTATGACTTTAGTAAACATGAGTATCAAATTAGTAAAATTCATTTGAATTTTAATTAAGAATGTTGTTTGATAAAAATAGTAGAACATCATATATAAAGGTTATAAAAAAATGTTATAAATTTGTGAAAAACATCAACTTGGAGAGAATGGTATAGACTAATTTATTTTGCTTTATATATAAAGTTTCTTACGTGTAAAATAAAATTGAAATGCAAAGAAGACTAATGAGAGGGGAAATGTGGGACTCATTAATAGGGAAAGGAGGATTATTGAATCAGATGATATTTGATATGATCTTGTTTGTTTTAAGGATTAAGGTCGAAAACTTACAGATTGTAGTCAAAATAGACTATGTAAAACTTGAATACTTTTAGACACAACAACGACACAATTCAAACAAAAGCAACACAATTAACAATTTATGTTTCACCAAAAAATGCACAAACAGAATCACTTTTGTCATGAATCACTCTCGTACCAAATGATACGATCCTGGTTCACGAATCATTTTAAAGATCGTTCTAAGTTTGATACTTACAGATTGCAGGCAAAATCATGTTTTGCTAGAGAACGTGATAATCGAAGCTACGAAACTCCGAATCGGACGATTCCAAAATGAGGTGAAAGATGACGTTCTGAAACGCATGTTAGGCTGTTGATTCGCCGAAATAGACTATGTAAAACTCGAGATATGAGCGCAAGTTAATGATCACGAAAACTAGTAAAATTTGTATATTAGGGTTTTGATGTAAAGAACACTGAAAATTACAATTCAGCAAACAAATCAAGAACAGAATGGCGCCACAAGGATTAACAACCTTGATAAGTTCAAAGTGAATTTTTTCAAGAACTCTAGAGAACAAAGCCTCACAAAAATAATGTTCAAAATCTGCCTTGAATAGAACAAGGGTTTGCCTTTTATAGTGGCACCTCTTTACAAGTTCTCTAAATTTGGCCCAACTCAAGTTTTTACAATTAGATCCAAATTTCTTACTAATTCAGTCTACTACTTTAACTAAAATTAATATTAAAATTTGATAACACATAGATGCATCATTTATTCCTTAACTTCTTCAATTTGGATTAAGCAATTTACTATCTTAGACTTCAATTCTTCATGAGTTGTACTTGCTTCAAATAAAGTGACTATCATGTTATTTAGAGCATCATTTGCTTTCTTTAACCTTGATTATGCTTTCTATGTCCTCATCAGAATTGGTTGATTGATAATGGTTGTACTAACCACATGACACATTACAAAGATCTATTCAGGGAACTACATTGATGTTCATCAGAAGTTCGAGTTTGAAATGACAATTACATTTACGTGAAAGGAAAATGAACAATAACAATTTCAACTTATTCAAGTACAAATGATTTTTACAAAATGATTTTTAACCTGTTTGTATACAATTTTGTAAAAATGATTTTTTTTTTAAAATACAATGAACATTTCGTAGACACATTTTAAAATTTGATCGATGTAATTGAGTACTCATAAAAAATCAATAAATAAACACACACATCAAAAAAACAACGATGTAAACCTAAACGAGGGTCATGTAATGAGAAAACTAACAACGTCGTGGATAGAGAAAAAATGGCCAGAAAGAGAAAAACGAACTAATGAATTGACGTAAACCGATAGATAAAAAATTATTAAAAATGAACAGAGGACAATTTGGGATTTTCAAAATAAGATAAAGGTAATTGCATCATTTTCTCTAGTTAATTTTGCATGCATGTTGGAATTTTGCAAAGGTGCAACAATAGTGTCTTCTTTATCCTTATTGTTCTAGTTGTACTTGTTCATAGCTTATCAATCGGGAGATTGATTTGGTTATTGTTCTTGATGTTTTTTTGCTTCTTTGGGCCTTTAGTTGAACCTTTGGCTTGATCATTGTTCTGAGTAGCCTTGATATGATTCATTTCACTTCTATCGTTAAAACGAATTATCCAGAATGATCTTGATAGACTAGAATGATACTGTTATAAACCATAATGATCATGATTTTTCCAGATTGATCTTGTCATCAATTTCCAATTTATTTAAGACATGATTTACTTTGATTAATATCATGGTGTGATTATTGATTGTTGTATGAGTGTACCTGATTACCTATCTTTGAATAATACACTCAAAAACACAAGTAAAATAGCAACACAATCAGAACCATGATTAGAGATTTAATTAACTTGTTTGTTTGTCTTCAAAACACTTGATTTAAGATTTTGTCTCAACACCATTTAATAGTCTTCATTTAAATATTTTTTATGGCGTGGGATTCGTAAGATTTCATTGGGTTTATTGAGACATAATTTGTGGGTCGAGGGAGAATGGTGGTTTGGATGTGCACAACTTACAAGATTTTAATAAGGAGTAAATGATGTTGGTGGTTGACGAGTGAGTGTGAGGGATTAATCTTTCGGTGGTGGTGTAAGAGGAGGTAATGAGAAGTGGTTCAATATTAGGTTGAGTAGATTTGTAAAGGAGTTAGTAAAGGAATGAAGAGGTGTTACAAATTGATATTTCAAACTATTCGTGTTAGTACAAACCCAACCCAAATATGGAGGCTGCCATTTGACATTGGTTAGGGACTGCAAGCTCAAAGTGCTTCTCAATAATGGACCAAGGTTGCATGGGTCACATATAAAAGGTATCAGAAAATGCTCATATATCCCCCGATTTTGTCCATTAATTCCCATTACACTATCAAAAGCTAGAATCTTATAAAAAAATGAGCCAACATGTGAAATTGGATCAACATTCACCAAAAGTATCATGGTCTAATTCTATGCTGGAAATTGTATCATTTAGGAGTGAAGTTATGTTTACTAATTGCTATATTTAGAAGGAAATTATTTATGTTCAACGGCCACAATGCTTCGAGGGTTCTAGTCAAGAACATAAAGTTACAAACTACACGTGTTATGAGAAGCAAAAAGGGTTTTCGTCAACAACATAAAGTTACAAATTACACGTTTTATAAAAAATAAAAAGTACAAGCTACACATATGTTGAAAATAAATACCTAATATCTTTAGAAAATATTATAAATAATTTATATTAAAATATATTTTAGATTTAAAATGAAATATCATTAGAATATATAATTAAAATACTTTTAAAATTTGTTAGATTTTTTCTTGGTTTCTTATTTTAAGAATATGATTTAGAAACCTGATATTAGAATATGATATATATTGTAATTTAATTCTATATATAAAGCAATAAATAAAAACTTATGACTTACGATTTCGCACCAAAAAGTCACTTGTGATATACAAAATATATTACGTATAATTAGACTTCCACAAATTAAAAAAAAAAAAACCATCAACAAAATGCCTCTGATATGATGCAAATAGTGGTATATAGCAGAAAGGGAGCACTATCCACCACTACGAATCTAAAGAACCATACATTATTAGGAGATGACCGACCCTATACATGAAACAAAGTTATTGGAACATTCTTAGATTGGAACATGTTAAGATGAGGGAAAATGACCGACCCTATATTTGAAAAGAAATGATTGGAACATGCTTATGTTGCCCACTTTATGTTGATGGCGTGCTTGTGATAGAAAGCAATTTACAATTGCTATTAAATTCTAGAAGAAAATATTCCATCGCACCTTTAGTATCCTTATTCCAGAGAAAGTGTGATGTAATATAAATATTATCAAGAAATTTAGGCTAGAATCATGAAAAGAAGTGCAACAATGCAGAAAAATGAGAGTCAAAATCAGTCTCAGCCTATTGAAGATTGGTAACCAACTTGACAGTATTGAATTAGGGTTCTTAGTTATAATTTACATTTTTCAATATCGAGACATTAGGTAGTTAAAGACAATAAGTTGAGCTAAATGTTATGACTTGAACAGCAGTTCATAAACGAGTTGAGCCTGTGTGTATTAGCATTTAAATAGGCATTCTCATTTAGTAAGTAATGGTAGTTTTCCTTCAACTTTGCACAGTAATTATCATTACATGCAGAGTTACAAATTTACCAAAATCGTTATCCTTCCAAACACAAGTGATAATTTTAAAAATAAACACTGGAAACATTTTTTTGACTTGACAATGAATTCAATTACGGTAAATAACAATATCTCATCATGACGAATTGTCAAAGCAACTAAATTAAGAGAACAAAATTGGTTAAGTTGATCTAAATGCTGCTACAGTCTGTGTAGGAAATAAATATCCTAAATCGAACAAAAGCATTTACAATGTGCGACCAAAATGTATGTACATCTACCGCAACAACCTCATGCATAAAATTTAATTTTAATCTTATCTTAATCTTCTACAGTCTGGATCTCACCCATCATGATCCGGTTACTCACAACATTAAATCCCAAAACTAAGGGGCTAACCTTTTTCCCCTTCTTGCCCTTCTTCTTTCCACCTCCTTTGGAGGATCCTTCAGTTTGGTCCACATCCTGTATATCTGCAGCTTTAGCTGATGCCATGCCAGCAGCAGCAGCACCAAGTCCGTTAACTTTCTTGTCATGCCTACTCTGGAAAGCTATGTCCAACACATCCGATGGTAACAACTCTTTGTAATTGAGGAATTTATCAATGAATTGATGGTCAGGGTCATATGATCCAAGGTTTTCTATAAGAAGGGTCTCAGCTTCTGATCTGGATTGCTTCAAGCAAAATTCAAGGAAACTTGTATCTGCCATACCACCAAAAAGAGTACAAGACATTTAATTGTGCATCAAGAATAACATGCTCTTAAACCATAAATCTATCAGCTGAAGGATTCAAGCAAAGTGATAATAATAAACGAACATACATCAAAATCCTATACCCAGCGTTAATCATTAATCCCCATGGTATCATAAACCCGCAATATAAAACTGAAATGGTATAAGTACCTTTTGTCCCAATGAGCTTAACACACTCATTCTCACACCAATCTCTGAAGCCCATGGCCTCTGAAAATTAGATCAAACAAACTATGCATCAGTAATCTAGAGAATCATCAATTGATCCAGTTTAGAGGATCAAACAAAACGACTCAATTGGATTAAACTAAGAAAGTGGAAGCAATATATCTTTTCCTACCAGAATGCTTAGTCATGGCATCTTTTTTCAGTTTCAGCGCCGATTGAGAAGAGGCAGGTGGTGATTGTAGAGGTCGCTCCATTGGCTTGCCACTTGCTGATTTCTGCCGGGTTAAAAATCCTGGTGAATTACCTTTCAGGGGTACATTTTTCGACCCCCAGCTTCCCTGGCTAGCCAGCTGAGGAAAATCTGACCTGCTTACAAATACAGCAAACAAATCAATCACGGCACATTGACTCTCTCCCTCAAAACTGGATATTTATATCCAAACAACTTTCAGTCATCTACACTTGGATTGAATATTTTACTTAAGCAAGTCCAAGTCTTGTAATAAAAGGCACACAATTCTCCAATCCCCCAATAAAGCAAGAGAATGAGGCAAAAGAGACTTATCCACAACAACAACAAAATTGGGAACCTAAGATATACAAGGTTAAAGCAACAAAATAAACAATAGACTATAACCCTGTTTTTTAGCTAATAAACCCGGCTCTGTACTCTACTTGCGGCATGTGATACATAGCAAATTTGTACTCTACTTTTGGCATGTGATACACAGCAAAATTTAATTGCACGTCAGCTATACATACATGTATAATCATCAGATGCAACAAAACTCAACAATTTCAGGAAGGTATGGAAAATTGCACATGGGCGCAGTTTAGGGACCTTCATGGGAAATCATTCAAAAATAAAAACTGTCAAAGAGACGATTGTTCACATTCTTTCGAAAGATGCATTTGGAAGCTTATTTTACTTTTGAAAAACTGGTGGTGGACAAAATATTCAGGATGTTTCGGTGGAAAAACTTCCATATAAACTAATCAAAATCAAACATGCATATATTTGATAAAACATCTAAGAGACAGAAGTCATACTGCTTAGTTTCTTGCTTCGATTGTTCAATTGGACCCCAGAACAAGTCATCATCCCCTTTATATTTTGATTGATGGGAAGAATGCGAATTTATCTGAATTGGAGAGGCGGCTTTAGATGGAGAGGAAGCTGAAATTGACCTTGAAGAAGTACTGCTCCAATTAGCTTGGGCAGGCTGTGATTTCTGAGGTGTAGGCATTGGGATCGCAGGCAGTGCAGAAGAAGCTTTTCTCTCCTGCTCCTTCAAAATGTCCCGTAAGGAAGTCGGTTTAGGAACCCTACCAGAATCAGTAGACCATGCTGGAGAAGGAGATGGGATAGGTTGCTCCCGCTCTCCTTTCCAAAGAACAAAGTCTCCCAGAGAGGGTCCTGCAGGGATTGAAGGCAATACTTCTTTCTCCTGCTGAGCAGACCGGGAACTTTTACCTTTTTCAATCGGGCTTGAAGATATAGGTACTTCAGCAGACGCAGCGGGAACTGGGGCTTTAACTCCTGAACCTTTTGATTTCCCTGACTTCTTTCGGCTTCTTTTAGATTCTTTTGCCTCTATGAAGGTACCATCATCAACTGGTTCTGAATGCACAGCAATATCATGCAAAGACAATGTGCTATCTGGAACCTCTGCATCTGTTTCATTAAATTTCTTTATAACTTCTTCAGCTAATAGATCATGCAGCGGACTTTTCTTGCTCTTAAGATTCTGAGAAGATTGAGATTTAACAGAAAATTCGGTTTTGTCTTCTCTGTGACTTTCACTAAATACCTTAACAGAGTCTGGATTAGTCACCACCCCAGCCCAGGCAGTTGCCAGGCTCATAGAATTGACAGAAGCAGCGACATCAGATACAAGCATTTCAGTCTCTGCCTTTCTCTGTTCTTCCTGTTGAATTTCTAATAACGACTTTGGCTTGACACTTGGAGCAGGTTTCCAGGCTCGTCCCGCAGGAGCTTCGATATTTTGAGTGGAAACAGAACCAACTGTCTTAGACTCACCTGCAACGAATGTTTCAGTCATGTTTCTACTAACACTGGCAGCTGGGGCACTGACATATGTTTCATGTAGCCCATTGTTGTTGGTTTCACCCAACTCATTAAAATTTGGTATTTCAACTTCCGACTGCTTTGATGGCTGCAAAGTTTTGTTTTTCAGCAATCCCTTTGCTTGGTCAGCAGATTGAGGTTTGTTTGATTTTTGCTTCTTAGATTTCTTCTCTGTAGCCTTTTTGGGTTCACGTGCTTCAACATTCCGTTCATCATCTCCCACAGATGGCTCAGCATTGGAGCTGTCTATTACAGCCTGCTGCTCTTGATGACTGGCTGGGGGTAATTCAATCCCACTAGATACGGCTGAGGATATATCAACAGCAGGGGCATCACCCTGTAAATGTATTGAATTCTCAGAAGGCATAGAAGTTGCAGGTATGACAACATCCGGTTTGAAGGTGCTTCCTGGTACCTGCTCCAATGACTTAGCAGTATAGTCAAAAACAGAAACAGGTTCCTTCACAATGTGGGGTTCCTCTATGGACCTGTTCAGATCATGCAATAGTGAACTCTCGACATGAGACGCTGGCGTTTGCTTCTGATACTTATCATTAATTTGCTCAGCAAGAGTAGGAGCCCAGTTATTCTGAGGGATAGTATCCCCAAATAACTGGTGAGGCAGACGCATAGTTGAAGCTTTACTGGTAACCGTATTACTGGTGTCTTGGGTGACTTGAAGATGCAAATTCATAGAACTGGTATTAAGTTCATTGTGCACACTAGGAATTGGTATCTGGGAGCTCATGGGAAAAATATCCTGAGGTGGTTGAAGTTGAGAAGGATCCACACGCAAATTCCCCATTGGTAATGCACTTTGCAACTGTCCATAAGATGAATTGCCAAAAAGCTGGCTAGACTGTTGATCCTGCAACATTTTGGAAAGCATTTGCTGCTGTTGTTGCCGCAAGAACAGCTGCTGCTCTTCCTGCTTCTGTTGCTGCTTCAGTAACAGGAGTTTATCTAACAGGGGCAATTGAGGAGCTGAAGCAGCTGCTTGAGAATGCAACTGCAACAAGTATTGCTGTTGCAGCAGATTCATTATTTGTGGATCTTGTGATATTCCAGAAGAAAGTATCTTCTCTGCTGTCAAAGCACCAGCTGGGTTATCAGTAGCTTGAGATAGTAAATTGCTTAGAGACAACTGATTTTGCGGTGTCAGCCTTTGTTGTTGAATTCCATACGGCATTTGAGGGAAATTCTGATCATGAAGGGAGTCAATTTTATTATGAAGGAGATCCAATCCACCTTGTACGGGATTATTTGGCCATCCAGCAGTACCATTATTTATGCCTGCAGATGTCCTGTCAGAGGATAATCCTTGGATTATCGACAACAACTCGGAATTCTGGGACTGAGGTTGACGTGAATTGTCACTCGCTGAAGACAAGAGACTTGAATGCAGTGACACATCAGGGACGTCTGATTTTGGAGCAAGGGATGCTGCATCCTGACCCGGCCAATACGGATAAGAATTGGGTAGGGACATCTGGCGTTCAAGTGCTAACCTCTTGGCAAGCAAATACATGTTTCCACTATCTACTCCTGATGGGCCCAGATTACCAGAGTTATTGCCAGCAAACCCTTGAAAACCTGAATAGCATATATAAAAAATGTTGTCAAACATTACTCTCCAAAAAATCAGAGTAAACATAGAGTGCGTAGACGAAAAAGGAAAAAAAAAATCATGGTATGGATATAAATTTATATTCAAATAATCTAAACATATGGAAAATAATTAAACAAAGCAGGTACAACCTTCGGATACTGCCAGGTTGTTGAGTGCAGGACTACTCTTGTTACCAGACATGAGTGACTCCAGAAACCTATTTTCAACTCCAGTATCAGAACCCTGTCGATGTCTAGAATCACTTTTCAACATCTCAACCTCACTCAAGCCAGTGAGGGTATTTCCAAATGTACCAGGATTTTGGCGGTTAGTTATTTCTGCCAAGTCATTCGGTTTTGGTGCAGGAAATCCAGGTGGTGGTCGGGCTTTAGCTCGCAAATGTGGCATGACATCACCAAGAGAAAACCATGGTGAGTCAACAGCTGAATTTTCCAGACGAACAGGTAAATCAATACCAAAGTATCCAGCCTCAAACCATCCAATAATATCAATTCCTTTAAATGGACCTTGGATTTGACCCTTAGGGTCTTTGTACAAAAGGGATAACTCCTCTGGAGCAGTTGGTGGTACTCTTCTGGTTCCAAGTTCACTTTCCAAAATACCAGATAGCTGTCTCTTTACAATGGGATCTTCACTTGCTTGCCACTTACCTACTTCTTTGGAGTCGGATACAAAACCCAAATTACTTTCCCATTGACTATGAGGATCCTTTGGCTGGTGTGTACTCGCATCTGATTTCCTTTGTCTAACATCGCTAGATACATCTCTGCTATTGTGCAAGAAAGTACTTGTGTGTTCACCTGCTGGCGTGGCTCGCCATGCAGATCCAGGATGAAGAGAACTATTTCCTTCAAAGGATGAATCTCTATTACTGGACAACTCATCAGATACTTTGTAAGAACCTCCATCTTCTCTATCTGTGCATAGAAGTTATCAGAAAAACTCACAGTATGAGCAGTAAAAGGATATTATACTTGTGAAATGCCCAAAAATTTGAACACATAAGCAAGGCTGTGTTTCAGTTGATTTATTTTACACACATGGATAAGGAAGGATTAGGAAAGAAACAATATCAACTTGATAATGAGCCATAACACTTAAAACATGGTGGATACAGGGAAAAAACATAAAGAGAGTGAAATTCATTAAGAACTAAGCTTGTTTGTTGTGATGTAAACAAATTGAAGTTTTCATACAGTTAGCACTATGTTATAAAATAGATGGCAACTTGAAATTCAAATAGAGAGATAACAACATATAGTTCGATGATATAAAAAATACCACAATTCCATGGTTTTATATCACTAGTCATGTCTTAATTTATTAACCTTTTGGAGGATATCTTAAGATACCTGTATCTTTTCAATTTAGTTAGGGAGCTAAAACTGAGTGTTTACTGTTTACTTTTAAGCAATTCATATGAACAACTTAACAGTATTACCAATGATGGTCTATAGCCACAGTATAAATATGGTGTTGCGGCCTATGGCAGATGCACACAATCCACCATGTCATAATGCCATGGCAACAATTCAACAATAATGAAACTTAGAAGGCCACAACGACAATCTCTGAAATTAGTACCAAAGCCAACAAAAACAATTCATTTCCAAAAGTTATCCTACACCTGAACCTATCTAAAAGTATATATCCCAAGTGTACCTTGGAGAGGAGTGATTCCAGGCTTCATTCGTCTAGTATGTGTAAAATCTGTTGAGCCCTTTCCTTCCTTTGTCACTTGAGGTGCACTGCTACTGATTATTTCCCCTTTGTCAATACCATTTAAGACAGACTGTTCAAACAGAAAAGCAGCAGATTAAAATCATGAGAAAAGACGGACTGTAAAAAATGAACAAAGAGACTATGTACCAGTTCCTCAGAATTTGGTGTCGTAAGAGCAAGTGGCTCCAATGGTTCATCCTGTGTAAGATTCGGAACCTGCACAAAATCATCAACAAGTTTTTTATTTGTACCCATATTAGTCACTCTGTACACATCAAGCAATTTTGTCCTGTTGTATCTGAAGGGGCAAGGTTCTTCATGTCCACTTTCGACATTTTCCAGTGCAGTTCCAGAATACGGGCTATTTAAAGGGCTACCACCAGAGCCACCACGGCCCTGTCCAAGACTGAAGAGTGGAGGTGTATTCTCCCCACGACCACGACCATAGGAAAATGTAGAGACTTGTTTGTTTGGCGGTGTACTTTGGGAATGAGGAGGCTCTACCCTTCCACGGCTTTGTGAAAAGTTTGGTCTCCATGGTCGAACATGATCTCCTTCCTTCTCATCCTTCCCATGAGACAAACCTTTATCCTGATGTATATCACCATCTTTTCCAGAGTCACTCCATTTTTCACGACCTTCTGGCTCCTTATCATTGGGACCCCAGCGTGAGTTCCACTTGCTCTCCCGCCGCTGATCAAAGTTAGCTTCTCGGTTTCCCGAATCATTCCATCTATGACTATCAGATGTAACACGACGTGCTTCTCCTATGTTCTTTGGAGCTGAATTTTCACCCCATCGGTCCACCTTCCGAGAATCACCCAAGTCTTTGTCCCCATCCCTCCAACGATCCTTACGAATGGAGGACTTCGTGTCTCTCTCTTCATCACGCCAACGATCACGACGTCCACTTTCTGAGTCAAACATGGATGGTCTAAAGACATCCTTCCTCTTCTGGGCATCGAGTCCATCCTCTCCATCGCCATATGTCTTCATGGTCTCTGGGCGGCTGCCATGTGATGGGTTTGAGATCACACGGTTTTCCTGTGTCATGAGAAACAGATAAGAGGAACAGCTAAAGACTTAGAATAAATTATAAACTACTTTTGGAATGCTGTAGCTGCACTCAAATCTTTTTTTGCATATAAACATTCCACAAAATTATAGACAAACAAAAACAAGCATCCAGAGGTAGTCAATACACACCATATTTCCTGTTCCAGATTTACTCTCCCCTGGCTTTGGCAGAAGCCATTGCGGAGAAAGCGGAATAGAAACATCAGAGCCTTGGACATCTGCATAAAAGGGAGAGAAGCTTCAGTTAAAACAAAAAAATAAGCCATAAGCTATTAACCTCCATTTCAGCAAGAGAAAAATATTTATACATATGAAGCATGTAAAACCTAAAAATACAGCCTTAGACCATTACAGAAGTTAGAACAGAGTTTGTCAGACACTTAAATTTCCCATGGAAAAAGAAAAGTTTCACCATTTGAAATAACATAAGCCATTAATTGCCCTCTATTCTGTTCTAAGTTCTAACACACACATGTAAACCCAGTACAGTACCAAGAAAACATAAGAAAAATAATAATAAATCGTGATAGAATTTATGCATTGATAGTCTCTAGCAGTAAGATGCTGAAATCAATTGGTTGAATAAGATCAAGCCAAGTGATGATGATTGTGTGGAGTACAGCATTAACAATTACGGCGTCGAAAATGTCTAATGCCTAATAACAATTCAGGCATTGAGAATCAGGAATTGAAATGTAGACAAAGGAAGTACAAACACATCAATATAGTCCATCCAAATACTCTTAGCTAAAATGTTAAATATATATACACACGCACACAAGATTAAAAAAAAAACACGCGATAAATTGTGCTGATAGACTGAGAAGAGGAGCAACACTACAGATCAGTATATATCAATACAAAAAAAAATATTTTTTTTTCTAATTAAGTTAGCAAGCAGACACAGTAATAACTAAAATACCGAATATTTTCCAATTCCAAGCATAAGAAACTAATATCCCCAAAATACAATCTGAACCCCAGAGCAATAAAATCAACCAAATATCTTCACAAAAAAATTAAATAAATAAATATAAATACAGTGACGTTCACTACACTGTAAAGCCGTAAACTTGCAAACTCAAACTTACAACAAATGCAGCACATACGAAAGTCACTGATAATTAACAATTCGCATAGTCAAAAACTTCGTATAAGAAATGCGGCGGGTAAACCCTTCAATAGCGACGAATTCGTCAATGTCAAAACAAAACCCTAAAATTAGAGTTATTAACAAAAACAAGAAAACAAAACCCGAAGTTGCCAACAGACGCTAGGGTTTATGAACGAAAACGAAAAACCAGATCGAAAATGAAACAATCGAAGCTAAAAAAATGAAAAGAAGTTATAATTATAATTAAAAGGCTAAAACCTTTGGAGATCTGAAGTGGAGGTGCAGCGTTAGCGTGGTGACGAGTATCGGAGGTTGAGTTTTGAGCCATGGATGATGATGGCGGTGATGATCAACGAACAAGATTGAGTTAAGAAGGAACCGAGTGAACACACTGAAACGAAAACTCTTCGATGTGAGAAAGAGAGATAGATAGATAGAGAGAGAGAGAGAGATGAAGGCCGAACGGGAAAGGGTAAGGAGAAAACGTAGGTTAAGCCTTCAACACAATATAAATGTTGTAGTGTGCACGTTAATACTGTGGAACTTAGGAGGCGCACGTTAGTGATTACCTCTCTGATTCTCGGGATTAAATTACCACGCGCCTTCGAGTTTATCGTGTTTGACACGTTTGCATGTTTTGAAGTCTGTGTATGACACGCGCGTTTGGTGGTGAGAAATATTGAAATTGTGGAAGTATTTTTTTTTTCTTTTGTGTTGATAGAATTTTCCCTCGTATTTTTTGGATTGCTTTCAGTTTCAGTGGTGCTCTTACTTTTGCACTGAACTTGTTTTAAGTAACGTAAGGGTTGACCAATCCCTTTATTTGATGAGTGAACTGAACTAACTGAATGTTTAACCTAGCTAAGGGTTAGTGGTTAGGGGTGGAATAGGATTCCATGCAGCCACACAACTATTCATCATCATGGTTGGATCTAAATCAATATGAAGATATTGTTTGTAGAATTTAATTCATCATTTATTTTATAATTGGAGAGTTTTGAGTTTTTAATCAAATTTTTGTAATAAGATAACTAATTTGAAATTATGTGGTTTGTGGGGTCACAATCACCTAATCTATAACTATTTATATTTATTATTTATATGATATTAAGTAGATTATAAAATAGATTATTTAAAAAGTTGAGATTAAAGTTTTTAAATGATTTTATTATAAATTCATGACTATTAATTCTTCGATATTTTTGTATTATATGTTTTTTTTAAATATATCACGTCTCTTTTTTTTTTTGTTAAAAAATATGATTTATGAAACAAAACTATTAGAATTTCAAATAAAACTAATTTAGTGAATTAATAAAAATAAAAATATTAAAGTTATAATTAATCTAAATTATAATTTGATTTTAGTGATGATGCGTATTTTGTGTCTTTTGTTTTCAAATTAAAAGTCAAGATTAATTAATCTCATTGCGTGAGTTTGTTATAGTAGTGAATATGGATCTAAGGATAGGGTACCAGTCTTCATATAATTTGTATAGTCCGAACGAAGAAATTGAAAATTTTAAAGAATTTTTTATAAAAAAAAAATAACGTCCTTGCGGATTCAATTGCATTCTCTTTTGTTTATATGAGCTATGACTCATTTGATAGGGTAGTTTTTATTAATTTTTACAATATCGAGGGACTAATTCGCAAAATTTAATTTAATTGTAGTTTTAATTCTCTTATTTTCTTTGATTTACAAAATTATTTTTCCTATCTTAAAATCCAACAATTATGATTCTTCTCCTGTAATTTTTAACTAAAAAAATAGCAAGGAATATGATTGTACGTGAGTCGTTTTGAATTGGATTTGGCTAAAAGTGACACTCAAATCGTGTAAGAAATACTATATTGGGTCTAGTAAAAAAACGCTTCTTATAATATTAAGGTTGGGTTAGGTTACCCTACTCATTTATGAATTAGATGGGATATTGGGTTACTCACATTCATTTTTTTTTTTGTTAATGATGGAACATCACATTCTTTAAAAAAAAAATGTTACAACTTTGATTTTCCCAAAAAAATATAGTGTAACCTATTTTCGCTATTTTTTTAGCTACTAATATATATAAACATACAATTAACAAGTATATCCAAATCATAAAATACATTTATTGCAAGTATCAATATAAGCAAAGTTATAAGGTTCATAGAATTGCATAAAATGCTTTCAACCATCAAAATAATTAAAGTGCAACATCCTAACTTAATCAATTAATTTTTAAGAACCGGATCACCTTAATAAAATTGGTTGGGTTTGGTTTTCCCCAGTACCCAATTTTTTTGAGGGAATTTCTATTTTGTGAAATGAAATCATGATCGTTCATTCACATTAATTACTCCGACCCAAACCATTTTTTTGAGTCAATCCGGGTTGAGTTTATCGGGTTGGTTGAGTTAGATCAACACATGAACAACCCTAGCGAGGAGACATATTTAAATGACGTGATATATGATGTTAAATTATTAATACTCATTAAATTACAACAAAACTTTTAAAAACTTCATTTTCAACTTCAGAAATTGTTCATTTTTGTAATTTAACTAATAATAATAAATAATTAATGCAACAAAATGATTCTACATCATAATATTGTGTGTTACATCATTTAAAATATGTCAAATCATCACTTTGAAGTTGAACAAAATATGAGAGAGAAACCAAAATTATTGAGTTTTTAAAATATGGAGATCAATTATTCAAATTGTTAAAAATAAATGATCAAAACTAAAATTAAATCTACAAAATTATAAAGACTAAGGGCTTGTTTGATTGTGTTTTACTTTTTAGTTTTTAAAAACAGTTTTTAAAAATAAATTTTTTTAAAAAAAATTATTTGGCAACTCTAATTTTTTAAAACAGTTTTTTACTAGAGAATTAAAAAAACTCAAAAATGAAAAGTAAGGGTTTGTTTGATGGTGTTTTACTTTTAGTTATTGAAAACTATTTTATAAATAAATTTTTAAAAACTGTTTTTAAAAAAGAAAATTTTTAAAAAAATCTTTGGCAACTCTAATTTTCTAAAACAATTTTTGACTAGAGAATTAAAAAAACTGAAAAATAAAAAGTAAAACACCATTTATCTATTTTGCTTTTTTAGTTTAAAAAAAATATAATATTAAAAATAGTTTTACAAAACAGTTTTTAAAAATAAAAAATTCAAACAAATTTTTTTTGTTTTTAAATTTTAAAATATTAAAATAGAGTTTTTGGGATGTGAATCATACAAACCCTAAATTTAAAATCTTAAAAACCTAGAGCGGCCAATTTGCTAAATCTGAGAAAATACTAGAGTTCAACTCGAAAAAATTATATAAATTAACGTTCAAAATTTGAAACAAACAGAGACAAATTTGTAATTATGAAAATAAATTATCCAGACGCTTTTAAGATAAACATATTATAACGTAAGTGAATATTGCAGTGAGTGGTTAAAAAAATTAAAACCAAAATTTTATATGACTAAAATTTAATTAATTTTTTTTATAAAAATTAAAAACAAAAAATTGAATTTTATAAGTAGTAAAAAATTATTTAATCTCCATTAAGTTGGTTTTTCGCATCCGCCTCACCCAAATCACAAACATTAAGTTATTTTTCTCTTTATCTCTTAGAGAGAGTTAATTTATTATCAATTTTGTGGTCTATAATCATCCCTTCAATTTTTATTTTATTTTATTTAAATAAGTGATTTTTACACAATTTAGTTTTTTTTTGTGTATTTTTCTTTTCTCGATTTCGGCGTTGGATGTGAGTTTGTGGCGCTTTTTGGTTTTCCAGTCTTTGGTGTGGTGCTATTAGTTTTCCGTTTTACAAAGTAAATTTGATTCATCATATATTCAATCAATAAATTTTGTATCGTCAACGTTACAGATTCAAAGACATGTATTATGGACACTTGAATTGTATCAAATTTATAAATATGTTACTGTTTTACGCAATTAACTTGAGTGTTTTGAGTTTGTTTGCAGATTAAATTTTTTTTTAATAAAGTTTAATTTTTATTGTATCAATATATTCTACCATTTAAATCAATAAATATTGTTTATTTTAGTAAAAAAAAAAAACTCATTTAATCCTTCAAGAAAGTTAAAGGGTAAAAATCATAAATTTATAATTGGTGAGACAAAAATCATTAATAAAGTAAAGTAGGAGAACCAAAATTATATTTAAATACATTAA
>JBBPBP010000001.1:66981886-66998022 GCA_037974735.1 Cicer chorassanicum
AAGTATATAAAGTAAAAATAAATGCTCCATCATAATTTAAGTATTAAGATATTCACAATATTGTCTAGGAAAAAAAATTCATATCATTTTATTTTAAAACGCGGTGCTGTAGTGTTGTGTTATTGTAAAAATCTTATTTCAAAGTAATTGTTTATATTTGTAAGTTATTCAAGTGTATGAATTACTTATATTCAACGATACAATAATAAATTTAAAACTATTGTATTTCTTGACCTGCAAAATTGAACAGGTGTAGGTATGAATATACATCCCATACACTTGCACTTATATAAATATATTAATTATTTATTATATAACATATTTATGTTTAGTTTACTTATTTATTTATTTTTATGTTTTAGTATCTATTGTTATAATTGAACTACTATAATATTTAAAATCAGAAGATAAATGTTTTGTAAATTTTTCAAAAATTTAATTATAATGAATAGGTAAATAATTGTGACATTATAACTAAGAGTTATATGTTATTAATTGCGACTTTATAATTTATAGTTTACATATCTCAGATAATATCATCCATTACTTGCAACTTCATAAAATATAATTATAGATGTTTTATTGTAATGCGTGCTCGTTTGAAATATTTTGAATGTTTTGAGTTAACAAAATATTTTGATCTGTAATAGTTGATGATTTTGATAATTTTAAATTTAATTACAATAACAACGAGTACAGAAATGTGTATTTTTTTTAAATACGGATATAAAAACGAGTACTGTAATACCCTATCTAAACCCTACCTATTGTTAAAATAATATCAATATTTTATACAAATGATTAAATTCAAAACATGTATCTTAACTTACAAGTGTTAGTGATATTTACCAAATGAAATGAAATTAATATTTCAAATTTACTTTAGTTTGTAGTTTAATTCAAAGTTGTCTCTAATTGGTGAAATTTCAAAGTTGACTTGATCAAAATTATGAATAAAAAAGAAAACTTTATCAAAATGATTATAGCCAAACACCTCTTTTGTGCTCAAAAGAAATTAACAGCACATCATGTTATAAAAATAAAATATAAAAATCAAATAATTTATAATTTTTGTATTTTTTAACTTTTTAAAGGACCCATATTATTATTGAGCTTGTAAAACTAGCCTAAATTACCACGAGAGGAGATCTTGCTATGTTAACTTTCCATTGAGTTTTAGAGGGACAAGTTTTGCACTTTCTACAAGCCTTTTAACTAATTAAAACGCATATGGCTAAACAATTGAATAAATAAAAGAACAACCTATAAATAAATACAAATTTCTATTTCACTACAAAAAGGGAAACTAAAATTGAAATGAACACACACTTGTGCTCACAAACTTTACCATCATTATAGTTGTGATGTAGCAAAAGTGGGCATTCTTGAGGCAAGTTTGCCATGAGCATCCACTGTATTCAATATTTGAGGTATTGACATACCACCGGATATAACAATTTCTGTATTACAATGAAACATTCATGTTACAATTATATACATCAACAAATGAAATAGTAACTATTAACAAAATAAATAATAATTAAACTGGTTTTTAAGTCATAACTCAACTGACAAATATCAATATTTTTACTTTAAACATTACGAGCTAGATGCACAACCTAATAACGACCCTTAGAAAAAATTGAAAAATCTTGTATTCGAAGTCGAGCCCTTACATTTATCATTTATTTCTATAGTACTTAACACTTTATCAAATTTGTTATGTTGGTCCAATGTTCCATCTTTGTCTCTTAAAAATCTTCTCCAACCAACTATTAAGATTTGTGAATTAAAAAACATAGACTAATTAGATGAGTGTGACAAAAAAATAGAAAACATGATACATACCTATCCCTTCACGAACAGAAAGATTAGGCCTCAAAATATCATTTGGGCTAACGAGAAAAATATCACCAAGATATAAATGATTGGTGGGAATGTAAACACAAAAAAACTCTTCTTCATCTCTGCTCTTTCTTAGCATTACTGTAGATGTGATGAATCCTATTGCATACTCTCCAATACGAGGGTGCCTAACGAGGGCCACTTCTTTGAAAGCATTAGAGGTTTGATCTACAATGTACAATGAAAAATTAGAGTTAGATAGCATTTCAATAAATCATTAATTTATTTTAATTCTATTGAGTACTAACAGAAAATATTATATGATTAAAAGTCGAAGAAAAAATTAATATAAAATAAAAATAAAAATTTAAAATTTTATAAAAATTAAAAACATGTTAAACACATTAATATATATACCTGGTGATATTGCTGCACTTATTTGCTTAGAGGCAGCATATATGTAGCTGACGAGAGGCATTTTCTTGATGAACCATTCACCTAAGGTTAGAACAGAAGCTCCTAACCATGAAGACATAAAAATTCCAACTAGGAAGATGAAAGTGATGGATGTAACAAATCCAAGACCTGTCCAATTGCCCAAATTAATTAATTAGTTAGTAGGCATTATAACATAACATCTATTACAATTGTGTAATGAGTATAAGCATGATAGTTGAAACTTTAAAATCATTCTTCCAATGTAAAGAGATATATTATTAGTACATGAACTTACCAAAAATATTGATCCCGAGATGATTATATATAGGAGAGAAGAAACCATCAACAAACCGAACAAATCCCCATGTGACATAGAATGTTATTGCAATGGGAAGAAGGATGACACTGCATATTACATTACATTACATTAATGATATTGCTTATAAAAAACATTTACATTATATTACTTCTAGTAATAGGAATGGTAAATAGTAAAATATTTAATTTTCATACAATATCAAATGTAAAAAAATTTACATTGTCGGTATTTCACAATCATTTACATATATGACTTTCGAAATAATTATAATAAAAGTCAAATATTTTAAATAATCTGATATTTATGATTTATGGTATAAATAAATCAAATCTAATAAGTACTAAAAAAACGTAACTATAGCTCCACAGAAGGATGACATTGATGAGAACAATATGCTTCATGAATGTTGCTCTAGTGAGTTAATGACACTACAACATCAGGTGTGAGCTTAGTTTTAACCGTTAAGAACTCAATATTGTATTCTCAAATGAATGAATTCAAATCTTGTACGAGACAATTATAAAATAATTATTAATGTTACCGTTTTTAATAAGAATAATTTCTCATTCTCCATGAAAAACAAAATTACAAGTACTTTAAACCATTGAAACTATAAAGTTTAAGTAGTTCAATCCCTTTTTCTTAATTCCATCATCACTGTGTCACTATATGAATCTCTCTAACCATATATACAAATCTCAAGAGAATGCAATCATGTTATATATATGCAAATATTATAAAAGTTAAAATAAAAAATAAACTATAGAAACTTAAAAGCGATCACTAAAATAAACACAAACATATACGTACCATCCTGTCATAAATTTCTTTGAAGCCCAACTACGAATCACTTTAGAAAATGCCTAATACAAGTGAATAAAATAATTTCATTTTGTCAAATAAAATAAAATAACACAAAAAGGAAAGAAGAAGAAGTGTCATGATCAATTTCATTTTTCACTTATACATCAAAATAAATAGAGAATATATAAGTGAATGAAAAAACGCAAAAGAAAAATTAAGATATATATATTAAAATTGTGAAACTTAATATCTGATAAGCGGATTAACTCAAACAAAAGTTATTGACCTTACCTCTTGGCCAGAGTGATGTTGGGTGGAGAGAACGATGCCGATGCCGGAAGACGAAGAAGAATTAGAGGATGATTTAGAGCTTCCATTTTCAGAAGTGTTTGAAACTGGAATTAGAAGCTCTAGATCTCTTGAAGCAGCCATCGTCCTTCTCCTTTTCCCTATTATTATTATTATTGTTCTTTTTTCTCTCTTTCAGAGGGTCAAGGACCGAGTGATAGTCGGAACCTTGTAACAGAATGTTAAAATAAATTCAACTAATTACAAAGTTTAAAAATCATCTTGTTCTTCTTTTGTTTGTCCAAGTGCATGTGTATTTTTATTTAATTTTATAATAATAATAATAATAATAATAATTATTATTATTATTATTATTCTTTTTACTTAATTTTATTTTTGTTTTCTAATTATTAATAATCATGTGATGTGGCATGCTCTATGTTGGTGAAATGGTTGTAAGTGAGTGAGAGTGCTTCTATACTTCTATTTTATCCTTATGTGATAGGATAGATGAGTAAATTACATTTCTCTACCCTCTTATGCTACATATATAATTGATTATTACACTTTCTTCTGTTAAAATATAACTGAATTATATTATGTTATAATATAATGAAACTTCTAAGGTATATTTTCTCTATTTTGATTTACAAATATCATTAACATATAGTTTTAAATCCTATTATAAACTGTAGATCAATAGTACAAGATAAAATAAATGTTGGTCTCACTACGCGTAGGTTGTCCAACTAAAAGCAATTGCCACAAGCAATTGTCTAAATTTCCACAATGCATCAAATGCATGACTTCAATTTTTCTTCTTCTATGTAAAAATTAAAAAATAGAGGAAAAAATTTTAAGAGGCCTAATTTAGTAATTAAGAAATATAAAATACTTTTTAATCTCGAAGAAAAATAAATCAAGGCAAATTAGTCTTTATGTGAACCACAGTTAGAAAATTGAGTGTTTTATGATTTGTTCGATGATTCATAAACTTGATTATCCACATGTAATTTCTATAAAAAAATGACAATTAGATCCTTGATAATAATTAAAAATAGATAATTAATTCCATGATAAGGATTAAATAAACAAACTTAGAGTCTTTGCCAACGACTTTTTAATTTATGGCAATGACCTAATTGTCCCTTTTTATAGAAATTACATGTGGGATAATCATGTTGATGACAAATCAGCAAAAAAACCCAATTTTTTAACTGTGGTTCACATAAAGACTAATTTGGCCTGAATTTATTTTTCTTAGACTAAAAAATGTTTTTATTTTTCTCAGTGACTAAATTGAGTCTCTAAAAAAATCTCAGAGACCAAAATGAACTTTTACTCTAAAAATTATGTTTTTTTGTGTGGATAATCTATTTTAATTAACGCTGTTCTACTCAAAATATTTTAGTGATTGTTCATTTACCCAAAATGTTTACTCAGAAGTGTAAAAAATACTACCAAAATCATATTTTCAAGGCTTAATTGCAATTTTAGTCCCCTATTTATACTGATTCACGAAATTGATCCCCTATTTTAAAAGTCGACAGTTTTGGTCTATCCCTATGATTTTTTGCCTAAAAAATGATGACGTGAGATGTTTTAAATAACATGACATATGATACGATGATGTAGAGTGATTAACACCTATGAAATTGAAATAAAACGTCGTAAAAACTTAACTTTCAACTTCGAAATGTTTTCGTATTTTTAATTTAATTAATGACATATGAATAATTAATGGATCTAGATGGTTTTATATCATAGAATTGTATGTCATGTCATTTAAAATATATCAAATCCTCATTTTTTTAGTTTAAAAATCTGAGGGAGAGACCGAAACTGTCGACTTTTAAAATAGGGGACCAATTTCGTGAATCTGTATAAATAAGGGGACTAAAACTGCAATTAAGCCTATTTTCAATAACCTTGAGCTCTATTACATAATTATAATTGTATAATCTAGGAGAGGAGTTATAATTTATAAATAGCATGGTAGGGGTGTCATATGTATTTTATGTGATTCTGGCGAGAAGGAGTGTACATATTTATTTATTTTGTGACAAATTAATTTGGATGAATATTTTTGCCTGAATTGGCTTTTATATTGCAACACACCCCTGTTGTTGTAAGGATTATTATATGAAGTTCAAACTCATACAAGAGATTGGAGGGGGAGTAAGGAGAATAACATATACCATAATACCATATGGTATCGCTTGTACGGCCCATTTAGCTATCGAGGAATGACATTATAGATAAAGATGGAAAATTTGTCGTAAATCCTATTTTTGATTTAATCATTTGATTAAAGTAAAGATAAATAAAGATGGAAAATTTCTCATAATTTATATTTTTGATCTGATTAAAGTAAGATCGAGGTCATGGTAGGCAAATATATGTATGAATATGCACTTTATATTGAGTTGGAGTATGCCATGCATTTTCTTAATCCATTTTGATTATAAAAGAAAAGATCGTTGTTCTTCTTAAACTGATTTCACAAATCTGATATCTTTGATGATATTCATCTTTGTTTGGCGTAAGGAGACAAAATTGAAGTTATTTAAAGACAACAAAGTTGTAGAAATGGATTATGTAGGATGTTTGGCATATAGTTTTCCATTTTTACATTATTTTTCTCCCATCTTAAATTTGATGTCCACACTCATTGATATATGTCAGCAAATGCAAAGTTAGTACATGAATTGTTGTGCCATGAAAGCAAATTTAAGAAGTAAGGTATACTTGTTGGGTGTTTTTTAGAAGTAAAGGTTCCTAAACATATAGTTGGAGCATCTAAATTGGGGAATTGAGGATCATCTTTTTCACATTTGATATTGGTGTACTAATAGTTGCTGTTTTGAGCATTGTTCTTGATTGTTTTTCTTTATCATTAGTATCTTTGTGCTAGACATTAGTACTACATGTCATCAATGCTTTAGAAAAAATCTCTCAACAATCAAACTTTACCTATAAATTTTTTGACAAAATGGCCAGTTTAAGAAGAAAAAAAAATCATAT
The DNA here is from genome assembly GCA_037974735.1 of Cicer chorassanicum. Lineage (NCBI taxonomy): Eukaryota > Viridiplantae > Streptophyta > Magnoliopsida > Fabales > Fabaceae > Cicer > Cicer chorassanicum. The sequence continues at coordinate 66,988,605 of JBBPBP010000001.1, forward strand.
TATTTGAGCCTGTATATTAACATGGACTCTAGGATTTCCAATAATGACTCAACACTTCACAATAAACACACACCATACATCAACAATACAACAACTTGATTCTAACAAAGATATTAAAAAGTTAACAATTGTAATAGAGGAAGATCTTCCTCCATACATGCACCACTCTTCTATTTAAGAGCACTCTCAAAATCAGAACATTTCTTAACGATTAAGAACAATAATTTAAACAACAAAAAAGCACCATCCTTTATCTACTTTGTTGTTTTTTAGGTTAGACATTTCCTCCGGCGTAAATGCAACTATTATAGCCTACAAAATAAACAAGAGTAAATATTGTAAATTGAGCACATTGATTTAGTAAAATGATCAAAGCATTTTAAACACCTGACATTTAAAATCCTATTCCACATTCTCAATTCCCAAAATTCAAGGCATAATAAACAAGACGACACCATTTTTTCACTTAAAAAAAAAACTTAATGATCGCACAAACATTTGAAAATTGTATTAAGTCATAATCACTGAACTTTTGCCGAAGAATGGAAATCGTATAACTTTCACAATGTAGCATTTGAATAAGAGTTTTTATTAAGTAAAAATAAGATATAAGTTAGCTAATAGAGAACAACTCTTATTCAGTAATGTCTCAAAAGAATTTGTTGGCTCAAAACGATAGGTTTTCTGTAAAGTAAGCTACCGCTTAAATGGATAAAGTAAAACATCACAACCATTGACTATGGACAAGAAATTCAATTGACGTAGTCTAACACATCAATAATTATCGTGACTATGCACATAATATCTACAAGTGATTTATGATTGAGATTATTTGATTTAGAGAATTTCTCAATTAAAACTTTAGAGAAACTGAGTCTATCTAAAAGGTGAGAATATAAAAACATAAAATACATGTTATGCAGAAATCACATGAGGACTTACTTGGGTTAATTGTTGTTAGTGTGGCTGTTTGTGAGAAATCACAAGTTAATGGATTTTGCCCAACAGTGTGATAGAAGAGATTCATGGCATATGCAGCATGGTTCGCTAATGTGTTAGGTTCGAAACAAGCTCCTCCCGGTTGGATTAAGCTACAATCAATCCCCTGCCCACAAGCATAATCCAAATTTGCCTGAAGTTGTGCATCAGTTACTCCTGGTTTAGGCACACACCATGCTATATTACTATTATTCGGTTTTGTTGGACTTGAAACTTTCGGCGTCGAATTCGTAGGAGATTTTGACACATTTGGATTAATCTTCAATCAAATTAAGAAATACATAATGTCAAATACTACTAGAACAACATTAAGATGAAAAGTGCTAGCATGATTAATGATTGCAAAATGCTGGCTTCGTATTCCGCTTTATTTGGTGTAGGACTATGGCCTTTTGGTGTACCACTTGGGCCTGTTGGTGCTGGAATCACTGGAGATTTTGATACTTCCGGAGTCTTCAATCAAATTCAAAAATACATTGTTAAACACAACAATAGTGTAGACACTCTAGAGCAGTTTCAAGATGAGAGCTATGAAAATGATGATACTTGGTGATTCAAGGTTCATGGTTCATGCCTATTAAACTTTTTGAAGTTGGTTAATCAATGACAATATTTAATTAATGATTATATAAATATTATAGTGATAGAATTCATACCGGTGCCACCACGGGGCTAGTAGTAGGAGTAGGACTAGTACTCTGCTGCTTAGAGAGGCCAACGTCGTAGATCATGGATTGGTCAGGGTTGTAAAGGCCAAAGGCTCTCTCAGAAGCAGCTCCAGGCTTCAAGTCCTCATCATACAAGGCAAAAATGTATGTGTCCACGGATTTCCCGGGCATCAATGGGGTCCCAACCTTGGATCGGAGGTGCGAAATCAAATTACCATTGTAAGCCTTCGCATTCTCAAGACTCGGTCCAGCCTCATCATTGTCTCCTTTGTACGGCCACCCCGTCTCAGCAACCACAATCTCAACTTCCTTAAAACCCATAGAATCTAATGCAGATCGAACAGCATCCACCTGCGCATTACACAATCATGAATAAAACACGAATTTTAGACTTCCCAATACTACTACGAGAACTAATTTATAATTTGTTGCTAAAACTAAAAGTTATGATATTTAACTCCCTACTACACAAACTATTCTCTAATAATGTAAACTTATTTCACAAGATTATTCCTTGTATAACTAATAACTATTAGTTAAATGGTTACATACCCTCAATGTAATTTTTTTTTTTCGGCACGCGTAGTCAATCATATCTTAATATGATGTCACTTGGGTATATTGCTTTCTAAAATATCTTCACAAATATTTGTATCATGAAATCTGATAAAATGCATCCGTAAATTTATTTTTATAGTGACACTAGATAGTCTTTAACTCAATGACTAGCATACAATTATTATTTTAACTCAACAAATAGAATAGATCAAATATGATTAGACAGTTATTTACATATAAAATGTAAAACCTCAACTAATATGTACAATTATAATTTCCTTGACTCGTATGTAATTACAAAGTAAACTATATTTTTTTATGAATACAAAGTAACTATATAATTAATAATTAATCTATATATACTATCATGTAAATAGTTGTTCAAAAATGTTAAACTCTACACAAATACTATATTAACCACTAATTTTTGCACATAGAAAAAAGTAAAACAACATATATATAGCCAATTTTTAAAGACAAGTAATAACAAATTGTCATTATAAAGCTACAAGAAATTTAATCAAAGTTGAAAATTTGACTAACCTGAGCATCAAACATATTCATGTAATTGAGTTTAGTGTTTGAGTCAACTCGGCCCGAGTTAGGTTGAAAAAGGCAAAAAGCCAAATTATCAGCTCTTCCAGGGTCACTTTTGTAAGCAAAGTAAGGGTAAGGGTTAATCGCAAAAGGAGAACCAGTATCCTTATTAAACGACAACAAACCCTGTAAAACGACACTATATTCAGGATGAAATCTTCCAGCAGAAGGAGGTTCGGAATCCTTCAAAACCGCCATAGAATGAACCGTTGAGACCTTAATTTTGCCACTTAGAGAAACGGAATCAAGTGCGTTTTGCACGTTCTGTATCGCCGGCAACATCTGGTTCACGAGATTCGTGTCGTTTGAAGTTATCACTTCGTTTCCAACGGTTATGAGGATGATGTTGCTGGCGGGATAATAGGGAATGACGTTGGAGTTTATCCATGTTTTTGCAAAATTTGGATCGGATGAGAGTGATGGAATGTCGCCGTTTGCAGCTCCGATTACAATTCCGATTCCGGTGTTGGCTAGTGCTTTGATTATGGCTGGATCGGTTCCGTATAATCGGACTTTTTCAATTGAAGTTGATTGGAGTAGTTTTGCGGTGGCTGACGGTGGTGGAAGATTGTCGGCGACTTGTCCATAGTTCACGCCGAGGAACGGTTCAGAATCTGCACATAATATTAAATTCACTTAAATAAACTATTTTTTTTTTTGTATAAATTCAGAAAAATAAACTTTAAAATAGTGAGAGAAAAATTCACGTAACGGCTAGTATAGTTTGTTCATTTATAAACTTAACGGTTTTTAGTAACCGTATCACATAAAGTTAATCTATCGATATATATCTATGTGTCATGTTAGAATTCAATTTTTTTACTTACTTGCAAGGTTGAAAGCGAGAAAGAGGGATACGAAGGGTAGAAGAAATGAGGAGCAAGAAACTAAGATTGCCATATTTGAGACTTTGAAACTGCACTTAGACCAAAAGGAGGAAATGGAAATATATAGCAAGCAATCAAGAGGGTAAAACCGTAAAGTAGAAAGTGTTAAGCTTAATAAAATGCATTTTAAAAGTAAACATTTAAAAATTGTTACGTATTGTATATGTGGCTACTTATGCATTTCAAAAAGTGAAAAATTCAATAAAATCACTTAACTAGAAATATACCAAAAAGAAGGCTACTTATGGATTTTAAAAAGTGATCATTTCAATAAAATCACTTAATTAGTCAAACAAAAAGAAAGAATAAGTGATTGGTTCTCAAAATTATATTTATCCATTAAATAGTTTTTATTTTTTACAAATCGATAAATATATTCTTTAAATAGGAGAAATAGTAGAACATTACATAAAAATTGATTAAATTTATTGTTATTTTACGTTAATCTCACATTAATGTCATTATGCTAAAAAGTAATTTTATTATGAAGTTTAATTATTTTAAAAGTCTAATTTATTAGTACTGTGTCTAATATATGATCAATATACAATGTAAAATGTTCACTAAAGTGTCGTGAAAGAGTAAGTGACAACAGATATTAACATGTGAACTATTTTAAATTATATTTTAAAATTTATTTTTCAATTCATAAATAGCAACTAACATTAACAAATCATATGAGGGAGCAGGTAGCCATTACTTGCATGTTAAACAAAGAACATTCTGGCAGCCGAATACGAAGTCACATATTACATATACTAAAAGTGAGACGAGTTTGAACAATACATAAAGTAAAGCATTTATATCTTTGATCAAAAGCAGAACATCGTTAGAATGTTATTTTGCTTCGAGGAGCAAGTAAGAACCAAAGAACTTAGGACTAAGGAAACTTCGTCAAGGTTGGCACAATCCATGCGCAAGCAATCTTTTTATGTTTCAAATATAGTTTAATAATTTACCATCTTGGTTTGAATTTAGTTGAAGGTGGTAGTTTCCTACGACATAGTCAATAACAATTCAAATACTAATTGAGAGAAATGTTCTTAACTTCATATTAATTTTTTTACAATGTCTCGAACAATATTTACCACCGGTGTGTTTGTAAAACAAAAAAATATAAATGATATGGATATTAATTTTTAGGACAATGATTAGTTATTCGACTTGCTATGTGGCCGAAGTGGGTAAATAGGACCTAAAGATGACAGTATATCTAGTGGTATAGTCATAGTGTACTTATAAAAACTCTAATGTTCAAGTTAGTAAGAGATTGAGGTGAGTGAAATGTATCGAGAATTGAACTTTAATTATAAAAGTCTAAAGTCTTTCTTGTATGTCTGATCAAAATAACTTTTTTATTTTATTATTGATAGGCTCACTTTCGTTAAAAAATATTATTAGATAGGTCTCTTTTGTAATGCTTCTTTTGCATTTCATTCTTAAATTATTACACTAATTTCTTTAGAACTAATAATGTAAATTATGAATGACAATATAACTTGCATTCGCGAGTATTCATCCGAATCCACTTGATTTGAACGGGAAAAATCCGCTTTAATTAGATACGGGTGCAGATTTTTCCCGAAATCAAAATTCAGTTGAGGAGACGGGTTTGGGGTGGTGATATTCACTCTGCACTCGAATCCGCCTCGCACGTAATATTATTGTAATTTTTAAATTTTATATACATATACATGTTGAATATACTTAATATTTTTTTAATTTTATTATTGTCAAATAATAATTATTTTATTATATTAATTATAATATATATAATTTTTAAATTTATAATTTTATATATATGAATGGTTGTGGGTGTGAACTCCATTGCCAGTGGAGATGAGGGCCTAAATATCACACTGTTGTAAAGCCAGAGCAAATATAGATTTTCCTCGATTAGTCGGGTGCTGGAATGGAAGAGGCAAAATCCACTTCGTCCTACCCAGTTGTCATGTCCAATGTAAATAACTAATTAGCATAAATTCAAATTTATGAAGTACTTATGTTTACGTTAAACTTGTACACTTATTGTTTCAATTATTTAATTTTTTAATTATGTTATCAATTTTATTTGCGATAATATTTTAACCTTAAAATAAATTTTTTATTTTATTATTTGTCTATAAAATATAATCTTAGAAAATTAGATCTCACAACAAATGTTTCTTTTAGGGCTTACATTACGTTTAACCAACCTTTAAAATAAGCAAATAAAAAATTAGATGACGAGTTAAATAGAACCATGTCTTTTGCCTATAACAATCTAGCAATCAACTCCATGGATTCTAATTGTAGGAGTTATTGTTAGGTGGTTTTAGATTAGATAATTAATTAATATAGACATTTTAAATAAATTATTTTAGGCTAAATACTACCCGTAGTCTCTTAACTTAATTTTAATTTAGTCTTTTATCTATTTTTTTTCCCGATTTGTTCCTTTATGTTTTTAAATAATTTTAACGTTACACTTTAAGTGGGGTTTCTTTAAGAAAAAGTTAAAAAAATCCTCCTCCGTTTTCAGAAAAAGTTACCTTTTATATTTTGAAAATATTTCACAAAAATATTCAAAGTTTGATATAAGTTTGGTAATAGGATTAGTTCGTTAAACCTGAAGCTATGGGGTATTTATACTCCATAGACATCACTTGACAATCGTTCCTAAAGGTTTGATGAACATATGCAATGATCTAGGAGATATTTTTTAACTTTTTCTTAACTGAACCCATTTAAAAGGTAACGCTGAAATTATTTAAAAACATAAAAGAGCAAATCGAAAATAAAATAAAATAAAAATAAATAAATAAATAATTAAATTGTTAATCGAAATTAAGTTAAGGGACCACATGTAGTATTTAACTAATTATTTTATGTAAAAAAAAGTATATTTTTCTATAAAAAAACCGAGCCAACATTGGCATTGACACCATGGCAAATGTTCAATTTAAACAAATGTGCTAAGAGAAACGTTTTTCATTTTGGCAATAAATTTCCTCTATAAAGTGTGGAGATATAATCGAATGGTTGTTATCTCTTGAGGTCCAATTTACTTTTATGAATGTATTTATTGACACACAAAAAACACATAGCGCTTCAATTGTTTCTAAGCAAACATGTTAGTGCTGCCAAATGTTATAACAAGCAAGTCAAATTCAAATGAAAAATGTTTATTTATTACAAAAGAAGTTTGAAAAAAAACTTAAAAATACTTTGTTAGTAACACGTGATATTTACAAATAATAATCACCTACTCTTTCATATGTGGTCAACTAAAAATTGATTAGTCAAGTATTATATTTTTATGAATTACTTTCTTTTTTATATTATTCGTTATTAAGTAGTTGTATATCTTGCGTGTGCGTATTATATGCGTATTTAGTGCATGGTTAGTGTCACACTAGAATTGTCAAAATTACATTGAGTCGTCATGATTTTAAAAAACTACCACGATAATTTATCGACAACTTCATAATACCAAACATAAATTTAAATTATTTGCGATCGTGGGTTTACTTTTAGTGAAAACTCCAAGAAATAATAGTGATCAATTCAAATACTTAAAGGTTAAATCGTGTTTGATATAACAAAAGTAAAGCAAAAAAACAAAGTAGTGGTGCTTCCTGTTTTGGCTTGGCACCACATTCAAATTAGTTAAGTAACAAACTAAGTAAAATTAAAGTGCATTGGGGCTTTTAACGACAAAGTAGTGTTGTAGGAGTGGGACGAAAGGGTAGGCCACGACCTCCACTTCCGTTCAATAATTGTCCATCTCCTTCTACATCAACCATTCGCATTTCTTTCACTTTTTTAAAAACAAAAAACAATTCTCATTTCTTAATTTGTAAGTTACCCAAAACAACGTGATCATATGGGGTCGTGTTTGGTTTTTCGGCGAAAAATGAATCGCCTTTAATTTTATTTTTAAAAATAAAAAACTAGTTAAAATCTAAAATAAAGATGTTGAATAAAAAAATGAATTCGGTAGTCGATTAGGAGTAGATAAAGTAATATTACAATCGTCCCTTAAAATGATTATTTATAATTAATTGTATACAAATTATTTATTTATTTTATCCCATAAAATATTTATAAAAAAAAGGAAAATAAACTATTTACATTAATAAAAGAATAAAAAATATATTTTTATTAATTTCGTTTGACAATGAGAATACTTTGCTCCTACGTATCCCAAGTGCAATAGAAATCAAAACACAAGTAGTTTTTTGGTAAAAAAATATTTATGTGTTTTCCGATTTTTATTATTACTCTATTTTAATTATTTTTATTATAATTATTATTAGATATGTGTCCAAAAATAAAAATGTAATAATAATAACAAAAATAGGTGAGATGTCTCTTCACGGATTGTATCTTTTTATTTTTGTATTTTGTTTTAAAGTAAAGAAAAAATGATTTTTGTTAAAAAACAACAGTAACGTGGCGGTATGTGAACGAAATAGATGGACGCGACAGTGAAGCAGTCTATTAAAGGATTTGCTCGTGCGTTGTCGGAGTTGCTGCACAAAGGTCACCGACGGCGGTTAGGGGTGAGTAATGTGACGCAGCGAGCGAGGATGAATTTCATCTGGCGGCGACGACTATTAATTCTAATCATAAGAAAAAAAAATTATTTATTCTTTGTTATGATATTTTGAGTTATTTGATAAAGTCGTGATATGAGTTTTCTGTTATGTTACAATAAGGTGTAGTTTGTTTTTTTTTTTTGTGATTGGTTTATAAACATCAATTATTTATGTTTTTTTTTAGTATTTGTGCTGCAAAACAGTTTTAGGAACATACAACTTAAGAAAAATAAAATTTTAATATATGAGTTTATTTTTGCATAAATAGAGAAAAAAACTATACTACATTTTCTTTTAAAGAATGCAATACAAAGAAGCTGATAAGAAAAAAAATTAGAAATCAATAAGAAAACAATACCTTACTCTGAATTGATTTTGTTTGGACTGATTTTATCAAGTTCATATTTTCTCTTTCTCTTTTACCTATTATCCTCTCTTCTTTTTTTTACTCAATAGTGTTTTCTACTTTTTCTCCTTGGTGCAAATTTTTTTTAGATTTTTTGGGGTAGGTTACAAAAGATAAAGAAATTATTGTGAATTGATCACCATTTTTATTTCTATTAATCCATTTATTTTCACTCAATTGATCACCATTATACTAATTTTTATTACCATTGCTTAATTTTTTTTAGTTTTTTTTTTCATTCAATTGATCACCACTATAATGATTTTTATTATCATCAATTCATCTCTTTTCAGTTTCTTTTCATTCAATTATACACGTTTTTTGTCTTTTTGTTTTTATTATGCTTTAGAAAATAGTGAAATGTCTGAACAGGAATCAGAGGCAAATAGGAACTAGAAGCACCCATGATTTTCTAAAGTTTAGAGCCCTAATTTTTTTTATCATTATATATATATTTTCATTATTAATATTAATAATATTATTAATTTTAATAAATTATAAATAATTAAAATATTTAAAAAAATCAAAATAATAATAATGAAATAAAATATATTATTAAATAATAATAATAACAATTTTAATAATAATAATGTTAATAATAATAAAGTAAATTATATTAATAAAATAAAATTAATTAAATTGAACAAGAAAAACACGTTAAATTAGAGAAAAAAATACTACAATTTGAATGAAATATTATTACTATTATTATTATTTAATAAT